>LQNS02277998.1:1136147-1158583 GCA_001587735.2 Parhyale hawaiensis | reverse complement strand
TGAATGTACAGTCATCAAGTTGAGTGTATAGTCATCATAGTGTATAGTCATTATAATGACGGCACGGGGCATTAAAAATATATATATCCAATTTCTTAGGCAGAATGCTGAATTTCTAATAAAGAAGCCTTCTGAACATTAATAAGCACAGGAGACAGCGGGGGTTTTCCTGAAGGGCTAACTTACTGCCGCCATTTATCGAACACGTGCACCAGTCATTATATAATAACCCAATAGGCCGTCATTTACAATGACGGCTCGGGACACTAGTTTATATATAAACCCCGTTTTCTCAAAACCTAAGGCCTAAATCAAACAAGTTGTATGAACAAAATATGTTTCTTTTTCAAAAATACATATGCTGAGCAAGTTTCAGAACTATCAGTTCACAATTGATAATTTTGGGCTAAGTACTGCGCTGCCAAAATCATTACATTTATGAGTGCCTGGATCACATAACGTGTCCGTCGTCTGCAGATGTCCTGATACCTACATGATATTTAATAATTCTTCACATTCTAATCTATCTCCTGGGCTCAATAAATGTTCTAATCTATCTCTTGGGCTCAATAAATGTCAGTGTTTTCTGCATTTGTTTGTTTCTGTGAATTGAGTTCCCTTTTCAGTGTATATGTCAGAACTACAAATAATGATCTAATTTACTTTTTTATACAAAACGTGTCCCGAAATGTTGATAGTGGGATACCACAAATGCAATACCAAGATCTTTAAAGTTATGCCGAGCCCTTGTAAATTTGTTGCCACAGATATTGTTATTTTTTGGTACACTTTTACCAGAACCCCAACTCGAACCTAAACATCTTAAACCAATACATCAATAGATGTTGATGCTCTGGCCTAGCATTTAGGTAAGGTAAGCAATGATCGGCTGTGATTTAATGACAGGCACCCCTTCACAATATGAAGGTAATAAAATAATACTCGGTGTTTGTTATTTTATAACCTTCATATTGTAAATGGGTGCTGATCATTACCTCACGGCCGACAATTGTTTCCCTTACCCTACTCAGTTTTGTCATATTGTGAATGATATATTCAGTGTTATATCATTACTCCTGCGCAGTTGCAATTGCATTTTTCCACTGTATTGTCTCTGTAAGTTTAGATTTTTCGATAATTAATACCATCTAAGCTAGCCTAATGGAACACAACCTAGGCTACCTTACTTAAACCTAATCAACTGTGACCTAATCTCTATAAGCACCACCTACTCACAGCCAATACTATAACACAAGGCTAAGCATAAAAAGTGCTTGTTGATATTTGCAATGACAACTTTATGATGTTTAGAACTTGGAGACCCAAATATCTCACTTAATTTATGAAGCAGCTGTATTGCAAGGCTATTTTATACAATAGCTGCCAGGAATCTGAATTCAGTATAACATATACTGTATACCTACCAACTCAACACTCTCAGGGTCACAGAGGGTGTCTGCTTCAGACCCTGCAACCTCAGCCAAACAGAAGCACCAGGAGCTCCAGTTGGCTCTTCCAGTTTCTGATTCGGTATCAGTTCGCAATGCTGTCATATTCAGCAAGTGAAAAATCACCTTTTCATTAAGTTAACTCCCATATGTATCAGTCCATTGCCACCAACAAACTATCTCGTAGCAATGCTGGACGATTGCTTGTAATGTATAGTATTTTATTCAGTATGGTTTTATTGTAGTTCCCTTCATATTGCTAAAAGAAAATTCTCTTAATAAGCATTGGAGGAAGAGATCTTGATAGTAGCCAGTTCCACTGCGAACTTGTTTCAGTTAGTGACTGTAGGTTATGCCATAAGGTAGCATTTAGATCTAAAGACTGACACTCTGTACTTGAAAACAGCAAGGACATAGATTCAATCTAATTCCATTGGATAAGATTAAATAAACATACAGTTAGCAGACCTAGTAGGTTTTATTTATCACTATTTTTACGAGTAATTAGCCTGATAATACAGTCATAGAAGACGCCGATTTCTATGTTCGGCAGCGATTCATAATAATACATTATATATAATTCTATACTCGCACAATTATCTTTCATTTTCTACTTTTTATCACTTTAGTCCACAGTTACACTGCGATTATTCGATTAAATTGCATATTTGCTCAATCAACAAGCATACTCTGCCAGGTGCCGATGGAGCGTGAGGGACCATTCTCATGACGTCATCAAAACGTGACCCAAGCCTGTTCTCCAGGACGCCTTGCCTCTGCCCTCCTCATAAGGCGTGCCAGAGTTGGAATATCACCCGAACTTACGATGCGCGGACAACAGATAAACTATCGCGAAGAGGTGAAATTCCTCGGAATGATAATAGATAGAAGCCTGTCATGGAAACCCCATATCGAGATGCTGAGAATGCAATGCATGCGTAGGCTCAAGCTACTAAAGCACTTGACGACACTGTCGTGGGGGGCCGACCGGCAAACCCTTCTATACCTCTACCAAACTCTTGTACGCTCCAGACTAGACTATGGCTGTGTCGTATATCACTTCGCGAGGACTAAAGTCCTAGAGCGACTGAACGCTATGTACAATGCAGCACTAAGGTATGCACCAGAACCTTCCGTAAATCACCCATACCAAGTCTTCTCTCTGAGAGCGGCGAACCTTGCCTACAGCAGCGCAGGGTGCAACTTACCTATCAGTACCTAACCAGCTTAGAACAAGTCCCTCGATCCCCGGCCTGGAACAGTGTGTGCCGGGACCGGGCAGAGGGAACAGACTTTCCGTACACACTTCCTTCATCCAATGACTATGAAGCACTTTCCTTCATAGCGGAAATTTAGCCCTTTAAGGTGGCCCGGGTCCTGTTCAGAGACAAACCAACCTGGCGCATATCAATTTCAACTTTTTGCCCCGGCACCCAATGCCCGAAAAAGAAAGACGCCCACCCTCTCTTGCTAAAAACTATTTTCTCGGAGCTCGTGAGGGACCAACATGATGACACCACCCACATCTATACCGATGGCTCTAAAGCGGAAGACCGAGTTGGATGCGCAGCCACTACGACTGATGAAACTAGAGCATAAGCATACCTACCGACTTTCACCGCCGAGCTGTTCGGCGTGTGCGCAGCACTGCTCCTCATAGGAGACAGCGATGAAAGAAACTTTACAATATTCTCCGACTCATTGAGTGTAGTACAAGTCATTCGAGCATACGACAGCATCCACCCCGTCATCAACCGAATGGTAACTACGATACAACAATTACAAGATGAGGAAAAGTCAGTGTGTATTTGTTGGGTGCCTGGTCATATTGACGTCGCGGGCAATGAGCTCGCCGATGAGGAGTCGAGGCAAGTGGCCCTATCGGATTTGCCCACGGCAAACCGTGCAGTCCCCTGTCAAGACTATTAAATCCTAATAAAACGAAACCTGCGCGAGCTATGGCAATCCCAGTGGCTGGTGTAGAGAAATAATAAATTACGAACAATCAAAGAAACCGTCCGACAGTGGCACTCGTCAAATAGCGACGACCACCGAATGGACGTCATACTGTGCCCCCTACGTATGGGGCACACGAGACTTACGACTATCTGCGGATGAGGCGTCCACAACGCTATTGCGACGACTACGTAGTACCCCTCACTGTCTTGCATTTGATGGCCGAGTGTCCCACCTTCTCCGACGAGCAGAGGGACTGCTATCCGGACCTCCATGGTTGGGATGTCGACTCCATCCTTCGAGGAATGCTTTCTGAGGGGCCTCGCGGCCAATTTGATAGAAATGCCCTTAAGACTCTTCTTACCGGATGTAACATCTATCACAAACTGTGATGAGTATATTACGATAAATTCTATCGTCAACTACGGCTCTACCCCTTTTCTTTGTGAATTACATATACAATATGTGAATTAATAATGAAAATAATGTTCTCCTCACAACTACTTTATAATATAAAATGAGACAAATTCTGCGCCCTAGCGGCGCACGAGCCTGTGGCTAAACACAGGAATAGTTCGGCGCGATATAGGCAGTGTGCCACTGAAGCGCTAGTAAAAACTTCTACTACTACTATTACTCAGGACAATGCTCATTGAAAGGGCGACTGCAAGCTGGAAAAAAGAATTTTGCGTCTACGATATCACGAGACATCGGCTCTCCTGCGGTTCGTTGGTTATGTACTTAATTGTACGTCGTAATTTGAGAGCACATGATATGGTTTTAAGGTATGGAAAAAGTAAAATAATCAGACTCCATATCAGCGGCAAGAGAAGCCGTAAATATCTCCATTCATTGGATTGGATTTTAACGTTGGTTGTGCAAGAAGTGTATTTGGATAAGGTTCTAACTATGGCCATCTTCTGCAACCTAGTTTAATTTTCGCTTATCGATCTACTTGAAAGCACAACATAACTAGAACGCCTCGTGGCGTCAGACCATCGCCCCTCGGAGGGAAGAAATTTCATCGCCATCATTTTGGAGGGCCAGCTAATTTTTGTTTTTTTTTTGTCAAGGCTATCTAGTCCTAGTTTTTGGCATGGGTCACATCGAGGGCAACCCACTAGACTCCCTGCAAAAAATTATGAATATTGCACAACTCCTTCGACCACTTATTGGGTGGACAGACAAATATACTTAAGTCTTCAACGAAAGCATTATCACCTCTCTCACATCGCTCGCTGATGATAATTACAAAATCTGCAACCAAACCAAATCCTTGATTATCTATTCCGTTAAGAGCGTGACACGAAAGAAAAAAATTTACTAGCTTGCCCGTGGCCCGATGGGACAATAAAAACTTATCCTAAGTATTCAATTTTCCTTTGCTCGATTGGTAGATTTGGAGTAGAGTGTGTCAGATTTCAAAGTACCAAAATGCAGAGAGACGAATATTTTTCTGAAATAACAGTAATGTCGAGGTGTGGATGCATGCTGATATTCATTTTGGCTTTGAAAACAGTAGACTGTTAGTTATAATCAGAAGATTTAAGACTCCGTTTCCGAGCGGAACGATATCACAGAAGAAAGAGCAAGGGACATATAGTATGTCGAAAGAAACGGGGAAGCCATGCACGAAGGTGTACCCACACCGGATCAACGCGCATGGGAACAGAAGGTCGGGAAAGAAGACGAAGAACAGAATAAAGCATGAGCAAGTAGGCATATGAAATCAGGAAGGAAGTAAAGTGAACACGAAAGACAGACGTCCAGAAGGCCTATTTAATGGCTGAGGTAACCTACACGAGCCCCCTGGGGCAGTAGACTGTGTTATTCTTCAATCGTCTTAACTACGATACCAAAATTCAGAATTTCAGTATCCAAGTTACGAAGCTGCTTGTTTAAGTATCTATCTCGTCCTGACTCCTGAATGAAGTTTTGGCAACAGGTTCCGTTAGTTTGCTTGTGCCTGAATAAGTGGCTGATGTGATGGTGCAAACCATTCAACAGTGTCTCTCCTACCTAAAGTAACTACAAGAACTGACATCGTCAGTGAGCTGCCTCAGAAGGCACCGTGGAAATGCCACCAAGCTCAAGTGCATCTCCGATTGATAAAATCTCATTAAATCTTCAACGCTCGAATTACTTCCCATCTTAAAGCGAAGATTGAATGCACGATGACACACAAAACAAGTAAATATGCTCGATTATCAGAGCTTTATCATTAAATAAATTAATAATTTTGTTAACGCTTCTTTGTGTCTCACAAACAAGGAGCACGCTTCGCCTAAACTTCAGTACTTTGATGAACTGGCAGAGTGAAAACTAGAAGAAGTAGCCATCATCGAGAACCTATTCCTCATGCTACTCATGCATTGTTCCAGTGACCACAATCGTTCGAAATCGGAGCTGCAGACCACTTTGACGGCACAAGCAGCAGATGTAATGGTTAGGAAAATAACAGTAAATATTTCCCAGTTGATTTGCATTTATTCACATTTTTGTGGCACACAAACTACCGACTGGAGCGCAGCACCGTTCCTTTATTCGTTAAGAGCTTACACACAATTTTAGTTAGCAACATTTTCTAAGGAAAAGGCTAAGAAGCGCCTCTTTTCCTTCCCAAAATATTTACTACTTCTACCATGCATCAAAATCCTAAGGAACGTGGCACTGCATTAATCCTTACTTGTAGAAGATAACTTAGTTTACGTATAAGAATATTGAAAATACGAACGCTTACTATTACAGTAGAATAAGGGGACATGTAGAGATATAATAAATAACACTTATAGCACAGACTCTGAGGTTGATCCTTCGCTCTTACAAACTTAGTAATATATAAGGGAAGCGTGACCTTTATTCTTATGCATCACTTCTGTTAATAGGCCTTGGGACATTAAAAAATGCTACATTTGTAGTAATAACATCTTGGAGGTAAAATTACGAGCGAATGTGACAGAGGACCTAGCATGCTGGCTGTCCGCCGGCCGAGTGGCTGGACCTAGCTGAGACTGTACTGGCTGACGAAGAAGAAGAAGAAGAAGCCTGTAGCAGGAGCAGCACGTGAACCGTCAGCCGTGGAGGTGTCCAAATAATCTATGCTAGGCGAGATTTCTTCAAGATATATGCCGAAGCAGGTATGAAAATCTTGAAATATAAGCAGGTATCTGTGCTACCAGGAACCTCTTGTTCTGCAGCTGACAGCCAGCAGAGACGGCGATCCTCCTTTCTGAGTTGAATGGAATAAAGCGATGATCGTCGTTCCATTTACTCTACCTTCGAAAATAATATTAAGATCTCTTGGCCGCTGTTTTTACAACTATTTCATAAAACTATGCCAAACACAATGTGACTATTTCAGTGTAAATTTCATTGCATTCTAAAAAAATGTATATTATGTAAAAACGTCAGCCAAAGAAGAAGCATTTGAATACTACACTCGAATTCGTTTAGCTTTGAGCCATTAGATCTTCCAGTAGCCATAATTCGCACTTATAAATATAACTCTTTCCTTGCTCGTCTTCCTGTTCTTTTCCCATTTTAAGCTTGTAACACTTGGAGTAATTATATTATAAGCCACTTTTACAGTTCTAAAATAATTTGTTTTACAGTTGATGCGTTACTTTTATTTGTTCTCTTGTTATTGAGGAAACGTCACCTTTCATCAATTGATGAGGTAGTATGTGGACTTCAAAGTTGCTTAAGCTGAAATAAGATCATTCTGTCCACATGCCGTTCAGGCACCATGGGCACGCAGAAGCATATTGTGGACTAAATATATAATCATTCCATTAAAGCAGCTTAGTGAAATTTCCAAGTTAGCAGTTAAACATAACGCAATAACAATACGGTGCTGTGTGAATAAACTTAAGTTAAATGAAATATGAGCTGAAAACACTGATAATATAACCTAGTGACTTAGCAGCGAGCCTCGTCTGTTTTTCGCTATGCCGCTGTCCGATCTGCCGTTTTCTAATCCAGAAACACGATTGTGGGATTTACCGTTTTGGTTGAATTTTTGGTGATGATCGTAGACCGATTGAATGCTCAATCCTTCCTGCGGGAATGGAGTTTTCAGAAGCTTAAGATAAGTCGGTTTGGGATTATCAACTTAAATTCGAACCAAAGTAAAAAACGAAAGCCTAAGATTGACTTTCTAGACAAGCTAATTAAAGAGACACCTAGAGCAGGATTCAACTTTCCATCGTCTCAAGGGTAGTGGGTTTGGGTTTCACAAGCGAAAATACTCTGCATCAATCTAGTTCAACGCGAACAAACGCTACGATTTTACTACAATTTTTAACATGAAATCGGAAAATACAAACTGCCATTCAGCCAAACACATCTTAATGACTGCTAAATTCTGACACGCAGGTGGGGCCAAATTTTTGGTGGCGCATGAATATCAAATAAGGAATAAAGTATCTCTTCACCTTCAACATCTCTCTATACCTCTCATATTAACTACTCCTTTTTATAATTGACAGAATATTGCACAACCTGTAACCATCTTTACGAAGAACATGGAGATGCTTACTACACTTAACTGAAAATTGCAGAAAAATATTAATATTACAAACGTGTAAAATTTTCAAAGAGGTCCTCTTTGTTGAAAATTATAAAATTACGCAAATATCACATAACCTGTAATCATTGCTACATAGGACAAAACTTATTACGCATTACTGGAAATTATAGATAGAAAAGTATAAAATCACATAAGAAATATTCATCTTCTCAGCAGTACGTAACTAAGATGCTACTCTGTACTGAAAATGATTGATTAAATTATAAATATCACATAACCTGTAATCATCATTTAGATCATTTATTAATATTTATTATCACGTTATTAGTAAAATATTATGCTTCTGCCAAGGATCTGATATTTCGCACAAAACAAGCGATCAAAATCACATATGAATGTATAGCAAATCACGCATGCAGCTCGGCTGTTTCACTTTTAAAAAGTTAAAGCTAAAGCAAAATTAAACAAGTACGATAAAAAGCTAAGGCTCTACTGAACAAGTTTTCTATCAAGAACAAAATACAGTAACAAATAGATCTCAGAAAACGCCTATAATTCGATTAACCCATAGCAACTGCCCCTCAAATATTATCGCACAGAGTTAGAAAATACATTGAAATATTGCGTAACGTAATAGCTGGCTCGAGGTAAAATGCAAAAGTAAAATAAATTAACAAAGTTAGCTAACTAACAGAAAAGCTAATCATTTTTGAAAAAAATATTAATGTCTATAGTAAGAGACCGTTAAACTGTAAATCCACATAGCTAGTTACTCCGTTCAATTATGCTCATCCCATCATTGAAATGGATAAATGGTACAAAAATATATCCATTTTAATTTTCCACTGCCTCATCTTGTACCTGATCTCCAAAAATTAAATAATAAAAGCTAACTCAGGATACGCATGGGTGTGAAACACTTCTGATGCTCGCGTATAATTAATTCAAGATGGTCAGTCAACGTTAGCATTACACAATAGCGAAAAATATTATTGTCACACTATCTTGCTATTTTTTATATCTACTAAATAGTAATCATATCTGCAATTACTCTATGTACTTTTTTCATATCTTCTATCTTGTCTTCATATCTTTTTGAAAAATCTAGTAAGTTCACCCATCATGACGTTACTTTCAGCAGCTTTTCCTATTTTCTAAGTCTTCCACCGTTTTCACGTCTCTCTTGAAAAGATATCAGGTCTGTTCTGCCGCAGTTATAATCTTATGTATTAAAATATATTATAATTGCTACCGGCCAGTCCACTAGTATAGATTCCCCGATATAAGCAAGAAACTTCCGCATTCCCTCGCACGCACGAAGAGCCCCTAAACGTATACAAGAAGCGTCTGGAATCAACCGAACTTTATGTTGACATGAAGTTCAAATTTACACGTTCGTCTCGCTTTTTTAGATCGTGTTCTCAGCCATAATCAGTTTGCGGCTAATACCTAAAACTCGATTCATTGGGGTGAATCGGAGCATCAAAAGTGAAGTACCGGACAAACTAAAGTTAAAAAATAAAAAATCTCACTCCACACAGAAGTATCGAAAGCACCTAAATACTTACACAACAACCAGACACCCATAGGTTATATTACGGTTGTTATTATTATCAAGTCTCGCTCATATTTATCCGTGATATTTCAGAATATGCCATCATCCCCATGCACGGTTAGGTTTGTTTACATTCTCATATATCTCTTTATGAATTCCACAAGATAGCTACTTCGCTAAATTTAATAAAGTTCATAAGCATACGTCAGGTGGTCCGTGGTATTCCTGAAAGCTGTTTGTTTTGTAATATAAAAATTATAAAAGTACTTTCCAGAAAGTAGTAACAACAACGAGAGACCAAGACAAACAGACGACGAAAAAGAATAGGCACCACAATGGACCTAGCAACATGGTTCGCTTGCTCCTTGTTTACGTGTATGTATATTAATAATATTTATATTAGCATTGCTTCCCTCATACGGAAAGCGAGCAGTATTACTAATGTTTCGAACTAAGCAACATAACACTCACTGTAAATTGAAGAATATGCTATTATTAAGAAAAACGATTACTGAGCGCCTCAAACTACTGGGACCTGTGGGACATGCTCTATTTTTCTTCGTTCTACTTCACTGGACTCATATTTATTTAAGTTCCGGACAAGCCAGCTGTCAGCGGTTACGCGCAGTTTGGAGGTAACTCGCTACTAGCCCTACCACGGGTCGCGGAATGCGGTATATCACCTCTGCACGAGATGGATAACGTGCATAACGTCACCTGGACCTCATCCGAAAAATGCCTCAGGTAAAAAGCGGCTGCACCAAGGCATGTAAATCCCATGCGGATTTGCCTGGAGGCGCCGCTGCCCTTGTCCAGACTTCCAAACCCTCGTAACTCTTAGGCAACCTGACAGTTTTTCAGGCACACATAGTTGGTTGTAATATACACATTTAACCGCTAGTTTTCGAGCCTATCTTACTACGATTACATGGCTGAGTCCTCTTAGTTTTAGTTAAGCACTAGCATGCCATTACGTAGCTAGCGTATGTCATTCTCTGACTTTTAGGTATTCCTCTTGCTGCATTACAACGACTACACGATCTCAGAAGACTTGACGGTCAGCAGCCACAGAACGCGACTTACTATTCCTGTTTGTAAATTAAGTGTAATTCTCTTCTTGAATCTTAGCCTTACTTCTTTCCACCACTTTTGTTCTGTAAGTAATGTGGGCAACATCGCCAGTGATGTTCTATGGATAATGTGTACAATAGTGTGGCGATAATATCAAAATAACTGCTTATACGCTGCACGAAATTTTATCGTGATATATTCCCTACAAAATATAATCATGTTCAGAATGAAAACGATAAATCTAATTAATATGTCAATGCGGTTTGAATACTATTGGTCTAAATTTCTAGTTGTGCATTGCTCTTTTGGAATAAAAATTAGTGGTTAAAATAAGGTTACTATTTAAGAGGCGTCAGCAATTAGTGAGTGTCTAATCAGTATGTAAAATGTTGTGCGAGCATTGTTGAAGTATATACTTGTAACGATAGCGGGTGGACAATTGTATTATCAAAGTTCTGTTTTCATTCTGTATCACTGATATTTCAGACTACTACATGAGATATATACCTCAAGTATCAGGGGTTACACACTGCCAGAATTGTGTGTTACAGACTGCACGTCACACCTTTGTATTCTCAAGTCTTCGTACATTAATAAATCTGCACGCCAAGTGCTCAATGTATCTTCTCCACCTGTTGCTAAGGACGACCCTTGTTATCAGTAAAACAAAAAATTTGAATATCGCGCATTTAAAGTTGCCGATGTAGAACGTGTCTCAGTCATTATACCAAAATTCAGCAAACTTTCATATAATGATGAGAAATTTTTTATGAGAAAGCAAGTGCTTAGCCAAGCAGCTTGCCTGAGCACCACTTGCGGGCTAAGCAGTACGAGAAATGAGGAGCGATGCGTCGGTGCCTGAAGCAGAAAT
The DNA here is from genome assembly GCA_001587735.2 of Parhyale hawaiensis. Classification (NCBI taxonomy): domain Eukaryota; kingdom Metazoa; phylum Arthropoda; class Malacostraca; order Amphipoda; family Hyalidae; genus Parhyale; species Parhyale hawaiensis. Next base: position 1,147,154 of record LQNS02277998.1, on the reverse strand, counting down.
GAATCTGGGACAACACGTGGCCCAAACATGTTGGCTACATGTTGACATTGCCGCCAGGACATTCCTTAGTGCTCTACTCTAGAGAGTGGGTGTGCCAAAGGAATTTGCTCCTATTTATTGTGAGTGGTATTGCGTAGTGTCAAAAGCACTGGGAACTATCAGTATATGTGACATTTTTCAGTATGCTGTGGTACAGTACAATGTTCCAGAGTGGCAGTAGTGCTGAGAGATAGTAACGCTGCAGTGTCACCATAGCTATAATAAGTCAGTAGTGCTGAGCTACAGTAGCGTTGAGGAGTGTCAGCATGGTGACCAGGAGAGTGTGAGCGGCGTAACAGCATGAAACAGTCCAGAGCAGTACATCATGTAGACGTCGTGCTGACTCCACCAATACTGACCCATTCAGCACGGTAGCCCGTTAGAAGCACGACACAGCATTGAAATAGCAACGCCAGTACAGCCGGCTGTCCGTTGGCTGGTTGCGTCTATCTACCTGTAATAGAAAAAAATTATTGTTATTATTATTATTGTATCCTTAAGCGCTCAGAAATATTACTAAACTAGAGCACTTTGAAAGCGCATACTTCCGCCAAGTAAAGCAATGATAACGAAAAATTCAAGTTGGCCCTGAATCCATGATATTCTTTGTATGAACTCAAAAATTTTGTCATTTGTGCCTGTTGATAGTATTAAGAGTTTCTGCAATTTCTTTGAAGATCCGCATATAACTTTTTGAGTTAGGCTGCAAACAAACATTATTCCAAACATCAGTCGAGCGTACAAACGAACCTATCGATCTGCACCAAAATTTAATCATTTATGTCTTTCAATATTACTAACAACTCCTGTAAATTTCGTAAAGATGCATTCTAAATTTTTGAGTTATTGGCTAACAAACATTATGTCAAATATAAGTCAAACATACAAACGAACTAACCGATCTTCACCAAAACCTAATCATTTATGGCTTTTAACATTACTAACAACTACTGTAAATTTCACAAAGATCCATTCAAAACTTTTTGAGTTATGCTGCTAACAAACATTATGACAAGCATAAGTCAAACATATAAACGAACCAACCGATCTGTACCAAAATTTGATTATTTAGCTATGTCTTTTACGGTTACTAACAACTCCAGAAAGTTTCGTGAAGATCCATTGAAAACTTTTTGAGTTATTGCTCTAACAAGCATAAAATCAAACACAACGACAAAAAGACAAACAGGCCGACAGATCATCACAAAAATTTGGTCATTTACTCTTCGTGATATACCTAGCAACTCATGTAATTTTCATAAAAATCCGTCCATAACTTTTTGAGTTATGACATTGAAAACTGAGGTAGACAAACAAACAAATAACTAAACGGATGGACGGATCTTCACCAAAAGTTATTCATCTGTTCCTCCTACCATACCTAACAATCCCTGTAAGTTTCGTCAAACTCCGTAAATAACTTTTTGAGTTATCTTGGCGACAGACAGAGAGACAAACCCGACGAAAACATAACCTCCTTGGCGGAGGTAAAAAACTCACAAGGAATCAAAATGCTACGTCACTTCTAATTAACTTTCTTAATTGTGTAAGTTATTTTATACTCGTCAACTGTTTTTAACCTCTCAACAGTAACTTACTATGACAAAGTAACACTACTTCCGCAAAAGGGGGCTAAAAACGACAGAATACGTGTATCGTTCCTTATTAGATCAATTTCCTAAAATGCACAAAAAAATTGGAATGTGCAATATTAAACCTAAATAGTAGGCAAGAAGTTCTATTACGAGGCGCACAAAGAAGAGAGTTATTTTTCAAAAATTTCAGAATTTTTAAGTGACAACGGCTCGGCATCGCACCAACGGAGGCCCGGGTTCGATTCCCCGGACGGCACGCTACGGATTTACACTGCGTGGAACACTCCAGCATCGAGAAGGCCAGGCGAAGCACGGCGAGGGATCCCAAATTGACTCTCATCACGGACTGCTTCTCTTGCTCTTCACACTACCAGTTCTTCAAAATTCTAGAATTAAGGCTAAAAGAAAACCTCGATAGGTGTATCCACTGTACCCTGTATACGAGATAATAAAAGATGTTTGTTTTGTTTGTTTGAGCATATGCGATCGAATATTAAAATTTAAAAATTTTTGAAACGTTATTTTGATGCCGCCTAGGCAGTCATGGCCAGGCAGGATTTGTATGTGTCGTTCTCACAACATGACTGTGAACTTAGATAGACAAAAAAGGTTTTTTTAATATGGTTAGATTACTTGATGAACTTGATTGAATATAAATATATCCAGGAAAGGCTTAAGCATGAACTTCGATCAGTTTTCAACCCTAACCTTCGCCTTTAATAGGTTCTGAATTTTGTCGGTAAGCATTTGTATAAAAACGAATTCCAATCGATAGCTAAACTTGTGCTAGGCTGAACTGTCATAGGGCTGGACCCTTATAATCTTTACAGCAGTCACGCTCGTGTCATCTTGTGCACACAATGCGAGGGATTCCCCCCTAGCTGCAATGTTCGAGGCGGCAGCCTCCCAAGCGCCCAATGGCAAGGCTCCTAAAAAAGAGAAATCTACCAAACCACCAAAATAAATTCAACTGGTCAGCAGCTCCCCGGGGCGTCAAATTGCATCTGGAAGCCCCGCAAACAAACCACTCAGGAAAGCAGCGTCAGCCCCCCCCCCCCCTCCTCCCCTGTTCAGCGGTCTAAGGACGCTAAATATAGCTTTTTTGAGTCACTTGAGTGTGTGTAGGACTTGTAGATCGTTGCTCTGCGCTGTGATATTTAATTGTTTACATCGGGGACTTGGAGTGCTGCGCTTGTGCACTCGAGGTCCGATGTTCGCGTCCTCGCCAAGAGCTCGAATTTTTTTGATACTCGGGATTGTAGAGTCAGTTTCTCTGGCATTCACAGTCCACTGCGAAAGCACTAACTTAACTAGAAATTGAAACGGTTGGGGGTTGCAGGGGTCGTACGAACCCTCTATCTTTGATTCGTTAGCTCAGATAATCTGTAGTTGACTGCAGCCGTGTGGCAGGCACAACCCAATGCGTGTGGATTTCTCATTTGGCTTGTACGGTTAAGTTGGCTTTACTTTAACCTTGTGTAATATACTGAGCATGTGGCACATATTTCCTATGGGTGCGTCATGCGTGTGGCACCTATAACACAGCCTAGCAGTAAGTGAATAATAAACAAAAACATTACTTTGCATTTATATATGTTTTCTAATTTTTTTAGATTTACGCTATGTAGTCTTGAACGCATAAAGCTGATTGTCGCTTAGACCAGTGCTAGTTTCCATGCCGTAAAATTTCCATGTATCCAGCTAGTTGTACATAAATAAGTGGCAGAAAGAATGTAATGAAAACTAGAATGAAGAATGTGCGTACTCAAATGTATATCTGTTGATCTGAATTTTCGTAAACCGCGTATACATATACCACAGTAGATGTTATGTAGTCAACTCACAGCAACGAGCATGTACAGTATTGGGGGCTGCAAAATCTTTGCCGTTATTTTTGGCGACCCAGTGCAATAGTAAGAAAAATTTAGGTGAACATATATATAATTCTATCTACGGCATAATTATTCAAACTTAAAGCCTTTTAATTCTCTGAAACGACCCCTACTCCACTGGCTCCTCCGCTATGTAAACATCGCCCGATAAGAAGACTCCCGCGTTCCAAGATGGCCGCGCAGCAGCGACTCTCCATGACGTAACTAAGAGGCCAATTCCAAGCAGTTGCGATAACAATTAACGCCGCTTTAGATGTACTTTTTTTTCAAAGATGAATATGGAGGCGCTTGGCTGAGGGACAAAAGGAGTGGAGGAGAGTGATACAAATGAGGTTAATTAAGGCGTTAGTAGGAAGCACGCGGCCGAGAGCCTGACCCGACCTGGCCCACGTGTGCTGGCATATGTAGCAAATTGTTGGCTAATTGCCTTGTGTGCGTAATTATAGAACTAATACTGCGCCTGCTGCTGTACCACATGTACAGCTCTGAACCATGATACATATGCGCCACGCGTACATCACTTCACTTGCAATGCCTGTCACACTTATGCCAGTGTACCCGTACTATACAACTCCTGCAGTGTCGTACAATACACGTACCAAATCTACAGTAATACATACCATGCAACCTGTACCACATTTGAATCGCTGTGCCGTGAATATGAACCACGCTTGCAGTGCCCTACCACATAATACTTAAAATATCTATGTAACTGTCCCATACACTGCGTGCCACACTTACGGCGCTGTACCCTAGGTACATGTACTGCACTTACATCAGTGTTGCAAACAACGTTTGCTGCGCCTACAGCCCTGTACCAAAGAACATGTACTGCATCTATAGTACTGTAGCATAAAATATGTACCCCATCCACGCTATTACATGTACAGTACTAGAGAGCACTCTGAGAGCGCATACCTCTGCCAAGCAAGGCATCGGTAACGGAAAATTCACATTGGTTCTGAAACCATGATTTCCTTCGTATCTATACCAACATCTAATCATTTGTGTTTTTTCATAGTATTAACAATTCCTGTAATTTTCATGAAGATCCGTTCATAACTTTTTGAGTTATGCTGCTAACAACCATATGACAAACTTAAGTCAAACAGACCAACCGATCATCACCAAAATGTAATCATTTATGTCTTTTAACATTAGTAACAACTCCTGTACATTTCATCAAGATCCATCCATAACTTTTTGAGTTATTGTGCTAACAAGCATAATATCAAACATAGCGACAAACAAACGAACGAACTAAGAGATCATCCCAAAAATTTGTTCATTTACTTTCCGTATTATACCTAACAACTCGTATAAAATTCATGAAAATCCATCCATTATTTTTCGAGTTATGGCCTTTAGAAAAATAGGCAGAAGGAAAAATAAACAGACAGATGAACGTGTTTTCACCAAAAGTTAATCATCTGTTACTCTTAGGACGCCTAAGAAGCCCTGTTTATTTTGTAAAGATCCGCCCATAACTTTTTGAGCAATCCTAGCGACAGACAAACTGAATGACAGAAAAACACGACAAAAACATAACCTCCTTGGCGGGGGTAACAAGTACCACACCCACGACTGCACAACGTACCCCGGTACTGACGAAGTTCCGTATGCCAGGCTGGGGCCGGAGGGAGGACATCATGGGCCGCTCCTGGGCAGGGGAGTCCAGGGCCTTCTTAAGAGCGTACATGAGCTTGTCCAGCACGATTGCAGCGCGCTTCCGGGGTGCTTCGTACTGCAAAGAAGAGAGAACACTTTGTTAGTGCAGCTATTGGCTGGGATTTTGTGAATGCGGCCCTTCCACGGGAGCAAAACTGGCCGGAAGTTTGCAGCTCCAGCCAATCTTGCTCTTGTGGTTGGGCTGCAGGTGACCGCATGGATCACCACAAGAGCTGCAAACGGCCGCAAGGTGGGGAACGGTTGTGCTACCTAAATGAACTGAAGAGAGAGCACTCGGACGCCTTATATGACGAACAGGCATAGAAGCAGTAGTACATAACTGTAACGTATGACTGATTACCAGGAATCTGTCATTAATGCTTACTTTACTGCATTGCTGTTAGTCATGTGACCTACAGAAAAGTCATAGACATTTATCCGATATTTACAAGTAAATAACGAGTGACATCTAATAATCGCCTTAAAGTTTCCGATTAAAAGGTGCAGAGGCAATTTTGCTAAGTTTCGGCACGCTTTCATAGAGATATTTAAATCCTGGTAGTATGGTCCGCAGATTTTGTTTCATTTTCAATTATCGCAAATTTTTATTTGTTTCATTTTTTTACTTTTTTTATTTCAACAGCTCCGCTCTGTTACAAACAATAGCATTTCATCTTCTGCTCCTATGTGATTTCTTTAGCAGTTTGCCAGTTCCTATAGACAACACAGCCCCTGCGGACGCATTGGCCCCCGGTATAACCGTTTGGACACGTTAAAGCAACGCGCTATCACTTCCACATATAGTGAAATGTAAATTTCACATGCAGCATAGATAATAGCTAACAAAGGACTTGCTCTGAAATTACTTCATTCGGTACCCTTCAGCTCTGGCACATTACTACGCCCCTAAGTAATATCATAGCTAGTCTACTAGTCTCTTCCTCATGATGGACCGCCCACTCCAAATGCTGATCTTTTTACCGCGGTCAGAAGCTTGCAGTGTCCGGAACTAATTGTTAGCGGTTAAGCCAAACTCTCGGATGTGGGGGCTAGTATTGAGAAACACTAGGTAAGAATAGAATATTTTGATCACTTAAATAAAAAAGTAAGTCACAAAATAATTACTTTGAATGGAAATTAATTATATATGTTTGTTGTTTGTTTTCCCAAATGATTGCTGATGCTTTTTCTGCTGACTCGCCACAGCAGTCCCCATCCCTCCTCTGGGGTTTAATCCTCTCCTCCTTCCGTCCCTTGCACGCTAGCGGTCCATCTACACCTCAGGCCCCACGCTCAGAAGTCGTAGCTTCTACATTACTCAGAACAACACTAATGCCTCCTGCCCCCCCCCCCAAAGGCCAGACACCTGGAAGAGCTAAGTAAGTTTTTAGCAAAGTAAGTGAATTGCTGATGCAAATCTATGATAAGTAGCAGCCAGCACTCACGGCCGGTTTCGACTTGTGGAAATGTCAAATTCAGCAACGCAAAATAATGCTCAATATTAAACGCTCAATCAAAATTATCTATCGCAAACAATGATCCAAAATGGAACAATAACCAATACGAACCAAGTGAAATGTAGAAAAACCCTGCTAGTAAATTAATTGTCGCGTACTGAAACAAAGAAAATGGAAAGTTGTTAAACAGACTGTTGCAACGCGCTGTTCTGTAGGGTTGGCAACAATACAACAAGTAGACACAGCCGTAAAGCACACATTTTTAAGAATAGACGGGTATTTATGCAGATAATTTATTGAGGATCTTGTGTACAATGCAGAGAGAAAATGCATAGCGTGTTCAGAGCAACAACTTGCTTTTTATTGCTACTAATACAGGGCAACAAAATTTTATTTATAAATGTTGCCTCAACTTCAAGAACTTTTCCTAAGTCAGTATCTGACGCTGGTTTCAGAATTACAACTAGAATTTCGCAAGCACATCCCGTTTTTTAGATATTCGTACTTAATATTTTCGAAGGTAATATGTATCTATATAACTTACACTATGTGCGGTCCCTTAGGGACACTCAGAGACTATTTTAATTTAATAACCCAATTAAACTGTAGACATATTCTAGCCGCTTCATATTAGGCATTCCTGACACATTTTTCTTTTTTTCAATCATAACTGATAAAATACATTCACGAAATTAAAAAAAAATGACCATTGCTTTTTTTTCAATATTTCATCGTCCTTAGATAAACAGGATGCTACATTTCGGCTTAACTAAATTTATGAACCGCATATATAGATAAAATATGCTCATTGCCTTAAGATAGCAGGGTGTAGGTGCTGGAACGTTGAACCTAATGAAGCAAAATTCCTAAATCCAAAATATCAGGCAAAATAATTATAGATCTTTAGTATTAAATATTTTGCCTCCCACACTTACGCCTGTATTTTTGACTGTATGATGCCATTCCTAGGCCTTTATTTCCTTACGGCCCTCTATATTCTTTATAACAATATATTCCTTATAATCATTCTAAATATAGTAGAGGACACGATCCAGTCCAATGGGAGAGGAAAGATTTGACCCTTTACCCGCAAGCCTTCACCACAAAGGCAAGATCTACAATAGTCAATCCCATTAGGTTCTTCGCTCTGCCCACTCGCTTATTGCTTACGCTGCAACTTGCAATTTTGAATTTAATTCTCCGATATTTTCTTTTGTGGACATTGTGGGCAGAGCGGCCCCCGCCTTTTGTCAATTCGCCAACGGAATCACTTATTGAGGAGCTTCCAAAATTTTTTTCTATTGTACGTTTCCTTCATTGTTTATTTGTAGTTCTTTTACTTTATAGTAATGTTTTCTTGTTTTATAGCTTTTAATCCAAGGAAATTATTGAAATAGTCTTATTGATACTATTATAGTATTATCAGAAGGAGTGAGTTTTCACAGAAGTGACTAGCACGAGAAAACGCAGCAATTTGGGTTGTACACTATAGTATAACGCAAGCCATAGTTTAATATGTAAAATGTAGTAATAGAATTTAAGAATGTCGCCAAGACATTCATTTCAACTATTCTAACCTACGAACACAAAACATTCAAATTTTCATTGTAAACTGAGCAAGCTCTAACAGATTTATAACCGTGACAAAACTATTAGGTGTGACATGAAGTATTAGGTGTGACAAAACTATGAAAAAAGGGCAGCATACGATGAAAAAAAAACACGTTCATCCATGGAGCAACTGAATAAATAGACTAGTAATAGTTAGACGTCAATATGGAATGGAGCGCTGTAACATGGACAAATCAATGTATTTCAGATGTATAAATAGGAACTAGTGTATTCCTGCTCCACGATGTAAATCTGTAGTGCAACGAATCTTCAGACATATCTTCGGTATCACCGTCAGTTTTGTGCAAAAGATTTTAAAATTTAACTTTCTAGTTAATTCTAAGTAGGCGAGGGTTACAAGTATCTACCATGAAACTGATAGACTATCCCATTGCTAAATAAAATGTGCAGCAAAACATCGTCTTCCTAATGTATAGGTTTCGAAGCCTCGTGCAAATCTGAAATACTCTATTCAAGATGCTCCGAGCCCCACTTAGTTTAAAACTATTTGCACAAAAGCTAAAATAACTAGTGCCTAAAATCGATGAAGCATTTCATTCGGCCCCTCATAAGTCAAACTGTCCCATTGCCTAATATCCGGGCTATGTGAGTTGGAGATCACAAAGTCGGTAAATTCTTCCCCTGAAGCAGAAGGCGCGGGATAAAGAGCGAGGTATGGAACAAAAGTTGCTCCGAGTAAAACAGGGCTTAGGTAATCAGCCATCAATTGTAGTGAAATTAAAATCGTAACCAAATCAAACTGGATGACACCTAATTGGGTCATCCAGGCGAGCATGTCTTTTGTCATTGGTATGACCTGCGTCACAGGTGCCTACATACAAAACACTGCAGTAAGACCATGGGACAATTTGCAGAAAGCGCTTGCTCCATACAATAGATTCATAGAGCATCAATGCTGTTGTTATCATGATCATCTCATGACGAGTATTATACAAGTCTGTAGACATGGCAACGCTATTTCCATTACTGCGAGATAGAAAATGAGATTGTGGTAAGATTCCAGGTAAAGCATAATTGTAGGATGAAGATCTTTGGACAAAGCAATTGAGGGACATGACGTGAAATTGGGGTTATTCTTTTGAAAACGAAGACATGTGCAACTGTGTGGGTAGTTTTATCCGTAAGCTTGTAACCTTTTTTTATTAGGTCATCTCTGCTGTAAAAAAAACATACCGAAATTCTGGCTTGAAATACATATATTCAGACCAGCTGAAAATGGTTTGAATACATCGGATAAAAGCCTCCCGTCGTAGTGATACAGACGAAACCTGTTTTCCAGAATGTATGTACGTAGGTAGCATGGCGTAAAACGAGGGTCTATGAGAAATCTATAATGCGACTCGGAGCCTTTCGAAAACTTTTGGCATGTAGCAAAAGGAGAGCAGGAAAGAACATCAAGTGTTTTCAGTAAGGTTTTTGGAAGAGGTAAACGAGAGAACAGAGCTACATAGTGTGCATCAATGGATCCTAAAAGTGGACGATGCCAACCACTCGGTAAATTCTGAAAGTGGAGGATGGTCAAACACAACTGAATGCTGGGGGGTTGATGGGGGAAATGAGGGGTCGTTGGAAGCAACGGGGATTTTTTTTTTTTTTAGATTAGAGTAGGCAGGAAAACAATGGAAACCACTGATACATCTGTACTGCTATCGTAAATGATCAGTAAGCAGTGTAGAAGCAGCAATACGAGAGATCAGTGGTACACTTTGTGGACACACTTCTGAGTTGAATTGGAATATTGTTCGTGAAACTGCATTTGTAAAACTGGTTAGCTAGTCCCACGGTCTGTCCCAAATATGAAAAATTTGTTTGCAGTGGTGAAATTTCACCGTTGCAGAAATTGCAGACCGTCAGGATCCCATGATTTGCTAGAACACCGGCTATTGTCAGGAGCAAAAGTATAGCAATTACAATTGTATGTAAAGAAACTGCAACTATGGCGACGGACCGCTAACATATCTCTGAAAGGAAACTAATGCAGCAGTCTTTCATTGTGTGCCTTGGGCTGATAAAAATAAAGAAACAGTGAAGCATTGCAGCTGCCGGTAGAGGACATTGAGTAGGAACAACAGCAGTTCTGTGAAAAAACCCTTGCAGGTCAGGCTGGCGGCTCTCAGCTCTAAGGCCTTTCTTTTTTTTTTTTCTTGCTAAGAGCAATCATCTCTACCTAATTTATGAGCAGTCAGCTCTATAACCTCCTAAGTTATGAGCAGCAATCAACAGTAGAACCTCCTAAATTATGAGCAGTAAGCTCTAGAACCTCCCAAATTATGAGCAGTCAGCTCTAGAACCTCCTAAATTATGAGCAGTCAACTCTAGAACCTCCCAAATTATGAGCAGTCAGCTCTAGAACCTCCTAAATTATGAGCAGTCAGCTCTAGAACCTCCTAAATTATGAGCAGTCAGCTCTAGAACCTCCTCACTTGAGAACATTGAGCTCTAAAGCCTCCTAAGCCAAGAGCACAAGAGCTAAGAGCATCAAGTGTCCCGGATCAATAAAGGCGGTGTCGCACAGATGTGATTGTCCACAACAAACACGCGGCGAGGTGTCGGTAATTGATGTTGTGGTCGTGAGATGCGAGGGGCCTCTGCCAGCTGGCTTGTCCTGCCATCCTCGGACCAGCTCTGAATGTCCTCCGTGTCACAGTTCGTTTTCTGCCAGCTGGCTTGTCCTGCCATCCTCGGACCAGCTCTGAATGTCCTCCGTGTCACAGTTCGTTTTCT
>LQNS02277998.1:1120941-1136067 GCA_001587735.2 Parhyale hawaiensis | reverse complement strand
TCCTCGGACCAGCTCTGAATGTCCTCCGTGTCACAGTTCGTTTTCTGCCAGCTGGCTTGTCCTACCATCCTCGGATTAGCCCAGAATGTCCTCCGTGTCACAGTTTCTGTTCTGCCAGCTGGCTTGTCCTACCATCCTCGGACCAGCTCTGAATGTCCTCCGTGTCACAGTTCGTTTTCTGCCAGCTAGCTTGTCCTACCATCCTCGGACCAGCCCTGAATGTCCTCCATGCCGCAATTTATAATGACATGGCGCCAGATCCATTGTCCTGCCACTTCTAAAGATATTCAGCCCGGCAGCCTCCAGTAACTGAGACCATTAAGTTCAAAGGCGTCGAGGCTAAGTATGCGATCTCTCGCGCCTATGTTCACAATTTGCTGTGAGCGGTCTCACCTGCACTGGCCATCTGTAGGATCATCTCTGAGTGTCTCTTGCCCTGTGCCACACTCTTCTTCCTGTGACAGCAGCAGCTCCTGCAACGTAGTGTAGGAATATCTCCGCGCCATTTTACTGCTGTTTAAAGCGCTGCTCCCAGTTTGCTCTGTACTAGTAACTACAAGATTTTCATATGGATGAGTCACCACGACTCTCATTCAGCATTTTTTTCGAAAGGAGAGGTGAAACGGTAGTCAAATGAACAACTTTCCTTTTCTTCGCGTCCAAATGCGTTGTTGTGTCCATTTCAACCGCGCTAAAGCCCAACGGTCTCTGAGTTCCATTACCCTCCTTGGATGAAACATATATTCAATATTTTAATGAAGACGTCTTGTGAGCAAACAAATGTGACGGCTAGCTTTTTTTTTTGCAGACCCTCAGTTGTGTTTATGAGGGCTCAGCAAAATAGATGATTAGGCATGAAAACTCCCTCATTTGACTAAACGGTCGCATGAACTTGGCTGAACACGATATATCGCTATTGTTCTGTGCGTCAAGACCAAAACCTCTCTTTCATCTACTCTCTGGAAACGGGCCTATTAATCCCCAGGGAATTTCGTAAGTAATCTTGTTAAATAACAAAGAAAAATGCGCATGATAATAGCGTCATATGCTAAACATTCATTTCTTGAAAGAATAGCCCCTGTTGGGGCGCGATCGCTTGGTCACAGCAGTCGTTCTTAGCCAAGCCCACTTGACTTGTCCGGAACTGCAGACAGGAGCTTTGGCTTCGTCACTCCGAATTAATCGTGTGGCAGGTTCTAGCAGCAGCCCGATTTTGTTGACCCAACTGAAATCTCCATTGTACGGAATACGACTAAATTCATGGAATGCTGACAGGTAATTGCTTAAGAGTTATTGAGTGAAACTTGAATCAACAAGTCGAAGCCAGGACACCTGTCTGACGATTCGGACAAGTCAAGTCTGACAGACCTGATTATGCGGTCCAATCGAATGCGCCCTTAATGTCGTCTAGAAAAATGGACAGTACGCGGTCATGAGCAAGACAAGAGACACCAAGTTTGAAAATACGAATGAACGAAGATATTGGATTGCTTCTTGAATTTTTAAAAAGGGTACTTTACCTTTGAGCATAGGCTCAACCATTTCCCGGCTTCTTCTTATTTTTAGGGCATGTTCGACTGGGTGCCAATATTAATCTACCAAGGATTGACTTGTTCAAAACTTCAAAGCAGGTGCGCAAACTTCGACCCGTTAATTTAAGCGTCAGGTATTGACCCCCAAACGGTTACCCTTGAGACTTTCAGAAATGCAATGTTGCTCCGTAAAATAGAGCGTGCAGCAGGTTCAACCTTATCTCGTTCCTGCTTAGACTTTAAGCACAATTCAAAGTATCAAATCTATAGCTTCTGTCTGAAGTTTCAAACTTGTCAAGCCTCGAAGGCTTAATTGCTGAACCCAATCGAACATGCTTTCAGTTTCCTACACCCAACAAGTCCATTTATAAGAATTTTACGGTCAGTAGTGCTGACCTATTTACCGTAGGCGTTACACCCAATAGCCTAGCGTCTTTCAAAAATTTTATATTTATTTTTTACTAGGGCCGCAAGACCGCCAAACTGCCCATTTCCGTAGCTGTTATTTGCAATTTAAACTTCTAGAGGTTCCATTTTTCTTAACTTTCACAGTACAGAACGTTCAAGACTCCAAATAAGTATAAAACTACAAGTGCTAGGAGCGTACTCAGGAATAATTAGTTCCGGCATAAGGAGGTAGACGTAGACCACAATGATGCGGATGCAAACTCCCCCTGTGAGGGTCTCCCTGACAACTGTGTAGGCGCACGTAGCAGTGCTATATGAGGCGCTCGAGATGAACTGTGCCTCAGCGTGGGAGGCAACAATGAGGACAGCCGTAGGATTTTTGCAGACCTATGAGGTATCTGACAAATCCCGGCTTTTGGTACTGCATTGATGTAGGCCACGTAAAAAGAAGGTAGCCTCTGTGTGTGGGGAGACCTAGCTTATAGAAAGTCAATTTTGGAACACGTTCTGGAAAGGTCGCTTCTGAGAGTTCTTTAGTATTCTTGAGGGTAGATTCTCGAACAACCGAGGGCCAGGGTCCTTTGAAAACCACATGTTATTTGAAGCATCTCAACTGCAAGCCTGGAAGTGACTAGCTATACAAAGCCTTCTTTTATTAAAGGTGTAATGAGAGCAAATGAAATCATGGTAGTCTAACGAACCAAAATAGTCCGTTCTGTCTCTAAGACGCAGTCTCCAACGCAGTCAGTTGAAATGTTGGAGTTGCAAGTATCCTAGTTGTCCCAAGGATTATGAGACTAACAGATTAACCCAGGGGCGGAGCCAAGCTCCAATGCATCATGGGTAATGAGGCGTGTGATGTCATAGTGTTCAAGTACGGTAATTCGCAGCTCTTTTAGATTGTTTCTGGATTATTTTATTTGGGCCTCCAGAGTGTCCCACAATCCTTACAGTTGCACAAAAATATGTATCAAAGCATCTACAACCTATTTTAGCTCTCTGAGAGATAAATTTTTATAATTATTTTGTTTTTTTTTTCGTAAGAGGCACGCACCCGGTTGGAGAGTTTCGGTAAAATGTTTGCCTAAGCTGTGCCGTCGCATTCGCGTGGTTAACATCTCCGCCTGTCCTAATCGTAAAAACTCCAGCATCATGGGAAAATGATGGATTTAACATACGCCAGTTTCAACAACATCATTCCGTGAGACAGTTTAGGTAAGTGGAATATGGTTAGGTAGTTTTCTGTAAATTAGCTAACGCAAGTCGGACGCCACCCTACTGTTCTACTGCTGTAACGCGCGCAGCGTAGAGCAGCTGATATTTTTTTTTTTCAAATTTTACCGAGCAATTGTATGGCTTTTGCATATTCTATATGGACTTTTGCTTTGATATTACTTCACCGGAAAGAAAGTAATTTTCTTTGTCCTTTAATGTTTCTCTTACCAATCTTGTTAAAAAGTTCTTTTATCCCGGCGTTCAACCGCTTGCATCTGAGCCAATTTTTGTTGCAGTGGTTTGAAATTATGCAGGATAGCAGATCACTGGTAGAAGATGAAAATGAATCGAAAACATTGCGTTTTTCACTCATATAAATCCATCTTTAGGATGCCATATTACCATCAATGAAACTCACTTGATTTATTGCATTTTAAAGATGATAAACTTGGCTCTAAAAGTGCTTCTCATACATATGGGCATTTGCCGGTTGAATTAATCTGCTCTTTTACAAGCCTGTTAACAAACGTTCTTCCAATATTTTATCCTTCAGAGAGCTAAAAATGTCCATAGATACATTGTCACATGTTTTTGTGCAGTTATAATGATAGTAGGACACTCTGGAAGCCCAAATGAAATTATGAAGAAACAATTCAAAACAGCTACTGATAACCGTGCTAAGTTTTTATGACGTCATCGATTCGTACGTCCGCGCGCGCAAACGCCACTCGCTTGGCAGTGCGCTAATGTGTTCCCATTAATTATACTTGTAGTTGTCCCTAACAGAATTCTGTGCGGCTCTCAACGCTATAACCACAAATCAGTTTTTGTGGCCAACAGTTCTTTCAGGGTGCCAGCGCAGCAGAAGGAACCCCATAGGCTAATTATGGTTAGCACCAGAATTAGTTTTTATTTCTGGTAGTGAATTACCGCTTTTACCTCTACAGTTGTATGTATTAAGGCTGGTACACAAGCTAGCCAAAAGTTGAGGAAACTCTCGCAAATGTGCGAAATCTTTTGCGCAAAATCTCGCCTCCCTTTTTTTTCACGCGTGAGATTGGTTCGGTGATGAACAGCAGTCGAGCTCTGTTGAATTTACGATGTTCAGCTATCGCGGATACGAAAACGAACTGAACAACCTATGCTGGAGGCGCATTGTTTACAAAATATTCACATTTGACTATCGAGTCGCGCTTAAAAATCCTGCATGCCCCATTCTGAAATTTTGCGCAAAAGCGAGAGTGTGTTTGTTTTTAGACGTCAATCTCGCGGTCAAAACTAGCATACTCGTTCTATTGGCTAGCATGCAAGGAGCCCCGGCGTAACAGAGCATGAGAACTCGTAAAAACGGAAAGGATGTAGCCAGTAGGTAGATATGGAAAATATTTGCGTAGCGGGTCCAGTTCGGAAGAGGAGATGATAATTTTATGTTGTGCCCCCACGCATGGTCAAATTCAATTGCGCTTTAGGCGTGCACGGGAATTGATTATCCCTCGCATTACTGCAGTTCAATCCAGTGAAGAATGAGAGCCAAGGCCTGTGTCGGGTCTCGCTTCATCAATAATGGGAAACGCAAGTAGACGGAAGGGTGGGAGGTATCGCTACCGCCAGGCCAATGGGCATCCTTACCACAAACGAGTTTGTGAGAGCAGACTGGAATTGGAGAAACAGGAATGGAAAGAATAAAAATAGAATAGGATAAAAGGATATGCCAACAGAACGAGTATCCTAGTTTTGGACGCCGAATCGAGGTCTAAAAACCTGCACACTCGCGCTTTTGCACAAAATTTCAGGATGGAGCAATTAGCAGCATTTTTGCCAGCTATTCGGAATGAATTCAGAGGAATTGGAAGAAAAAAATGGATGAATAGATTGAAAGACAAGGAAGTAGAATACAGTAAGCAGAACTTAAAGGAAGGAATAAAAGTGGAACTAGCGGGACCCGTGAAAATTTCACGGTTAAATACTGTTTTCACCTACTTTTGTTTTACATAAGGTAGTATTCCTGCAATTTAACCTACCCCGTCTAATCTAAAGTCCGCCTGACGAACCCCTGTCTACCTAAACACACCTTGTCTAACGGACTCTAGCCTCTCTCACCTGTGAATCTTGCATACAACGGTACTTCTCACATTGTTCTCTATATTTATGCATTCCTTTTCTACACTCTTTTTTCCACTGTCTACAGATAATTTAGCTTATCATCATCTTACGCATTTCAATTATTTGTCAGCATGTCCGATTTTTTTTAACGACTATGGGACCCTTGGCTACTGATCAGTCGCCCATGATTTTCCTACTCTCTTTGGAGCGATAGATATACAACAAACAAACTTGGCGAATTTCTTAAGCAGCCCAACCTTCTGTTCTCAAGATGTCATTGTATTTCCTTAATTAGACATCGCACAATCGCCTGAAAGAATACCTTATAGCCGATATGTCCAACACTACCCGCTTCATTCTCCAGCAGCGTATCCCAAATACGTATCTGGCTGGCCTTATTAAGATCATCGAGCGCCACAAGCAAAGCAAACAAAATATGTTGTGAAGAAATTAAAAGCGGTAGATACGAGTGAAATGATCTTCATGTCTTCGCTTTGAAAGTGACTGAAATTTTTTTTCAAGAAGTGCTAAAGAAGACAGCTATGGTTGAACTTTGTTCCAGGGGAAATCAGAGCTTTTTTCAAATTGAGGTTCCCCCTACCTAATACTGAAAAGCGTTCCGTACAGACACCGGACGCACGAATGGATGGAGCCTCAAGCAGAATTATAATATAAATGGAGGAAATTGCGATAAAATGGAGAGAAAGGACGTAAAATTATTGAGCTAGACGAGTGTTAGCAGCAGCACCAAAACTGCAAGGTGACTTGAGAAAATAAATTTATCCCCCCTCCCCCCATTACAGCTGCGTACGGCCCTGGCACTCAGTGCCACTCAACGAGCCACTCTGGCAAGGTCGCCAGACTGACTTGAACCAGCAGGGGCGCGTGCCCAGCCAGCATCCTTGTCTTCCTAACGCAATTTGCTGCTGGTCGTCCAACCTTCAACTGAATCTGCGTCACCTGAGGCAGTGTTTCCATTTTAGCTGTTTTGCCATTGGAGCAGGACTCGTATGTTTGGGAAAGCAGGGTCTCCATGTTGCCGTTTGATCGAGCGATGTTTTTTTGTGACCCGATAGGCACTGGTGCCATTCGAATAATTTGAAGGTATTGTGGCAGTGTTGCCAAATAGGCAGTCCGCACATATCAAGACAGTGTCACCTTCTGGGCAGTTCTGAAGTATTAAGACAGTGTTGCCATATGGGCTGTTCTCTAGTATTAAGACAGTGTTGCCCCTGGACAGTTTTCATGCAAGTATTATGATAGTGTTGCCATTTGGGGAATTCTCGTGTTATTATTAAGATAGTGTTGCCGTCTGGACAGTTCTCGTTTGTCAAATTAATTATTATGACAATGTTGCTTACTGCGTAGTTCTTCAGTGAGTCTTGCGACATTGTAGCTCTCAGCGAAATTTTTATATGAATATGAAATAGTTCTGTCATAAGAGTACTCTTTCACGATTAGAAAATAGTTCTAGCATCTGAGCAGCACGAGAATGTTGCTAATGTGACTAACAGGGCGGTGTTACCATTTAAGCAGTCCCCTTGTGATCAGACAGAAATAGTGGCCCACTGCTTTTTCCTATGTACACTAATCACATGCTCTTCGCGCCCCAGAACACGATTATAAACTATGCTGACAATTCCCATTTGACAGCAGTGATACTAACCCCAAGCATGTGTAATGTTGTCACCCAGTCTCTAAATAGGGATCAGTTGCGTATTAGTGCATGGTGCTCCGTCTGACGTATGATTCAAAATGAATGTAAGAATAAAATTATAATTACCAGTCGGTCTCGGTCGTTTTCACAGCGGCATCTACCACTGGAGATAGATGGCAGTTTGCTTCAACGATCTAGCTCCCTGGACATTCTTGGTGTTGTCTTTGATGAGAAGCTTACATTTGAGGCTTCTATTAGGCGTCGTGTGTAACGGGCTTCGAGTAAGATTGGGCTAGTGGGTAAGTTAAATTCTGTGTTCCGTGACAAGGATGTAGTCCGTATAAGATGCTTTGATGCTTTTTGCTCACCGGTTTGGCTTCGGCTGCTGACAGTCACTTGCTCCTGCTGGACCGACTTTTTGACTCAGCCAGTTGAGTGCTCGGAGTGATCTGGTGAATCTGTCCCAAAGGCGAGTTGTGGCCGGACTTTGTACGTCTTATTAGGTGTGCAACAATGAAAAATATAGGTTGTATTCTTCTGTCCCTGCATTCAAAGTCCTTGGGAAACATACACGCGCTGCGGCTTATGGGCAATTCTTTATATTGGAGACTGTAAAAAGCCAAACTCGCCAGTTCAGTCGGTGTTTCTGCCCTGGTTAGTTTCGGTCTCGAAATTATTGCCGAGATCAGCTTCCGATCGTACCGGCCTGCAAGCGTTTAAGTCAGCTGTTATTAGACCGGGGTTGAGTTAAGTTTTCCCAAGCAGCGTTTTAGGCTGCTTCATTCGGATTGCAGTACCAGTCCGTGGTGGCCCGAGCGTGAAAATTCAATAATATTACCTTGTGTGGCCTACGGGGCCGCGACCTTCAGTGGCAGCGCGCCCGTCACAAGGGTGCCGCCATCTCACGAGTACGTCTTGAAATAAAACTCACATTACCATATTATATCAGGTCTTGTTACGGGACGCCGACCTCGGTGAGTAGCGCGCCAGGAAGGGCAGAGGATGCTTACCAAGATGTAGTGCAAGGTTCCAAGTCCAAACCCCATAATTCCATACATTATAAAAAAAATTTATTCATATGTCCGTAGACTTTACGCACGTAATTTTGCTTAGTTGCCAAGCTCTTCGCTGGCAAGGTGGATCTCAAAGTCAACTGTACTCTTTATGCGAAAATTTATTTTTAATGCAGAAAATGGCTAGTTGGGCACATTGATGATAAGAGAACATGCACCTTTTGGAGGCTAATACCGATAATATGGAAAGAGTCCAACACAGAGCAACAAAATTGATACCTCAGCTGCGAAACAAGCCATACGAATGTCGCCTAAAAGAATTGGGTCTGATCTCTTTCGAGCAAAGACGACTCAGAGGGCAACTAATAGAAACATTCAAGTATTGGAATGGCTTCAACGACGTACGACGGAACTCTTCCAAAGAGACATTAATGATCGCCTGCCAAACAACGGTTAGAAACACAAGCATAAACCTCGAAGAACAACCTTAAGTCAGCAGTTCTTTCCGTATTTCATAGTGAACATTTGGAATAGACTTCCTTCCGACGTTGTCGGTGCGGAGACAGTCAACGCGTTTAAAAATCGTCTTGACATACATTGGGAGAGACATCCTCCACAGCTAAGAACTCCTCCTCCAGGAGTCGCAAACTATTAACGGCTAAAGTTTCAGAGGGGACCTTAATCCACTTTCTCTTTTCCGCTCTGACTTCAGAGATAGACATCTCTTTACTCCGCATATTAGCGGCTATTGATCATGCTCACATGCATGCACGATGTCTCTTGGACTGATATTTTTCCCTCCCCTCCCCGCTCATAGAGCGCCGGGGCGTATGTGTCTGTGTCTCTTTGAGAATGGGCCTGTTGGTTTGTCTACTGTCGCCTATCTAATCTAATATAGTGAGATGAGAGTTCATTAAACGTAAATAGGCCACACTATGCAGTAGCGCGTTCAAATTATTGAGCGGATGCTTAGATTTCACGTCGTCCCGTTACACAGCGAAAGCTGGTAGCTAAGATACACAAAGAAAGTAGTGGAGTTGGATGACGTGCAAGCTGAACGTTCACCATAAGTTGAGCGCACGATTACATTGTGTGGCCGGGCATAATATAATGTCTTGGAGAAGTACTTGAGAATTTAGAGTATAAAACTGGAAAATTTTCAGTTTGCACCTATTCAATAGGATATTTATTTCAAGCTGTACACCGAACATATTCGAAGTAACTAAAGCTCTGGGTTGAAATTTTTACCTCCGCCAAGGAGGTTATGATTTCGTCATGTTTGTCTGTCTATTTTTTTTCTTTGTCTGTCACCAAGATAACTCAAAAAGTGCTGAACCGATTTGGACGAAATTTTCAGGGATTGTTAAGTATGTTAGGAGAAGCAGTTGATTAACTTTCGGTGAAAATATGTCCTTCCTTTTCTTTGTTTGTTCGTTTGTTTGTCCGCTTCATTTTTCTCAATGCCATAACTCAAAAAGTTATGGACGGATTTTTATGACATTAACATGAGTTGGTAGGTATATAGCAAAGAGTGAATGACCAAATTTTGGTAATGATCCGGTTGTTCGTTTGTCACTGTTTCTAATTTTATGCTGGTAAGCATAATAACTCAAAAAATAATGAATGGATATTTATGAAATTTATAGGGGTTGTTAGTAATGTTAAAAAACATTAATGATTAAATTTTGGTGCAGATCGGTTTGTTTGTTTGTTTTTTGTATGTTTGACTCATGTTTGTCAAAACGTTTGTTAGCATTATACATGCAACAGTTATGAACGGATCTTCAAGAAAATTGCACAAGCTGTTATTACTATTAAAAGGCACAAATGAATACATTTTGTAGATTGAACAAAGAAAATTAGGGTTTCAGAGCTAATTTGAATTTTTTGCTACCGTTGCCTCGCTTGGCGGAGATATGCGCTCTCAGAGTGCTCTTGTTTATATCTGAATAAGCTAAAGACAGCAGGGACTTTTCAGATACCTGGGCATATCTTCGTCTTGTGACGTATAGATAATGTTAAAGAATTATGAACTGGGGTTTGCGCTAGAGCCACAACGTGAGTTTTTTCATCTCCATCGTGTGTACTGCTTGAGACTTCAACTTCATTGCAGCACCGCAATCTTCAGAAAAATAGAACAACGTCCCCATTCTAATCTGCAGTTATTTACTGTCACTACTTACAATCGCTACAATACAACTACTACTACTACACAACAATAAATTAGATATACTACCAAGTAGATGGAGCGAAAATTTCATAGGTTGACCAATATACACAATTAAAATGCTCGAAATTTAACTTCTACGCCCTTGTTGGACTCTCATTAGAACGCTGTCAGTATTTCAAAAATTGAATTAATAAATATCATTATGTTGATTGAAATTACTGGTTCATCCTATGAATATTTCGCCAATCCTTCCTAGCAATATCTCAATCCTAGTTTGAAATTACTTACATAATTTCGCTGGGCATCAGCAGAAGGAGGTCCTGTGTCTATCGCTGTTGCAGGTTTTATGACTTCATAATATCGTTGTCGTTCTGTTGGACTCGCCGTCAATTTACCGACATGACACACCATAATAATTACACTACCCAACAACAAAGAAGTCAAGCACTGTTTCGAGCTGGCCTGAGGAGACATGACTGCTGAGCTTGAGTGGCAACCTTCAACGTACGAGCTCTCTGTTGAAACTGAGCCTAAGGCCTATGCTCAGCCTTTTATATCCCTGGTATGACCTCACCTATACAGCATCTCTGTACGACTCGCTAAGATGACGGACTCGTCCATGGTTACTACCATCATCCCACTCCCTGGACACCAGATGGCGGGCTACGCGAAATATATATGAATGTATTCGATATGAATAAAGGACTTGCTTACGAATACTTCTTGTTCCCAGAATACATTTTGAACTTCGATCAGCAGGCGGACTACTGTGTTACATTGATTATTATGTATATTGGTTTTAAGACACCAGATGGCGCATTGTCAAGTGCGGTAGTTAACTCCTCAAATTTCCCCAGGTAGGATGTTAAATAGAGGAAGCTATTAGAAAATAGCACAGTATCACCCATATTAAGGGCGGCGAAGATGTTACATATGATATTTCGTCCCGACGGGTCAAAAATAAGAAAGGAGGGTCAAAACCATTCTAATCCTCACACAAAGATCTGTGAGATGAGAAAATAAGCACTGACCTCCTAGTTATTTAGATGCCATAGCGTACCTACAACTCTATGCTCATTTTGTCAGGTAGGTAGGTGAATGAAAGAACTAACTGGTAAATTTCTGTAACATGTATGCCACTATTTTCAGGCCAGGTACTTGTCATTCCCGCTCTCCGTAGATTAAATAACATCGTAATTTTTACCACGTGATGTAGAACAGAAAGTTGGCGCGGGCAATGACGAAGTTGACATCATGTTACATGATATCAACCTTCGGCAACGTTACCCCATTTCACAGAAAAAATCTAAAGCACCAAGAAAGTTATGATATTGAAAGATTTCTTCATCTACTTCTCTGTTCTATAGCCAAGCCATCTGGTAAATGAATTTATCCTGTACGGCGGCGATTGTTATTGTACGTACTGTAGAGTAAATTGTTTGGTTCCATACTGTGTGTAGTAACCTTAACAGATTATTCGGTTACATATTACAGTTACCTTAACAGATTGTGTTTGGTTCTATATTGCAGTAACCATAGTAGATTACTTGGTTCCATATTGCATATTGGATAGATAAGCTTTTCGTTGACGAATAGATGTTGTATTTGAAAACTAAATGATGCAGTAAGATCATCGACGGGAATGTAATATCTATAACATATTTATTATTTAAGAAGACCTAAATTGTGGTGGTGCTAGCGGGGTGGGGCCTAGAGGGCGAATGACCACGGTGCGATATGGGGTCCTGATATAATCGTCGAGCGGCACGGGAAACGGAGGAAAACGAGCGAGTGCAGTGACGTTTCGGGAGTTTATCCCATTTTCAAAAACCTAATAAAATCTTTTAAGGATATCTAGCAATAATTTTTTTTTATTTAAGAAGACCTAAATTGTGGTGGTGCTAGCGGGGTGGGACCTAGAGGGCGAATGACCACGGTGCGATGTGGGTCCCTGATATAATCGTCGCAAGGTCGAATGAGTGATAATAGCGTAGCTTAGCATTACTACATTTTACAAATGAGAACGTTAACTAATCGTGAAATTCTCACGAGTCACCCACGGGTGACATTAGCGTAGACAATACTGCTAATTATTATATTAGAGTTGACAGACATTGTTGAGTTCGACACAGTTCGTCAGGGGTAAATGACGGGCATTAACTAATAGATGGGGTGTGTTATGTTAGATGAGCTACATTAGGTTAAACTCGGGTAAATTGCTACAACGTGGCGTGCGCGTGGCGTGGTCTCGCTAATTTAGGAAGGCATAGACTTTATTCAACAGTGGAATTTCCACGGCTCCCGCTAGTCTTCTGCCGTTGCGAGTCTTTGATTCCGTGAATAAATAAGTTCTATTGAGTTCGTAACCGTAATTGTTGGTGACAGTTAACTTCAATGCAGAATAATATGCACAGTCTACAGTGCAAATTGTTGAAGGAATGTCTTCAAGTTCTTCTTGGTTATTTGGATCTTACTAGACAAAATTGACATGAGATCATCAAAGAAGTAGCAACATGCTACTTGATAGAAACAGACAACAAGGTACAAGGTCTGCATCTGAATTAATGCTGCATGCACAATGTTGTAGACTGAACACTGAAATGCTAAGTACCGAATACTGTGTTGCTTCAACCACAAGAACCTCATATACACGTTATTTTCGGCCTCATTTGGAAAGCCTGAGGACTTAGGCGCGAAGTCCACCTCAGTTCGCCACTAAATTATCTGTATGTTTACCTACCTACCTTGTGTACCTTGTGGGTCTTCGGAAGAAGTCTAGGTGACGTTCTTCATGTCACCCCACTAGTGTGGAGTCACTCTGCTGGGTGTCTTCTGTGGTACCGCAGTTAGCGACCAAAGAGAGAGCCAGCAGCGAATTATCTCCACAGTGCACGTGACTGCTGACCGCTAGTCTATCTGGTACTCTTCTTAGATGAGAATCAAGTAAATTTTTGAACTCTACAATTTTGATATCAGTGGTGTTTCGAATATACGAGGCGTTTTGTTAAACAATGAAGCTACCAAATATCTTTGAACTCTTGTTACAGATTTCGCAAGACAACTTTTGCAGCTACGGTATTTGTTCCAGCCGACGCTCACATTAGCGATGCTGGCAAGCAAGCCACTAGGCATGGGCTATACTTCCGGCTGTCCGCCTTAAGACGGTCGGTGGTCACCTCCGCTTGCACGAGACAAAGAATGCGTCTACTCATTTGAATGCTAATGCTAACACGTAGGAATGTTGTATGTGCGAAACGCAGGGATGAAATCAAGAATCAAAATCCATGAGATTGCTGATAAAATCGTCAGATGTTATCGATGCTTCGCTTTAAATATTGACAAGTAGTACAATCAAACATGTACAAGATTGCCATATACTTTTACCATCATCTACAACCTGCCCTAATTTCCCCCGGAAGGAAGTATAACTAGCCTAGAATCCACGTGCCCCTTCAAAACTTAATCTCAGGGTCCAACATGGCTGAATTACTGGCTGACAGTCTGTTTTCCCCGGCTACTAGATAGTCTGCTCCACGTCAGCCACTTATTGGAACACAATTATGTTTCTTGAGGAACCCTACTAGCAAAAAATTAACATTTAAGGCGGAACAGAGACTTAAGGCTGTTGACTAATTTAATACCGAGTGCTACGTATGTATCGGACTGCCCGGAAAGATCTTGCTGATTTTTAAAGAAAAGAAAAGGGTCAATAAACATAAGCCGTTACGTTTTTTATCAATCAAATATGAACCAAGCAGCTGTACTTGCTTCTTTGGGGCCAGTTGGCCTATATCTGCAGCACGGACCAGTCTCTGTCCCAGTGGACGGTGCAGTCAAAGTTGACTTTGCCTCTACTAGTTGTTCATGAACAGCGGATTTTTATAGATTGAAGCATTCTGCCAATTCTCGGGCTGTGCAGTGTGAGTTAACGGCTTGATATGGTCAGCATCTGTAGAGGAGAGTCAGCTCGATCGTTCTTTATAAGTAAGGCAGCAATCTCTAACTCGGAACCTCGCAAACCACTTCCGTACAGTTCTTTGGGTTGAAGAATCATCACCGTAAACTGCGCATATTTCTTTGGTTGCTTGTGAGGCATTTTTTCCCTTATGGAGAGAGAAAAATATCAAGTGTCGCAAATTATTTTTTTTTTACCTTCCATATGAAAAGGTTACTGAAATTCAAGGGTTATAACAATTCCAACATTCTTCCTGAAAAAGAAAGCTTGAACTGTGCTCCAAAGGGATGTGCAGTCAAATCTTATTTTCGGGATTCAGTCATGTACGAAAATAGGTCGCAAAATGAAGTATTGAAAATCAGTACGAACCTTCCAAACGACCCGATACATCGAGTCCACCAGAGAATTATGAAAATTAGTACTCGTGTAAAATATTTGCAGCTAAGACAGTTAAAGAACAACATAAGTTTTATGCCGCCTCCACTGGTGGCCAGCCATAGAGTACGGAAATTTCCCTCCCACGCTTGAACGGGAATTAGCGGAAGCAGCCGTTCCAGTTTATATTTACTTCGAGGTCAGAATCACATGCGGGGACACAAAGGGGGCAGTTATGGACTGTTCCATTCCAAATAACATTTTGAAGTGATTGTGCGACATCAGCATGTGAAATCAGAGTACGAAGATATACAATTATGTAGAGAGCTATTTCCTGTTGCAGCACATTATTTTTAGAAGTACAACAGAGAGTTTTTTTTTAATCCATGGAGTCTTCAGAGCTACATAACCTTGAATGTAAGTTCCTCCGTGTGGGCCGATGACGCATGTGTTATGTTCGAAGAGTGTTATGTTAGATGAGGTGGTATTTGATAAATTATGTACTTTAGTACAGACAACGTGCTTGGAATTTACAAGATACGCTGAGGCAGATGAAAGAGTGTCAGGTTAGTGGAACAGTGTCAGGTTATGAGGATTTTGTCAGCGTCTGGCAATGAGTGTTAAAATAGACAAGGTAGGTTAGGCTAGAAGAACTGGGTTAGGTTAAGCTACATATATATGTTATATGAGTGTAGCAG
>LQNS02277998.1:1095153-1114174 GCA_001587735.2 Parhyale hawaiensis | reverse complement strand
ACATCCTACTAACATAATGGCAATAGCTCATAGAGGGCCGGGGTGTAAGTCCCGGTGTCTCTTTGGGAATGGGCCTTTTGGTTCGTCTACTGCCGCCTATCTAATCTAATCTAATCTAAACTCATGCAGAGCCCCAGTACGCCGAGTATACCTCACCCGAACAAATGGATGTGGAAGAAAATCAGACAGTGGATGCCTAGGGCAGTTATAAATTTACATAAAAAAAACAGACCCCACCAACTCTGCGACGATGCACCAAACCACAAGGCACAATACCATCCAGCATGAACGCACATCGACGAACCAGTTTGTCAAGCAAACACAGATGGCAATCGGCAGCAGAACCCCAGACTACAGAACAGTACTCCAGAAGAGGGAGGACAAAGCAATTAAAGCAGCAACGTGCCAATTCTACCGGGCCAAACACCCTACAAGCACGCCTAATAAGACCAATTTTCTGTGATGCACGTGAGGCCACTGAACGAATGTTGGGCTCAAAGGTCAACTTTGGATCAAAATTGACACCCAAGATTACTAAGTCATCAACTACAGGAAGTGGCACGCCATCCAGCATGAGTGCAGGAAAAGGAGGTTGCACTGTACTCGACCTGGATACGAGCATGGTCTTAGTCTTGCCCGAATTTAGCCTCATCCCCCACCTAGAACACCAGGAATCTACAAATTCCAAATCCTGCTGAACGTATTCTAAAACTTCTAACCTTTCACTGGGCATATCGCAAACAGCGAGCAAAATAACATTATCAGCTTAACCAATAGGTAAATTACTAACAAGATCAAACAGGTCCACCGTACCTATATACAATGAACAACAAAAGGCTCAGAACACTACCCTGTGAGACACCAGAAACCACATCCAAAAACTCACTCGTCTTCCCATCAACAACTACACATTGACGCCTGTCAGATAAAAATTGACTAATTACCGCTAAAACTGAACCACCAACACCAATCAATCTCAGCTTATGGAGCAGCTTAAGGTGATTCACGCGATCATAAGCAGCACTGAAGTCAAGCTGTACCAACCTTGCCTCATGACCCCCATCAAGAGCCAGCTGCAACTCATGAGAAATATGAAGCAGAGTATCACAAGTTCCCAAGCCCTTACGAAAAATCATACTGTGGTCTGTGTTGGGGAAGGACACCCTGCTTATCAAGAAAACAACCCAATATCGACGCAACCAACGTCTCATAAACTTTCGACGAAACAGGTGTGATCGAAATGGGTCTATAATCAGAGGCGCGGGATGAAACAGAGCCCTTCAGAACAGGCGCCGCATGGGCGACACGCCAGCATTCCGGAAAAGAGCCCAGCCGCAACATTCGACGGAGTACGGAAGCAAGCGGAGCTGCAAGCACACCAACCATCCTCCGAGGAAAAAGGAAACATACCCGATGGATCAGTGCCCCCATAGAGGTCCTGGTCAAGAAGAAAGCGGTGCACTTCAGAAGATCTACAAGCAAAACCGGAGAATCTCGGCTCAGGATCACATGCAAAAGGAATGCGCACCCGATCCTGGCTCTGCTTCCCATCAAAGTAGCGCAACAAAAGGTCCGCCTTGGCAACGGCTTCCGCAACAAGATCAAGTCCAGCACCAATTAAAAGAGGGATAGAAGAGCTCACACCAAGCACAGCGCTCTTCAAGGTGGACCATCATTTATGTGCGTTAACAGACGAAGCTAACAACTCCCTGGACCTCAAACTGTGCTCCCTCTCAGCTTCCTCATAAGTAGCACCAGCCTGACGCCGCTGCTCCCTGAAAAGCTGAAAGTCAACAGCAGACCGGCCAGTACGCTAACGGGCATATGCCTTCCGATTCAATTGGTGCGCCCTGCAACAGGCATCATCAAACCAGGGCTCATCACCTGTCCTGACCGTTATGAAGCAGGAAGGGACATAGGCGCGCACCATGTCAGAGAGAAGCCGATCCAAAGTCGACCCAGGATCAGTAGACTCTCAACACCCCGAGGTCCCGCAAGGATGGCACCAGAGACGACATCCCAATTCACTCTGGACTTCAAAAATATTTCACGCCTAACAGTGACTCTGGAGACCCGCTGACGAACCTGCAGCGTCGCAGATAGGGCACCATGGTCCGAGGAACCAATGAGAGACACCACTGACCCTCCAACCAGATTAGGAACATCAGTCATCAGCAGGTCAAGAACACCTATTAAATGGGTGGGACCCTCAACCAACTGCTCACAAGCAGAGGCACTCGCGAAATCGAAGGCTGCATGGCCTTAACAATCAGTCCTCCCGGAGCCTAACCATTCCACATGGTGACAATTAAAGTCACCCATAAAGACAAAGCAGAACGCCTATACGACGACTGAATTCTAGTCATTGCATCCAAGAGACAATCAAAGACCCTAACTGAGAACAAATAAAAGTTCCTGAATGAGCCACAGACTCGAAGCACCATCAGCTCGCAGCATGGACACTCATATTCATTCTGCCTAGACACAACAACACCCTTTCGAACGTAAGCACCCAAACCCCTAATCCAGGGCAAGAGTCTCGCAACCGCAGCACTGGCTTTTCAAAGTTCGGGATCATCAGCTCAGAAACATGGCGATGGCTTGAGACGAGCATCTCCGAACAAAGCACAAGGTCATAATTGGAAGAGGCTACAGCTAGTTCAGCCAAATTACCATATAGACCCTGAACATTAGTGCACAAGATCAGGCAGGAGCGAGGTCCAACACCACGAGGACCAGGGTTCTCTTCCACGTCCGGATATCTAGTTATCAGGCGCGCAAAGAACAATAAATAAGCATACACCATTAGCAAAGGAAATCGTAAAAAAATAAAAAAAAAATCGACAGTCATGATAGCTACGAAAGCAGCCAGCTATCCACGCGCCCCAGACCCTGTCATCACTAGTACGGGCTGGCCGAAGAGAGGAAGAAGAGAAAAGAATGGAAAAGTGCATCAGGTGGTACTACCTGACGGAAGGGAGAGAGGGGCAGACTGCGGAAGACTGAGTACCCAGCTATGGCACCAGCCTGTTCACCTTCTCTCAAAATCACCATATCCGCTAGAACTGTGGCTAGCTGCAACATCCCCTGCGGAGAAAGCACTCGGGACCCTTGGGTTTGTGAGGCCCTAATATATTGTGGCAGGCAAAGGCAAGCCAGAATATACCCTGAGGCAGCGGTAACGATTTCGAGTGAAGCGGTATGACCGCTTTGCCGCACTATTAGTCCGATAACCCGCTTCTGGTGATTTATGCTCTCTTTTGAGTTTTCCCATATCCCGAACTCAGCTGCTCTCTGCTCGCGCTTAGGATGAAATAGAATAAATGATCGACGGAGCGATTGGTAAGATATTCCGTAAGCGGCGTGTTTCGTACCGCAGTGGATTCAATAGAGCTTCATCGAAAGGGGAAGGCAAAAGGAAGTTTCTACAGTCCCCAGTCATCACTCTTTAGCGTTACAACAGTTAGGCTACTGAGAAGAAAGAAGAGGAGAGTAATCGCCAAGAGTTTATGCGTTGTCAGTGGTATTCTGCTGCGTCGAATTCTTACGCTAAAAATCCAGCTACGATTGCCAAATTATTTGTCCCAAGGCACGAGAATAACATATTTTTAAAAAGCAAACTTATTTTATCGATCGAATTGACGAATCAAGTCTTCTGCACCAGCAGCGGGACAGCCTATTCCAAGGATCGAGGATCAAGTTGGATGAAGTTATCAAGTTACCTAACCTTACGCCACCAAGAGCCCAAAATCAATATTTTCGGGGTTTTTTATTTCTAAAAAAAAAAAACAGACCGTGCTTGCCTAACCTTACCCGACGGTTTGAACCTTTTTCTAAATAACTACCCAGCTATTTGGAACCAAGCACTTTTGACGGAAGTTTCTAACCCGACTTAACCCGAAATTTGGGAGAGGGTAGTACCCGTCACGTTGATTTCTGGTTCTAGTGAGGTACCCGTCGACCAAGTAACTGCTCGCATCCTTCATTGACTAAGCTGAAGCCTAATATTATTTACTTGTTTAAATATTAAGATCTTCATAGTGTACTAATCCCACACAGTGAGCAGTACTCCCATTTCTCTAGGTATTGCTGGAGCAGAGGCTTTCACTTTCATATTCTGTTAGCCTTGAGACGGAGTGTATTGGTGCTATAGTCGCAGCATGCAGTGCAGACTAGTATACGTTCAGCATACTTTAATTCTTGAATTGTACACGAAATATTTCCCAGATGTTGAGCCTGCATTGAGAGATATGATAATGAGATATGCTAATTAATCGTTACTGTGAATCATTCCTGATGGTTTGATAAGAAACGGTGAGCATACGATTGTAGTAGTGGGAATGCGAGAGACACAAGAGATTGCCGCTGTGTGACCGAGCTATATAACCTTATTCCTAATTTATTAATGTGTTTAGTTATACATTATACTGCAGTGATGATGACAATGAGTGAGATAAAGCAGAGTTTGTCCAATGCTATAACGCGTTCCTATGAACCAGTGCTAGGAGTTTGCCCTAGTAATTCAGAGTTAAAAATGACATATAATGCTAGTATTACTACAGTTAGAGCAATATTCAGTGATGTGTCGAGAGCACAATGTAAACAACATGACAGAGGCCGTTTGGAAATATGCCAAAAACAATTGTTGCTATTCTACTTGTATCTCTTTTGCAGAGAGAGAGAGAGAAATTGGAGAGAGAGAGAGAGAGACTTTGCATAATTTGTGATGTAATAAGCCTATAAGAAATTATACTGAGGCATTTTGCTATGATAATACTTCGTGAAGATGCACATAATATATTTATGCATATTCAGGAATGGCCATGAAGAGAGAATAAGCTAGACTGTTGGTGGCGTAGAAAACTGTTTTGTTCCGTGAGATATAAAGAGATAAAAGAGAATGGCAATAGCCCGTCTCACGTTAAACTAACTATATATAGGACTGGGTTTAGGATCGCAGTTCGAATTTCTTCTGGGAGAGAAAGGGAGCCCCGATAGTATCAAGGAAGTTTACCTTGCAGTGAGAGGGCAAGTGCATTATCGAAGCAGCGCACATTGAGTGAGCGTTGGTATGACCTTCACAGTAGAACGGCTGAAATGAAAGAGTATTCTATATTTAGAGAGAATGGCTCGTTTTTGCTTCTGTGATATGAAGGAGCATTCCAGACACAATGGCTCATTTCTGGTGGTCGTTATGAAATATGTTGAGCCTTTTGTTTTAATAATAATGCAACACAACTATCCTATTTAGTAAAACGGGACTGAAATCCTCTTCCGTAGACTAAAGCCAAGTGAAAAATAAATCCACGGCCCTTTTCCGCCGTCTTCTCGATAGTAAAACGTTTTTGTGCTGCTAGAATCCACTGGGATTATTCACCCTAGTACCAGCCCCCTTACAATGAGCGTTTACCCCGCCAACCTGGTAGGTTAAATCCCCAGGACTGGTTCTGCTAGTGTTCTAAAGTGTATCAGACCGGTATATATCATAGGATATTAGGAGAACCAGTCCTTGAAACCTAACCTACAAGGTTGGCGGGATAAAAGCTCATTGTTGGTTAGCTTTATGTACCCTTAAATAGTATTTGTTTTCTTACGTCGCCCTAACATAGAAAGCCTCACTTTATACATACATTTCAATATAATGGTTTACCTGTAGGCATGTCTGACTAACGCCTACATTAGCTGTCATCCGCTGCCTTTGGGGTAGTTTTACCATTACAGCTAACGGCCAGTAGTCTACGGGATTTTCCTCGTACGTTTCTCGACAGATAAACTCTCAAAACTGGTCGTTTTTGGCTTGATCTATCCCTATCCCGGAGTGACTACCCTTTCTACAGAACGCCTTCCAAATGAGCTGGCGTGTGCAAAGTTAGGCTATCAAGGACTGGTTCTGCTAGCGTTCCTAAGTGTTTTTACTTCATTAATGTGTGCTTTTCCGTAATATAATGGTGTTTTGAGGTTTTTAGCTGAATTTGTACTTAGTTTGATGCTTAATATATACGGAAAGGCATATTAGGAATGTTAGCAGAACCACACCTCGCAATAACCTAACCTTACACGTTAGGATTCATTGGACGTTAGATTAAACTTAATGGGAGAAAATTACACTTAACAAGAAAAACAATGAAGGCACAGTCACAATGATAAAAAATAATTACAAACGGGTGACAAAATGCCACTTTAAGCTGAAGCGTTTCTTGGGTCAGTTGAAAAAATGTGAATAACATCATCCATCTTATAGCAAAGGAAATGATACAATGGAGCTAAATCTTACAGAAACTCTAAGCATATAACTAATGTAATCTTCAGATGGCGATGAGCAAAGGTTAACGAAAACGTATAAATGTAAATAAAACGCTATGAGAAAAAAGAACCTTCGAAGAGTTAGAATGGACAAATTTATACCGAGGAAGGTGGAAATATACCACAACTATGAAACGCAATTAAAAATTTATTGGTTAGTTGCACTTAAATGGGCCGGTCTCCTTAGTTGGGGCTGCGTCCTGAGCTTGGTCGACTCCGCAAGAGTAGTAGCGAAGTGGCACACCGACCAGCTCCCTCCCCACATCTTGCCCACTAGCCAAATTCTGCACAGCATCGCTATATTATAGCTAGGCAACATGGTAACATAGTAATACGTGAGAAGAGAAGAAGTTATTTCTCTAATAGAAAAATTTATTTAATATTGATCTAATCATTAAAGAAAGCAACTAGACGAATAGCAAAATATTTGGAAATTTGATAGATTACATTAGATAGGCGGCAGTAGACGAACCAAGAGGCCCATTCCCAAAGAGACACCGGGACTAACGCCCCGGCTTCTTTGAGCTATTGCCATGCTTCTTTGAGCTATTGCCATGCTTCTTTAAGCTATTGCCATGCTTCTTTGAGCTATTGCCATGCTTCTTTGAGCTATTGCCATACTTCTTTGAGCTATTGCCATAGGATGATAGGTTTAACAAGTTTTACTGCTACCGTTCTAGATTACTGGAAATAAATTTAAAGATCAATATGAAAAGCTTAGTTACCATAAATTGGATTAAATCTATATGAACTTGGCTAGATATTTTGTAGTTCGGAAAAGGTGGCGAACTAAGTTGCTCAGCGAACAACGTTCTGGGGCTTCAAGCCTTCCCAGTCCCGTGCCCCAGTCCTGTGTGGCATACCTGAATATCCCAGTTGTTCGCTGATGAAGACGATGTAAGGGCCAGGCGATCACCCCCGCCAGGGGCGCTCCTCCAGATAGAACTTAGGCAGCCATCACGGTCGACAGACTTTCAATGAAGAAAACTAAGGAACTGCGTCGACAGGTAAGCAGCCAGAAGAACGCTCCGTGACCCATCCGCCGCTGCCAGGGGTTGTGTAACTTCTGAAGACCGGACAGTCGCTCGGCAAGACTTCGGCTTTCGTCCTGCAAAAGCTCTTGACAACAGCATATGGCTTTCATAACAACATGAATTCTCTAGATGTTTCTTTAGAGATTGGTAATGCCACCAAGAATTTACAGGGCACGGGGTTCAAGGAAATTTTTTGTATATAGAATTCTATATATATATTTTTTTTTTTTTGCTGTCTTCATGTCTTTGCCATGATACAGGCTGTAATGGCGAAATTTTTACTCATCAAACATCTGCGAGGTCCACTAGTGAAATTGTGTCTTGATATGTTGTGTAAGGTGACTTAGGATGGCCGACAAGGGCAACGTGAAGCCTGTTACGTACGAGTCGGAACACGGAACCGTTTTACGTGGATGGAAGAGATGTTTCTGTGAGCTTGATAACTGTTGAATCTATTAAGACACACCAGTTCCTAATATGTACAGTTGCGAATTGAAACTCAATAAAAATTAGAAGATAGGATCTAAACAAACTAAAGCAAGTGCACTCGCTGTAGTGGAATAGCTGGTGCGGCTCGGGATTTAAGCAGTTTTTGAATACAATAACATAAGACAAGTCGAAGCTACTACAAACATGTTTCGACTCTCGTGTGGAGCAGTCTTGAGGTTGGATGCAGTTTGTGAGGATTAAGAGACAGGCGCTATTTATGGGGTCCGTTAAGTTGAGCTGCATTTGGTCGAACTCATTTCAGTTATAATATCGTAAGTTAGCATAGCTTCATTGTGAAAGGTGAGCATATTAACTAACCGTGGAAATTCCACGGGTCATGGTAATTTAATAAAATTCGATAAGGATGAACTACAACTATGTGCATCTGATCGTGATTTTACTGAATGGTCTGAAATTTCCCCTGAGTAATTGATTTTAAAAATTTACTATGCCTATTAACACGGTGGACTGTTTGTGTTATAGTTTAAACTATAAGATTTAGCACAGAAATTAAGCGATTTTTTCTCTTATATCATAAGGTCTTTGAAGCTTATGCAAGGTAATGAGGAAATTTACAAGGTAATTTATACTGCATTTTGTGATTTTAAAAGCTAATTTTGAGTTTTGCTGTTTCAAAATAGCAGTAGAGTATTTTAACATTTTTTTACTGGATTACCGATATGGCTTTACCGACACCGCTGGTATATTTTTTGAAAAATTGCCGCTTTACCGATACCACAACTTTGAAAATTAGTTACCGCTCTACCGAAACCGCTTCCATGGAAAAATTTACCGCTACCCACCTCTGTAAATCTCGCTGCATGAGTGGGTGAGCTGAGAGATTGAATTTCATCGTTGGAAAAGAAAGTAGTGTATGCAAATATAATGATACAATACATTTGCTATCATCCGCAACCGGGTTAATTTTCTATTGATCAATTTTCAACGAAGCAGGACTGGATGGTCACAGTCTCCTACCTGGCCTAATTTTCCGTTTTCTCAGAGCTTGAGAGAATATGAAGAGATAAATAAATAAACAGGCAATACAAATGGTCTTCAGGAGATTGTAGACGCTTTGTCAATGACTTTTAAATTCGAATGCAAATTCGCTTGAGCACCGAGTTGTTCGATTAAGACAAAGAGCTTCAATAGAGAGGAGGGATCCATGCCGATAAAACTTAGGCTCGCCAGCTAGTCAGGCAGATCAGGTGTGGCTGCGAGAATCTCATTGGTGGAAGTGACAAGGGAGCAGCGAGTTTTACAAGGGAGCAGCAGACAAACCTAATATGCGATTGGAGCATACGGCGACTGACTGCAGCCACACCAGACTCTTGAGCTTCACGGACGAGGTTCCATGCAACTTCCTCTCTATTAAAGCTCCTTGGATTAAGAGGTCCCTTCCTGTCGCCCCAAGTACGTCTTGCCAGTCGGCATCCTTGATACCTAACTGAAGTCCAACTCCCACAACTCCGAAATTTTACATTGTGGCACTGACTCAGAGCAAATAGTCTAGAATAAAACAAGAGCTGAAAGTACGTGGAAATATTTTTGTCCCAATTTCCCTCGCCCTCTGGTGGCAATGTTGTATAAACACATCTGTATGTAAACAAACTTTTGCTTCATCATGGCGGCGCATGACGTGAACGTAAACGTCAAAATCAATGAAACATGACATGTTTTTAATGCGGAATAAATTTTTGTCAAGGACTTTAGAACTGATTGGTTTCAAAAAGGCTGACGCCCCAAATTCAGCAGTTAATCAGCATTGGCACTAACTATTGCGCGCCCTTTTCCGTAGGTAAAATGTTTGCCTAAGCTGTGGTTTCGTTAGCAGAACCAGTCTTATCCTTAAAAATAATGAATCTGAATCATCAGGAATCATTCCCCAAAATAGGTTAATATTAGGGAATTGCTTCCGTTATTTCTCGAAAGTTTTGATTGGCTGAGCAATTTCATGATTTGGTGCTTTATGTACAAATTTTTGCTATATTATTACATCGCCAAAAAGAAAAGAGTTCGTTTCTGCGACGATTTAGTGTTTTTTGTTTAAATTTTTTTTCGCCAAGTCCTTCATAAATATGAGATCATTTAATCAAGCGATTGCTGATAATTGAGTAATTGAGGTAGAGCACTGATAATTCCTAACGAATTACGCTAGTTTATATATATGATGTTAAGCTCAATAAAGCGATATATCAAAAACTACTCAATTCCAGCGGCTGTGACCAATAAAACAATGGTGCAAATCACAGGTTGCTAGTACCGTCACCGTAATAATATTCAATCTCCGCTAGAGCAAAAATGTCAATTGAAGGTAAATTAAGCTCATTCAAATTCTGGAATACTGTTAAAAAGTAATTTCTCTCACATTTGTTAAATAAATGGTATCATAGAACGTATAAAAAATAACATGTGACTTTTTTTCTTAAATACATTTAACCTGGAACTTAAAACGATACAAGCGCCACATGCGACCAAGTTGCTAACCAAGCTATCGTCTCCGAAATTACCTTGGGGCTTCTTCTCTTGTATATTCAAAGCTCTTTGGTCGGAAGTAATATATACTGGAGTGCTCATTTCCGCTAATTTCAATTCAAGCATGGGAGTTTAATTTTCGTATTTTTTGGTTGGTGATGTCTGCGAGAGGGGGGCGATATCAAGTTAATGATGTTCTTTAACTGTCTTAGTATTACATTTGGCCGTGCGTACTAAATTTAGATTTTAAATCATTAGTGCATTGTGTTATCGACGAATATAACACTCGATATCCAATTTACCAACCGCCTTAAATTTCCGTTCAGTCTTGAACTTTATTTTTTATGATAGCAAGTTCTGCAAGCAAGCTTTTGCTCCAATAAGTGCATGTTGTGGTGCAGGCCATTTAATTGCACCGAAATGGCTGTCAGCCAGGTAAGAGACTGCAGTTACGGTACATGCAGGTAGGATCTACAGAAGCTACAAAAAAAAAAATAGAAGAAATCAGAAGAAATAAACACCCCTGTGAATGATTTCTTCCGTGCACCCTTCCCTCTCTCCACGGGAGTAAGTATGAGCCCCGGGGGATGGGTTGCTTACCACCAATCCAAAACACAAGACAACAAAGCACGCATGAATGGCTTGTTAAAACTCAAAAAAGAAATGAAGAGGCATAACAGCCATTTCCCAGGCAGCAGCTTACACCGAAGCAGGCTGAGATGCGCTTATATTATACCTCCTACGAGGCGCTGAAGTGCTCATATGACATGATCAGCACCTTATTAACGCATGGTTGACGCTTAATACCAGGAAGCAAAGAGCGTAACGGGAGAACTCATGAGAAACTGGCCTCAAAAAGGGACGTAATCATTGCGTCTCATCAACGAATCTAAGGCTGAGCAGCCTATGATTATCTTGAATAATTATTAAAGAAAATCGTCATAATTTACAAATCTTATCTCTTAAGCACGTAAGTAAATTAAGATAATATATTCTAATCAAGCAATGAACAATTAACTATAGAAATTTGCATTTGAGGCTAACCTTCATAGCACAAGCGGCGAAATTTGGGCCGATATGGCGACCTGATTCAACTTCTTTTACGAACTGAAGCGTTATTTACACTTCATATTCAGTTCACAATGCTCTGCACAAAGCATTTTTAAATATATCACCCTGTTTTTTCCACTTAGTTCATCCAATCTCCCGCTCCTGACTTATCAGCTACTTGATTTTCACCCGCACACAAAACACTGTAAACTGATATCAAGTACAGAAATTTCGAGCAATAGTGTTACTGTTGTTTCTCTCGTGACAGAATATAACACTGCTTATATATGTTGGTAAGGATCAAGAACCCAACCTACGAAGGCAGAGGTCCCACAATGAAATACTTCGACTCGTCGATGTGACGTCATTCGGCTACATGCGCCCAGCTAAGTTTTATTTTAG
Organism: Parhyale hawaiensis; assembly: GCA_001587735.2. NCBI lineage: Eukaryota > Metazoa > Arthropoda > Malacostraca > Amphipoda > Hyalidae > Parhyale > Parhyale hawaiensis. Next base: position 1,102,421 of record LQNS02277998.1, on the reverse strand, counting down.
CCCCACTGAGTCCTCCCGTTGCACTCTTTGCTTCCTCTTCAATACCATCTATGGCATGTTCCATTCGAATATTATCAAAACAATTCATTTTATTAGCATTACATAGACCACAGCTTCGATTACAATCTTCAAACGATAAGCTTAATCGTGCTTAGGCTTAGAAGGAACCATGCTGGAAACTTTAGAAATGCTCTGTTTTGCCAGCATGGTCTTCTTCGCACCGAAACCCTTTCGGGGTGCATACTCAAACTATTATGCTTCGAGTTAGCGGGCATAAAAAAAATTGGCATTAATGTACCATTAGCGTTGTCACGTTCATTATTATCCAACTTGCAAGAAGCTTGCTTGCAGCATAGAAGAGTCTCACATTTTTCTTTGGCATCGACCGATACGATATATTTGTTGTTTTAAGTCATTAGCGCTGTCGGTCTTATTGCATTATTTATTTTGCACATCTGCAGGTGAGGTCGTTGGGTACACGCACCTGCCACCGGGCAGTGAAGGGAAGTGGATCCAAGCGAAAGCTTCCAATAGCACTGTGACGTCATACTGACGGGAATTATCTTAAACCTAACTAAACTCAGGCAACAGTCGTTACAGCTTGGGTGTCGCAATTAGAATTATTATTGCCTAGACGTGAGCTTTATTGAAACGTGGTTGACTTACACTAGAAATCTATGATTACCATAAGCAAACAGTTCAACCGAACGCATTTCGTTATGAAGACCAATAAATGGAAGCTCTTCCTACAATACAAAGTATACATAAGTAGCCCCTATAGCCCTGGAAAATGATAGTTTCTTGATTAACTATTTGAAACATGAGTAAAGAGCTCTCTGTTCGTACTGTTTTTAGAAAGGATAGCTCTTTATTTAAGTTTTGGGTTCTCATGATGAAACTTGTTTGGTTAAAGTATTTCATAACATTAAAGAAAGGAATATATGGGTGCTGGGACGACAGTTCTATAATAGTTATTATTATTATTAGACTTGTGCTTCAAATAGAAATGGTTTGAATGACATAATCAGATGCATTGAGCCCTTTCTTTGCATGGTTTGGTATAGGATACCCTTCCTCCTAAGTTATGTCGGCTAGGGCATCACTAAAGAGTTGTTGCACAAATGATTATTAGACAGTCGTTTACAGAGTCTGGTAAAGGTCTCCGCACGTTTGCTCATCAGACACCCTCCGCAGATCTGCTGGATTACCTCGCTCTGCTGCAGCCTGCATGCAGATTATGCTCAACGGCAACATGCTCCTGTAGTGTTGCCATATGGAGCTATTTTCAGTCTTATTTCAATGCAAAAAAAAAAACTTACTCTTAGCCACTCATCATTCATTTAGGAAATGATGAAGCTTTTCGTGACATGCATTCAAGAGCAGTAAGTTAAAAACTTGTAGTAATACCCGTAGATTTCATATAAAAAATCTTTGTAACAGTAAAGTCAACATGACCGCACCCCTCCCAGGAAATAAGGATAATATAACCAGTCAACCACAGATCGTCAAAACCTCTGGCACCCATCGACGGCAGGTGCTTATGTAACGAACTAATACTCAAAGATGACGCAAAAACGAACAGATAGAGGAGTAAACAGAACCACAAGCGGAATCATTTTGTATATATGGAAAGACAACGAAAATCAGTGAGTAGGATACCCATGAAAAGTACTTAAATGCCTCACTCCAAAATCGAATGAATTATTTTTCATAGAATTAAATAAAGCGCAGCTAGGCCTGAAGCTCCTTCTATTCAAAATCAGAAGGACTTGTAAGGTAACTGTTCTCCGATCTAATAGTGAAAGCGTAATGCGTAGACTTATTATATTATTGTGAATGGTTAGACGTATGGATGGAATTACATACCGAATAATATTTTAGATTTTGGAAAAGCTGAACCACAGACCCGGCTGGACTTGGCTGTCCACTTAAGTTTGCAAGTAGAGCTGACGACAAGTTGATCAAACTTAGGTAAAATTCTTTTCAGTCACGACCGACCTCAAACAAAAAGTAAACTGTTCTGGATGACAAAAGAAATATGTTCATTACCAAAAAACGTAAATTCATAACTAGATATAAACTCTGGATGACGATAATTGCATCTTATAGAACCAACATGACCTAAATTTACTCAAATAAACTTGACGATCTACAATTGGCCACTGCTCATCCGTGCTCCGTTGACTGGAAAAGCCGTTAAGCGCACAGTGAAGTATCGTGAAACCGATAGCTGAATGTAAGACTAGGCACTATGGCTGAGCAGTAACTTAAGACTAATATAATGATCGTGATCATGTTGCTACTGCACGGGCTTGTGGCTTCTTGCTCTGCTGTGAACCGTTTAACCGCCGGAGTACCTTACATTGAATGATAGCTGTGATGACATCCTATTTGAACTGCATGTTCCGTAGGGTGGGCAGTGTATACCGCTGTCTTTATTTCTAACAAGGGGTTCATTCTATATTTCTGAGTGTGAGGGCTTATAAACACGTTCTGCTGTTCTACATATTCTTAAATAGGTACCAGAATTTAAGGCTAATTGTACTTACGATCGATTCAGTCTTTTTCAGTTTTAAAACTAGTTTGAGAGTTTCAAAAGTTATTTTTACAGAAGTGTTTCGACCATGACTGTACTGTAACGCAAGAGTGGCTAACCTGCCCTTGATGCTCCTCGTGCGGCCATCTGCGGTGGCCTGAACCTGCGGGGTCTGTGTTCTTCCGGGAGTTCTTCTGTAATAAGTGGCGGGTAAGTTCATCGATTCTAGGCGCAAATGCTGCTGAATTATCTTATTTTCTTGCTTATCATTTCAACTTCACAGTGTTCCTCTGTACACGGGATTTTCGTTTCTAGCAGCGATCATGAACGTGGAAAAGTGTTAGTTAGGCTCAAACAGCATTGCGTTCTGGGAAGTTCTGCACCTTGGGGAACTCTACGGAAATGGGGGAGGTTACAGCGTGTTAGGAATTTCTTTTTCCTCTGCTTGCTTAGGCTACGAGACATTTTCCTGTCGAGCTGTATCTATGTTAGGGGCTCGGCGACTCCGAAGAGCTAGTGTAGGTTACATTAGGCATTAGCTAGGCCTTTGGGACGTCTGTCTTTCGTGCCCACTTTGCTTCCTTCCCATCTCATCCTCCTACTGATCTTCCTTACATCTGTACTTCCTATTCTTTCCCGATTTGCTGCTCCCGTGCGCGTTGATCCTGCGTGGGAGTGCCCTCGTGCGTGGGTTCCCCATGTTTGTCGTCGTACTGAGTGTTCCTTCTTTCTTCCTTTGTAATATCGCCTTTGCTGTAGAAGTGAAGACTTGAACTTCTGAATATAATAATAATAGTGTCAAGCAATGTAGGGTCCTTCCACTCTTCTGCTTTTGGTTTTGGATTGATATTTCTGTAGATGGGAAGACTAACCTAAGAGAGTGACTGTGCTAACAGTGATAATCTGCAGGTGTGTTTCAGTCACTTCAATTTTATACCGTGCAATTGCAACCCACAGAGTAAATGCGGGGACGTGTGGTTCTCAGCGTCTGTCCAGATATGGTAGTGTTGCAGCAAGTTTCATTCATTGACATCTGTACCGTTTACGTTCGTTTAAATATTTGTTGCTTGTTCCAAGTCCGGACCTAGTGGGTCGCACGCTGGGAGAGCCCGATGTGTGCAAAAAGATAGTGCCTGTCAGTATTGGTGGTATCTTACGCTTACGATGCACAATAGGCAGGGTTTTTAGCTAGTACTAGTACTACTGTCAGAAACTTTTGCTGCCTGTTACCTGAAGCATTACAGTGCGGTGACGTTGCCATGTCCTATTCGTTTCGCTGCGTGCTAGACACATATAAGTTTCATAGACTCGCACATGACGTTTTTGTATTATATCGTGAGCTTTGGTATTCCATTAGCGCGTCCTTTCTCAAATGAATAATATACATTTCTTAGCAAAAGTGAGTAATGAGTACTAAGTTTGAGTGATAAACTACAGTTCGTTGTAGGTAAATCTTAGTATGATTCATTGAAGTGCAAGAATTGTTATTCCGAAGTTGAAATTATTTCTCTGGCGGTGTTTAGATTTCTATCAAGCGGTGAATATTCCACGTACTTCTAGCTCACCATAGCTATGATACCAAACTACATGTGGCTGTCTGAATACCCCAAGCGTGCCGCATGGAAAAATTGCTTACGCGACCGCTGAGCTTGTTCGGCTACGTGTTTACTGTTATTCCTGTCTCTTGCCAGGTGGGAGGGGCAGTGACTACCCCCAGTTCTGCATTGAGATGTGCTCCATCGTACCACCATTGGTAAGGTTGACCAGCGTCACCTCTATTCTCGAGACCGAATAGTACCGAAGAGAATTGAACGGTCGCGACCCCATTGTACTGTTGCTTTGTGCGGGTCTCTATAAATGTTGCATGGAGCCATTCATGATGGGCATCATGTGCCGCTCCGGTGACTGCTCGCCCACAGGGGTGCACTGTTTCCAACTCATTGCTGATTGAGTTATGCAGTGCGATAACTTTTAACGGATATGAGGTGAACTGTTGCGTGTAGGTGGTGAGGCATCTGTCCATTTTCGTCTTTGTGGTGGTATCGTATAACTTGCGTGGTGTAAACACTGTCAGTCTTGTCATTCAGTTTAATTAGGTTTGCTTACTCCAGGAGGCCTTCGTGTCTCACTGGTTTTCAGGTGGCTTTTCCTTCCATGTAGTAATTATATGTATATAAGGCACTTAATAAAAATGTTTCCATTTTTCTCTTTTTATCTCATTTACTAAATACGGGTCTTGTTGCCGGGGAGCTGTCGGCCGGAGACTACCCTGACTATCTAGGCAATAGTGGAGGTCATGAACCGTTAAGGTTATGTGTGTTTGTATGATGGGAGCTTCCCACAACGTATAAATTGGTGCCCAGACCCGGGATCGATTTCAACATTAATTCTCTTTACGAGTCAAATTCGATCAATTCCACTGGTCAATTAACTGTAAATCGTTTAACCCCTGCAACTGCCACGCAATAGCGTCACTCCTGGGCCCGGGCATGAATTCAACCGTTGTGGGAGAGCGCACAATAATCGCTCTAATTATATTCTGGCCCTAAATACTCAGGGTCACACGGGCGACGGCACGGCAGCAGCGAGGGGGGGGGGGGGTTGGACAATCACTTGTAATAAAATCTATGATTTTATTCGAGCACAGAAGGAGCTTAAAACACATGTCATAATACATAGGAAGCACCCGCGCTTAATAATTTAAAATCACCGGGGCACTGTGCATTGACTGTTGGCATTGCTCGTGAGGCTGTGAAGAGGCAAACTGACTGAATGACATTGTTATGCAGTCAAAGAAGACACAAGGGTCGCATGTGTTGACTGGTGGTGGAACTCAAAAATAGGGTTGCGGGGCCGAGGCCTTATTCGACAGCTCGTATGAGCGCCCACCCACCTGGTGACAAAAACACCTATTAAAACCGATCCAAAAAATAGAAAACGCATATAAACCCCCGAAATAAACAGCAAAAAATATGTGATATACGAAGAGGCTGGTAAAAACAGTACAAGAACAATGGGTAGCACTCACTAATTGGCAACAGGACAATTAACAATTTAACAATAGCGGGCACCCGAAAGCACCCACTCTCTGTACCGCACCGCACGCTACTACCGACGAGCAGGAACGGAACCGGAGGAGGAACCGGTATGAAGGGACACCCGTGCAGAACATATGCGAGTAGGTGAAGAGACTGTCCAAGCTCCAAACTCGACAAGAGTATTTCATCTAGGAATGGGAAATGTACTAGCAACTCGTCGATGAGGACGCTGAACATCCGCATTCACAGCCTCACGAGCAATGCCAACAGTCAATGCACAGTGCCCTGGTGAAATTAAATTATTAAGTGGGGGTGCTTCCTATGTATTATGACATGTGTTTTAAGCTCCTTCTGTGCTCGAATAAAATCATAGATTTTATTACAAGTGATTGCCCCCCCCCCTCGCTGCTCCGTTGCCGTCGCTCGTGTGACCCTGAGTATTTGGGTCAGAATATAATTATAGCGATTGTTGTGCGCTCTCCCACAACAATGTATACAGTCTGTTTGGAATCGGTGTCAACCAAAGCCTCCAACAATATCAGTTTGAAATAATGTTGCTAAGTACACTGTGTCTTCAGTGATAGAATCAGGACCATAATAGTGAGTAATGAAACGGTATCTTAGAAAATATTTTGTCATTGTTTGATAGCTTGGCGCACTAGTCTTCTAATATTCAAGCGTAATTTCACACGCTTACTAATTACCAAAACATAATGTAATAAGCACCCTCGTGTGTTTAAGCAAATACTAACATATTTACTCTAAGACGAGGCAAAGTATTACGCCAGGTTATAAAAGATGGCCAGAGTAAAAAATTCTCAAAGTCAGCAGTTTTTCATGTACGTCATAATAAACTTTGAACACCCTCCGAAGTCGTCGGCACAGCGATAGTCAAATCGTCTTGACAAGCACTACTATCCTCCACAGCAACGAACTCCTCCTCCACGACTCACCAACTCTGTAAGGCCGAATATTTAGAGGTATAATCCTTTACCTTTCATGTCCCAACTAACTTGACGTCCCCAAGCCCCAGCAGAGCTGCAGCAATTAATCAATTAATCAACTCACAATCAACTCATTAGCTGGGCTTGTCACTTTTTTCTCAGCTATATAAATTGTTTTGGCACAATGGCCGTACCTCATAGCAGGCCGGAGCGTGATTCCTTCCGGTCGATTTCTAGGAATGGGCCCCTCGCTTTTTCTAATGCCCGCTATGCAACAATTCTCAAAATTGAATGCACTTCTTGCTCTACCAAAGTTAAGATCTAAGCAATGACGATGTCTATTGCTTCTCTAAGCACTCTTATGGATTCTGATTTTTACAGTTTCCCAACATCAAAACTTTATTTGTTTCCAGTTCACCATGCGTGATTTAAATGGACGACTACCGGAACAAAGTTGACGTTGTTTATAAGGATTCATTTGACGTAGCAGTTACACTGTATTCTTGCAACTCGCTTGCTTCCTCTGATGAAACAGCTTTTTGCTTAAGCAGAAATCTTTCGATTGACTGAGGTGGTATTCACGTGTATTTGGATGGGCGACTGCAATCTAAATTCGGTATCTTCTACTATATAATAATTCACGTCGTGTTTTTATTTATTTATTTATTTATTTATTTATTTATTTATTTATTTATTTATATCTTTCCTGTCACGCTCTATGGGAATAAGATAGGAGAAAATTCAGATTTC
>LQNS02277998.1:1002009-1061954 GCA_001587735.2 Parhyale hawaiensis | reverse complement strand
AAATATTGAAGTTTATTGCCCTAATTTTAGTTTGGTGAAACTCTGCATAGTTTGGTTTTTACAGCCCTCAATATGGCGTGACAGAGTGCTGTCCCGAGTTACCCCGGGTGTCCCGAGTTACCCCGGTTGACGGTATCCAGCTGAATTAAAAGCCCTAACTAAGGTTAGACTCCAAATCAAAGTCAAAGTCACTGCACGGTACCTTCTGGATGTGGAGAAGGCGTATGACTGAGTAGATAGACATATTCTTTTTCAGGTTTTAGTTAGGTAGGTGTGGATTCAGTGCTAATGTGAGCAACATAATCAAAAATTTATAAGTATGTACACAGATACCAAGGCTAAGTTTGTAGCTACCTATTGAGGCATGTTGAGACAGAGTGGACGGAGAGTATTCAGGAGGTTAGGCAAGGGTCTATTTTGATTTTTGTCACCTCTATTATTTGGGCTAAGTAGGTACTCAGGAGTTGACTGTGCAGGTAAACAGATGTGGGTAGGGTGTGAAAGAGGGTACAGATAATCGTAACATTTTATTGTATGCAGATGATATTGCAGTTTTTAGTAAAAATGCAGAGGGTCTGCAAGTAGCTTTTGATGCAGTGTCAGACTATGGGAGGGATTTTAGTAAGTTGAACTGTTGAAGAGTCAAGTATTGGCTGTGAATGGGGGAAGGAATGTGGTACTGACTTGTGTGCTTGCAGGGGAAAATATACAGAGGACACACAGGTACAAATATTTAGGCATGGTGGTGGATGAGCTTGGTATGACTGAGACCTTGAATGTGAGACTTGGTAGGGCGTATCAGTGGTGTGGTAGGTTGACGAGCATGGGGAAAGTGAGAGCAAATTAATATTAAGTTATAAGAGGACTTTGGAAGAACACGTCAGTCCCCAGCCGCATGTATGGAATGGATGCCTTGCCGGTGAGTGCGCAAGTCTAGGATAAGCTGGAGGTAATACAGAATTTGGTAGGTAGGGCAGCCTTGAGGGCAAACAGGTTGGTTGATGTGGAGGCAATTAGGGGGACATGGAATGGAGCCCTTTCTAGGAGAGAATAATGAAGGGGTGAATGAACTTTAAAGTGAGAATAGATAAAATGGGTGAGGAAAGGTGGGTAAAGAAGGAGTGTATGGATAAATGGCACCTAACAGCAAATGGGATTTAATGTGTAAAAGACTTTGGGTTATAGTTACTTTTAACTAAGTACATATTTAAAAAATATATATATTTTTTGTTTTACTTAAGTTTAATCATGTCCAAAAAAGTATGTTTTTTTTTATCTAGTGTACCTAGTTTTTGATGCAGAATCCGAATCTGAAGTTCGTTTGTTTTTGCTCGCCTTTAGTTTTTGAGATATTTGACTTTTTAGTTCTCATTGTTTTTCTATAGGGAAAGATACCCGGTGATGGCAGAGTGTAAGGGAATAGGTTTTTAACCTAAACTAGGTTAGGTTAGATTAGGTTAAAAACCAATGTAAAAGCTATTCCCTTGCACTCTGCCATCGCCAGGTATTTTTCCCCGTAGGAAAACGATAGGAACTTCAAAGTCAAATATCTCAAAAACTAGGGGTGAGCGAAGAAAATGGACTTCAGATATGGATTCTGCATCAAAAACTACACTAATTTAAAAAAAAAAACATACGTTTTTTGGACGTAATTGAACTTAAGTATTACCATTTATTTGTAAATTTAGTGTAGTTTTCGATGCAGAATCCGAATCTGAAGTCCGTTTTTTTCACTCGCCCCTAGTTTTTAAGATAAAGTAAAACCCCTCTAATCCGCACCTCAATAATCCGAAACCCTCCCTAATCCGAACATCTCATTACTGTTCAAAATGCTATCTGAACAAGTGGGCATTTTTTGGATTAATGGGGTAAAGTACGGAGTTCCTACAAATACCTCTGTAATCCGTGCAAGGCGCTTCTCATTTTTCGGATAAAAGAGGTAACTAGGAGCGAAATATCTGGGCAGCAGGTACAAAAAATCTCTCTATAATCCGTATTAGTGCAAAATAGAGGTTTTTTTCAGCTTTGTAGGTACCCCGGTAATTCGAAATCCACGCTAATCCGTCACCCCCTTCCCCCTGTGCTGTGCGAATTAGAGGGGTTTTACTGTATTTGACTTGGAAGTTCTCATTGTTTTCCTATGGGGTTTGGGTTAGGGGCTAGGTTAGGCGTTTGAACGCTCGATGAGCGATTGCGGAAATCAATCGATTGCGCACAGCAAAATATCTAAAAAAAACCTGTTAGGTTATAAACCTATTTAAAAGCTATTCCCTTACACTCTGCCATTGCTGGGTATTTTTCACCGTAGGAAAACAATGGGAAATCTAAAGTCAAATTGTTGTGCGCAATTGATCGATCGATCGCGCTGCGCAAACAATCAATCGATCGTTCAAATGCCTAACCTAACCTAATCAATGTTTTTTCTTCAACTTTCCCCCCTATTTCTGAGTATTGGGTAGGTTTGGGGAGGCAAGGCCTGTTTTTTTTTTTTTTTTTTTTTTTTTCAAGTTTTTTTTCGTTTTAAAGTTTTTTTCTTTTTAAATATTTTTTANTTTTTTTTTTTTTTTTTTTTTTTTGAAATTTCAGGCACCGTCAATTTTAGTCAATGGTGAGATTTGGTTAGGTTAGGTGTTTGAAAGCTCGATTCATCGTGGAAATCATTCGATTGCGCACAGCAAAATATCTCAAAAACTAGAGGCAAGCAAAAAAAAAAAACAGACTTCAGATTCGGATTCTGCATCGAAAACTACACTGAATTTAAAAAAATAAAAATTTATTTTAATATGTACTTAAAAGTAACTATTACCAGACTTTTGACTAAATGTAATTGATCAGGCCGTGTGGAGGGTGCCACTGGTGAAGGAGGTAACTAGGGGTTGGAGGTTGGTCAATGAAAGAGGTGAGAGCTTGGACTGGGAGGTTACTAAGTGGAAGAGGGTTATTGACAGGAGAGTTGAGGAGATAGGTTTGCATAAGTCATGATAGGTGGAGAGAGAGAGTAATGGGGAAGAAAACCCTGGACTTGATACAGGAAGAACAAAAAAGGATAGCGTAAGGCATGAAATATTTTATGACGGTACCTTTGGGAGCAAACTTCTTTTCAAAGTTAGGACTAAGAGCTTGGGGATAAATGATAAAACATCTAGGTGGAATGTGTGGGGTAGTAGGAGATGTATGGTATGTGATTTAGATGTGGATGAGAGTGTAGAACATGTAGTAGGTATGGGTGATCATGGGGTGTTTTGATACAGGTGATGAAGAGAGAGTGTGGGGATGAGGTTGTGGGTGAGTGGTTTGACAGTAAAGATAAGGGTGGTTTTAGCTTGGAGAGGGGCATGACTGAGGGGTTTTAAGACTTCTTTAGAGAGAGTTTGGGGGCCAGGAAGAGGGGTTGAGAGAGGGGGATGGGGGTTGTGGAATAGACTGGAGCTTGATCTGCGTTTTGACAATTAGCTATATTGCAAAGGAGAGCCGATGTTGAGATAGGATATTCCTAATTGTGCCTCCTGGCCGACTTGCATCGCTGTGAGGATTGCCTTTTGGCGGAAACGGTGATTGAACAAATCAAATGATTATCAAGTGATAATTCACTTGATGAAAAGCATCCTATTATGAGATATAAATACATGATTTAGAATTTACATGTTTTTGGTAACTACTGTAGGTCGTGCTGTATGGTACTGTCATACGTATTGTATAATGTTGTAGTTATGTTAACTATAGTATGTAGTCAATCAGGTGAAATAGTGTTAAGCCATGCAGATGTCTCATCAGGAAGAACTGACTGCATTTACCCTATTTTTATGTAATAAGCTGTAATATTAGCAGAAAGCATAATTGTTATATTGCTCCTCCTGTGAGGATAATCGTTAGCTAGTACTATTGGGTTGCCAGTTCGGTTAACAAGTTTGGTCTGTGATGGCACTGAGCAGTGAAATAATAGTGATAAATTTTTAATAATGTATCTCTAATAAAAACAAACTGTTAGATACTGCATTTGAAATGATGCTAAATAGTTTGACAATCATTATTCATACATTCTGAGCCCTGAAAAACTTGAAAAATGCAATTGTACAAGTGCGATATTTCACCCTGTATGATTTATTAGATCGGGGTGAATAATCGCACTAACTAAATTAATTCTTAGTAACAAACCAAAGGGATTACAGCAAAATGCTTATAACCCTTTCAATACGGGTCCTTCACCTACGTTTCTACCAAGTTTGAACAAATTTCACTGGAAACTTTGGTTTCCAGTATCAAAGTTGCCGGACTTTTGCAAAACTCACGAAAAAAAAGTTTTTCAGAGTTGAAAACTATAACGGTTTTTCATCGGAAAGTAAACTCATTAAAATTAGGCCATCTTAAATGAATGAAAAAAAGATGGGCTTTCCGATGGTGTAGCTATTCAGTTTTCTTCGGTTTTTCATTTTTGCAGTGAAATACCAACTGCGATTATTCACCCCAATGTACGAGGTGCGTGGAATAGCTATTCGCTAGTTTTACTTCTTGAATTTTTAATGATAGAGTGTTTCCTTGCAGATAAGGTCTTCTATCTACTACAGCTACGAGTTACAAGCTGTATTCAGGATGGCTGGTGTGAATGCAATGAAGAGAGACCGGGACAGCCTGGAGTGGGGCAGAGAAGATGAGCCCTTGTCGAAACGAATCAACAACCTCCATCTGGACGCTGCTACAAGTGTTCCCTGCTCCATTCCTCCATTCTGCAGTAACTCTCATACCAATATTTCTTGCCAGCCATCACCTAATATACCTACCTCAACATTTCAAGATCCCCAATCTAATGTGGAATGTTTCCCTTACATGCATGCATCCACATCTGCACATTTGCCTGGTAATTTTCCTCACTTAGCCATAAATTCCAGCATTAATTCATTTAATAATGGAAATGTCGATCAACAGCAGCATCAAGCACCCATGATAAGCAACAATGTGGCCTCAAATTCCCCTTTCCCTGCCCAAAACCATATAAATGATATGATTGAGAGGAGGGAATTGCCAGAGAGTTTGAGTGTTCATTATCCATCAACTAATCCAACTACCAATCCACACTATTTTGTTGCTAATAGAGTATTACATGAACTGCATTTGGATAGACTGAAAAGAACAGGTAAAATCTAGACTTGTGGCATGCGACACAGAAGGTAGCTACATAGTTTGTTAGATGCTGTTATATGGTAGAACACAAATGTTGCAGTGTATGTATTGTAATTTAATGGAACCCCACGCTGAGTATTTTGCTTCATGAGCAAAATCTTGTGAGTAGCTACCTATTTGTTATTTAATGAATTGAAATTTCCTACAATAGGTGAGTTTTATGCTAGCCAGTGGCAATTGGCACACTGTGTGGAAAATTGGTAGTACTTAGGCCTATATATTCATATATTTGGCATCAGTGGCTTGGCTGTTGAAGAAAGTAATCTCATACTAGCTATTAGATTTCACTGTGCTTCATGCTAGTGGTAACTTCTCTCTGTACACTTGTGAATGAGAATTTGAAAACCGTGCTGTAGAATAAGTTATAAAATACAACAAAAATATCACTTTATTGATAGTTTGGTAAATCATTTGGCAGCTGTTGTATTATAGCTACTTACATGGAAAACCAGAAGAAACAAGGGATAAGTAATAAGGTGTGGCATCTGCGAGTATTTTCTGTGGGTTTGCCGCCTATGTCTCTTCCCGGGAGCCCAAGGTTTCCACCTCCCTTTGTTGACAAGTGACAACTAAAATTGATTCAAACCCCAAGACTACTGAATAATTTTTTGTGTGACAGGAAGCTATAGGCACTAATATTTCACTACCATTTCAGATTTTGGGTGACTTGAAAAAGTTTACCAATCACAATTGTGAGTTGTTCTGAGTAGCCACTTAGCTGCAATATAGCTACATATATATATATATATGAGGAAAAAAGTACTGAACCTATACAAGTTTGGTGAAATTTGCCTACTTTGATGTGGGTAGCTCTGTTGCACTCCCTATTGCAGCATGTTGCCAGCATCCAGCTGAGGAACTCTCCACCTCCTCTTTTAACTGCAATAAGCAAGTATCATTGCAAAGTCTCCAAGTCTAATGCTATGTGCATTAGACTTGAAGAAAATCCAAGCATTCGGCTGATGCATTTTGATCTGTGTGGACCTTCTTTTCCAGCTGAGGTACGGTATTAGTTACCTCCCCCAGGTCCATTTTGTAGAACTTTCCAAGCTAATGGCGCTGCCTAATTGTTGATGGCTGTGATAAAGTGTCAGTTTTTTATGAGATTGTTTTGTACTCATTTTCATGGCTAATATTATTAACTGTTTTTGCTAGGTACTATGCTCCAGTGTAGGGTGGAATTGATGGCCATAATAGTACTGGAGGCTTGCACCTTACCTGGAACGAGGCTGTGGAACCTTGTAGAGCTATGACTGGTGAATAGGCCTATGACGAGGTTCGCCAATCGGCATGGGTATTAGTTATGCTGTAGCTAACCATTCAGGAAGATTGTACATGAGAAGTATTTGACAAATAATCATTGCTCAACCCAGAAAATTATATTTACAATGTTGATACACCTCCCTGAAAGTAAACTCAGAACCCTAAAGCCCACTGTGCGCTAGAGAGATTTATCAAGGTTCCACGACCATTGATTGTAGCCAAGTGATACGGTCTTCTTTGCATTAGCCGTACTAAGGTTACACTCAGTTATCTTTTATGCAGTTGTGCTCAAGCCGAGCTGTGATTGTTGCATATACTTGACTGCAAATTGCCAAATACATATTGGCTTTGAGCCCATCAGCTGCCAGAGATAATTCATGGCGCTTTCCTGGCTGCGACACAGACGCGGTGAGGCTGTTGCCTTTTGAGCCACAGTCCACCATATGAGGTGTTGTAGCTTTGAAGCTGTGCATTGTGAGGGCTGACTTCGTAGCCAAACCTGTCACTGTCTTTCAGCATCTGGTGAGTGGTGGAGCTGACTGCCTTATCCAATCCATGCTGTTACTAGTGTGTTTTCTTAAGCCCACTTCAGACGACACCCTAGTATTTTGTACTACGTTTTCACTACAGAACGTCCTGATGCTTCGTGTTATCCACTGTGTGCATCCTTGAAGCGTTATTAGTATTTTAGTCAAGTTAGCTTGCTTAGCAAGTGTTACTAGCAAAGTTTTGAGTACCTATCTCTTTCAGGGTTGGCTGGTTTAAACCAAATGAAAGAACCATGGTTTAAAGTTTAAACCAACAAAAAAAACATGTTTTTTTTATTTTGATTCAACTCTTTTGGTTTTATTCATAAACATTGCAAAATAAACCGTTTTACTTCTAGAAAGTATCAAACTTTGGTCACAAAACTGAAAGGATGTGTTAATGTGTTTCTATTGAGAATCCATTTTGAATGTTAGGACAGTAAACGTTAACTATTCCTTATATTTATTAAAATCCTCTAACTTATTGAATTTTGTTGTATTTCATTTCAGAGATGCATGTCTAATTATATTCTGGTAAGCTAGAAGCTAGTGAGATAATGAGAAGCATGTAGACAAAAATAGCTATTTCACTTTCTTCATTTCATTACTCTACTCTTAATTAGCTAAATACTGTAGTAAGTTTCTATTTCTATCAAAATGTTTTTGTATATTGGAGTATTTCTAAGTTTTTCTGAGGATTTTATAGTTATTTCACTTCCTTCAGTTCATTACTCTGTTATCAATTAGCTACAAACTTGCTATTTCTGTCAAGTAGTTTTTGTCATTTGAAGTGCTTTCAAGCTTTTCAATGGATTTTATGCTGCAGTTTTAAATCATAGCATTTCTGCAGTTTGCATATTAAATGTAGCCATAGCAAATACTGGTACTTTGCTATCTGCTTGTTCGTAACCCCTTTATCTTAAAATCATTCTTCTACAATAGGAAGTTGAAGTGAAGTGACTCAGATTGTTGATGATTAGCTAGCTACATGTGACTACACAGCAGAAAATCCTTTTTAAATGTTGAATAAAATTCTTAAAACACTGGAAAAAAACATCAAAATACAGTATAAAAAAATAAACCAAAAAAACACGTTTTTTGCCAACCCTGATCTCTTTACGTTCGAAGCAAGTAACAACTGTGAAAACTGTACTCTTGTCTATTGTCTAAATAAAGACAGCAACGTGTTTGGACGCTGTGACCTAAAAACACAGGACGAACAACTGTCGTCTGCCACGCAGCGCACTTAAACCGTCTGCTAAGCAACTTAATTGTACTGCAGTTTGAGCTTTGTACTCTTACACTCTAGGCTATATTGGTAGGTACTTTGGCTTAGGGTCGTGGCCACCTTCCAGGGGTTGTAACGTGGGCGGAGTACCCGGCTAATGCTGTGGATGGGCAGCTCGCTGAAATCCCAATGGCTCTGCTCTATCTTTCCCTCAAAAACGTTTTTTTGAACGTTTTGACTGGCTGTTACTTCTCTATAACTGAAAAGTTCATTGTTTCCGAGTCCAGCTCATATCTTTTGAAGTAATTGATGCATCGTTGTGGTGAATAACTTGCCCTACATTCTGTGCTACAGAAAAGTCGTACTCGTGTCTGTTGCCAGTTACGCGGGACTGCCCTGGGCTTCTATCGCTACATTATTTGCTTTTTCTAATAATTACAAGCACGTAAATATTGTTGTCTTAGACCGGTGAGAGTGCCCAATGACTCTCGAGACCTACGGTGGGATGCAGGACTGTACTTGGAAGCAATAGCCACCCATTTACTTGGTACCAGTACTGTTCCTTTACACCCTCTTGTACGGGGTCTGCATCCGTGACACATTGCGGGCGTCTTACTTTTACTTTCTCGAAATACCTTTGTGATTTCTACGTTGGTAATTATAATACATGTAATAACATGCTCTTGTATGTTAAAATTTCCTCTTGTAGCTCATAACATGTGGCCTGAAAGGGTCTACGATATTGCCATTGTGATAGTGAAATTACTTTCGTGTATGTCAGGGTTGCTGAGTCGGATGATTCAAGGTCCGACTCCGACTCCTGGCCCTCCAGAATTTCCAACTCCGGGTCCTTCAGATTTTCCCACTCAGACCCCTTTATCCAACTAGTATTTAGCTACTGCAGACATTAAACATGTCCAAATAATTTTTACCAATATAAATATATACACACATATTAAGCTAAAGATAGTAGTTTTGTACATTTACAATATTTTGCATTATCAGCACCCTATAGGATATTTTATAAAATGGGATTCCGCAGTCGGAGCGGGGCTAAACATACCGACTCCGACTCCTAGAGCAAGTGAGATTCTGGCTCTGACTCCTCGAGCAAGTGAGACTCCAACTCCGCAACCCTGATGTATGTGAAACTTTTCCTAGCATGTTGCGTAGCTCTCCAGGTATATACACCAGCTGAATGGCTATCTTCCATGTTGAGACTCATAGTTCCTGTGCTATTGCTTATATTACAGTGCACCGTAGGTCATTTGTATGGCGAAATGTTAGCCGCAGCAATGTTGCTGACTTCCTCTGGTGACGTCACTACCATGCACTTCTGTGACTATACCCAACATTACCACTGATATAGCGTCATGTGAGCAGACGTAGCCAACCTCACGAGTGGTGAGCATGGGTATTGGTCACTCATCAATGATAAGAGTTATCTGTCTTTGCCATGTTCTTTTGTTATTTTTAAGTTGGGTAACTTTTCCAGAGCATATCTATGATTTTTAAACTTTTTTGTACTAGTTTCATTGGAGCCATTGCAGAGGAAAGTTTCATTTCCTACTCTTTGGTTTCCATACTTCTGCTTTCTTGTTAATGACTCAATTGAGGAGTTTTATATAGAGGGAACACTTCTCCTAATTTTACTTACAGTTAGCATTAGCGAGTAACATACGATGACTAAGTGAGTGCCTAACAACAGTGGCCTGCAGAGGTCGGGTGATGATCGAGGCCATCGTCCAGATTCTGTATCCCAAAGATTTAAGCACAAGGCTCATCACTGAAAATAATTAAAAAGTAAAAAAATCATCGGAATATTAAAATGGATATGTATGAAACAATGTAGAGGCTTTATTCGAGTTGTCCAGAAATTAAAATTTATCCCGTTTTTTTTTCATTTTTTTCCTCATGTAATTGAATTGGATGCCTGAGGTCATCACTCCTTGACTTCCCTTTTCCCTACACGACACAGTTACTCCGTTCATACCGGGTATCCCACTACTAAAACTAGTGCAATTTTGGAAGGTAATAGTAGATATTTTCTACCCTCCAGATCACCTTCAGTTTTCAAATAAGTTCTTTCATAACACCCTTCTTGCAGGATATATGATGAGCATTAGTATTTGTGAGAAGCAGTGCCTCTTTCTTACCAATGGAAAAAAGAAGAAACTTTTCCAAAATATAACATTTATGTTGGAAAACCCGGTAGGTACCGTAGTTTCTATAGTTTTAGTTGCTTTCATCTATAATCAGTTTTGTGTATTTGATGATGTATTGGAGCGTTCACACGACAGTCTTAATGAATGTATTTCTCAGTTCGGCGCCCGAATGCGTTGCTATGTCCTTGTAACCAATGTAAAAAGTTCCCAGCTTTTGGAGTGCTGACTACTCTAAATTGGAAGAGATATGTGAACCTTTCCTAGCGACTGTAGACACCAGCGCAACTAGCAAAGCAATGTCATTTTTTGGAGAGACTTTTCGTCGGGGACCAACAACAACAATGCAAGGTATGTCGTGCGATCTGGGTTTCGTTGGTGAAGACAGTAGCTTGCTGTACCTAGCGTTCCCCCTCAGGGAGCATAGGATGGGCCATAGGGTTAGTGTAGGTTCGCCCATCTTATGTTATGGGGCCCGGCAACGTGTAGGTTACCTGAGCCATTAGATAGACATTCTGGACGTCTGTCTTTCGTGCCCACTTTGCTTCCTTCCAGATTTCATACTCCTACTTGCTCATGCTTTATCCTGTTCTTCCTTTTCTTTCCCGACTTGCTGTTCCCATGTTCGGTGATCCTATGTGGTGGGATCACCTTGATGCATGGGTTCCCCGTTTCTATCGGCATACTATATGTCCCTTTGCTCTTTCCTCTGTGATATCGTTGTGCTCGGAAACGGAGGCTTAAACTTTCTGACTATAACTAACTATATACCTAACTTCACATTTTTTTCGTACCTGTTTTTTGCTTCGCTTGTTGCACTGGTGTAGCCTTCGCTAGCGGACGTGACGAAGCGCTAGTTTGGGAAAGTTCGCAGTTCAGTAACTGGTTTACCTGACGTTACCAAAACATTTGCACGATTAGCTGAGAAGACGTGTTCATTTAACTGCCATGTGCCTCCTTGAGCTTTAAGGTATCAGTGATTTTGATATTGGTTTATTTGTAACTTTTGAGCCTTTTCTAGTGTGGAGTCGTATAAAGTTAGTTGTGATCTGCTGGCTCTGTGTAAGAATTACTCTTCATTTTTTCTATAGGTGTTATGCTGTGTTCCTTGCGGCAAGTGTCGTAGGTAGTTGTTTGAAGTTGCGTTCCTTACTGCCACCACTTAGTGCTAGGCCGGGGCCCCACTGACACCACAAACAATGCAATGCGAGTTTTGCGGGAGACATTGTGCCTGTGACCGATGGCAGTGTTCGCTCGATCGGTAGGGACAGTAGACGATGTTGCATTTTTATGCAACAAATTGTTGCGTTGCTTGTTGCTTCTGTGGGGCCCCAGCTTTAGGAGATGCCGTGCCCCAGATACTGCCAGACGTGTAACATGAGGAAACTTATGCTAAAATAATGTGTGGCGGGTGAGTAGGTATGTTCCAGGAATGTCGTGTCATTTTGTTCTCAATATATTGTACGCCAATTTTCATTCTGTTTTCCAGATAGATTTGGAATTGTGATGGTAAATTTAAAGTTCTGTGTCGGTAATATTACGGGCATAATTATACTATGCTCTTATGATGTGCACCCTAATGTATGAACAACCTAGTCGGAAACTCGCCTAGTAAATAGGCTAATGGAGAGTTTGGCGCAACATAGACCTGCAAATCCGAAGTGTTAACTATCGATGTATTACTACAACCGCTAATTTTATTTTCTCTTGTGATATCATTAAAATCATAACTGCCGTTACCTATGTTGTAAATTTTCTTTGATCTTCTATCACAACTTGCTTTACTCAGTAGCTCGGATGGTTGCATGATGAGTTTTTGCGCTCATAGATAGCACATAGATACGTGTCACATTCCTGTCAACCTGTGTGTGGTGTAGAGCTATCAGACCCATTTTGAGTTTCGCATCATGTGTTTGGATCGTGGGTTTTTCGGACTGACGTGGAATTGTAGTTTGTAAAGCGAAATTGGACGAGGCAACTTGAAGGATTACATGGTTTTGGTTATGGTCATAGATCAAAAAGGTTGGAACTGTGGGTAGAATGCTGCGTAGGTAGGTACTGCTGGGTCAAACATTGAAAAATATTGTTTTCCGGGAGTGATGTGAGTGAATTAGATCGATTCTTTGGCCCTCAGCAGTATATTCTATCGGGCCTTTTCCCTTCCACAATATATTAGGGCATCACTCATGCAAGGGTCCCTAGTGCCTTTTCTGCAGATGTTGCAGCTTGCCGCTGTTCCTGGTGTCGAGGTTAGCGTGCAAAGTTAGGTAGGCTCACTAAATTGCCTTTTTTGTCTCGCGAGATGGGCCGCTGATCGAGGTGACCGACTTTTTTGTGTGGGGCTCTTGCCTTCGCCCGTGTGGAGGGCCATGGAGAGGACCGTCCGCTCGGGCATTTCTTTCTTCTGTCTTCTTCTCTTTTCGTCCTTCATCTCTTGCCTCCTGAGCACAGTGTTGTGGTTCCGACTGTAAGCAGAGTAAGTCGTCTTAAATCGCTATTGATTGTCTTTGATTCGGAAATAGCGGAACAATACCAATATCATAATAATGTACTACCTTTCAGGGCCGTAAAGGTTGGGTTCTGTCTTGCCTGTACTCCATTTGGCTGCAACCCTTTTTGGCATTAGTGCATGGGCAATACTAAATACCACTCCCCTCAGGGGACATATTATGAACTCCATGCTATGTTGTGGGGGTCAGCGCCTCCAGGGAGATCCAGCAGCTTACATTAGCGTTGTTTTCGGGTCGTCTTTCCTTCATGTCCATTTTGCTTCCTTCCGATTTCACTCCTCACCCTTCCTGCCGTGACGTTTTGTTGTATCTGACCGCAACCTACTAGCTACTCCCGCTATAAGGCTAGTTTTGTTAGGTTAGGTAGATAATTTCTTTCCTCTCTTCTTGCTTTGCGCCTTATACTCTTGCCAGTGGTTTCCTACAGGTCAACCTTGAAGTTAGAGAACTGATGTAAGTTTGCTTCCAGTTTGAGAACTTCAGGCAGAGACAGCCCTCAGGGGTATATTCTTGTGGACCCTTTCCCTGCCACAATATATTAGGGCATCACGCACCCACTGGTCTCGAGTGCCTTTTCCGTAGGGGATGTAGCATCTGGCTGCAGTTCCTGCTGAGAAGGTTGGTTATGTAGAGTTAGGTAGGTTCTCTATACTGTATTTCCTTTCTGCCCCGCGAAGTGGGCCGCCGATCGAGGTGACGACTTTTTCTGCGGGGCTCTTACCTCGCCCGTGCGGCCATAGGGCCACAGAAGGGACCGTCCGCACGGGCGTTTCTTTCTTCTGTCTTCATCTCTTTTCGTCCTTCATCTCTTGCCACCTGAGCACAACGTTGTGGTTCCGGCTGTAAACCGAGTAAATCATCTTAGATCGCTATTGGTTGTCCAAGTTTCAGAAATATCGGGACAATACCAATATACTAATAATCCTAGGAAGCAACGGTTACTTTGACGAGAGTTCTGTTGTTGCCATTTTCTATTCGAAGTACATTATGTAAATTAATGAAAATGTCTCATAATTTCTTCTAAAATAAAATGAGGCATACTTCGAGGCCCAGCGACGTACGAGCCTGTCGTTAAACACAGGACTATTTAAGCGCGATATAGGCAGTGTGCCACTGAAGCGCTTGTAAAATTTGTACTACTACTACTTGACGAGGGCTCAACAAACATTCGAACAATTAGCTGACGGAACTTTGTTCATTTGACCGAAGTGTGAACCCACGTTGTGAATATTGTGCCAATTTTGATAGAAATCCGTATGTTAGACTAATCCCAATTATTTTTTTTAATGTGTGCGTTTTGACCATAATGTATGGGTAGGACGCTATTTAGTATCCTTTTTCAATATTGAATACACAGAAATGTATAGAATGTTTAGAGTGCTCTCGTTTTAGAATACATTCGTTTATTTATTCTCACATTGCTGTTGCATGTATTATTATTTTTTTTTATTAAGCATCTATCTGTAATTGACTCTAATGTGATCTTATTTTGTATATTTAGTGCGTTAATAAAAATATCGATGAAAACTTGTTTGATTGCATGAAAATTGTGCTTTTCCTAACCGAATCATTTATCTACGATAAAGGTCTGCTTGATATCGATACCCATTTCATCACTTGGACAGTTACATTAGGAGAGAGAGAAATTAAGAAGGCCATTTAAGTGAAAAACTTGAAAAACAAATTCTGCTTTCTAGAATTTTTCTATGTTATTTTATCAATAATGTGAAAACAATACAAAAAGACTTGAATTGTACCTACAGTCATTCCTGTGATTCTTCAGTCAAAGCCTCGAAACGTCTCAGCATTTATTTTCATATACACCTATAAAGTTTGAGGTAAATCGGACGGTAAATAAAAACTTTTTCTGAAAATAAAACGGCCCCCGTTACAGGCAGCAAAGAATGTAACGTTCTTTACTTCCTGCCCTATGAGGTGCCGGCCATTGAATGGCATAGCAGTATCCTGCTGGGCTAAGCCTAATTGGTTTGACTTCCCCTGAATATCAGACATGGGGGTTCCTCCCCCCCTTCCACATGTCGGTTTATTCTTTGCAAGTTATGTCCGTCAGCATATATATGAGCCTCACAAATCCAGGAGCTGTCCTGAGAGCCTTTTCCGCATCGAACATGTTGTATCTGACGGTAGTTACTGGCTTACTGCTGAGATGGTAAGTTTGTAGATTTCGGTACGTTGTCTATACTTCTTCAGTTTCACGAGGTGGGCCGCTGAGTTGTGGTAAGCGACTCATCTCATGGGGCTCCAACCCGCTCACATGTGGGAGGCCACGGAAGGAATCCACCGTACGGGTGTTTTTGTTTCCTTTTTTTTTTCTCCTTGCCCTGTAGGTTTAGCATGGCTAAATAGCAGCTGTGCCGTATAGGGTTGACGATGTAGTCGATGCTCTATGCCTCATTTCTTGTCGGTATAAGTACTTAGCACACTGGCATCTTGAAACCAGCCGAAGAACTTATCTGAGTTCGCATTCAACCAAAGACCTTGTAGCAGACAAGTCGAGACAAAAATGCCTCGGCGGAATGCATCTTACTATTGCTACGCTATAAATCCTGGTACTGTTTATTTTCTCCACTGAGTAAAGTTTCAGGCTACTGCCTAAAACAATCTTCAGCCGTGTATTTGGATTGCTTCTAGCACCGATAACTAAAGCGAAAGAGGAAAAGTTTCTCTCTGAATTACCAGAGAAGTCCAGCATCCCACTAGCCTTTTATTTTTACTTTAGCCACTAAGCATAGCCTTGGGATATCTATTTTTCCTGCCCACTTTACTTTCTTTCAATTACATATTACTATTAACCTTACTTCTGTGCTTTTTCAGTTCGCTCAACAGCTTTTTACGGACACCAAAGAAACGGAAGAAGCGCCATTTTCAAACGGACCTCAGACGGTTGTGGATTACCCAGCCGTCAGCTGTCTTTGTAAAGGACTGTGAAGTAATTTATCTGCGTAAATTGCACTGTAGTTTATGACTAAATAATTTGTAAAGAACTACAAAACTCTTTCATTTGCGAGTTATATTTATTTTACTAGGTTAATGCCATCAGTTACCGTTTCAGTTTATGCCTATTCTCTGGCTGATCGAATGAAGGGCGGATGCTTCATCGAGGTAAGTATCTACCAAGCAGTTGGACTGAAACAGATTTCAACCTCCACATTCTGTGACTAGAAATGTTATTGTACTGTCAATTTGTTGACATTGTTTTTCCATAATTCATTATTTTAAATAGGTTAACTAGAGGTTTAAGGATTGCAGTTATAGGCCTACCTAGCCTATTCCATGATTGTAGGTAGCCTAGGTAACTAAGGCTAGGTTAACCCTTTATACCTATACTTCTGATAGTCTAGTAATTAAGGTAGGGTAATGTCTTAATCACCGAATGCCTTTCTATTACCGAACGCAATAAGATTCCTACCTATATTTGGTAATAGATGGGCATTCGGTAATTGAGACATTACCCTACCAGTACACTTTGGCTTACTTCATCTGTTGTATAAGGGTGTGTCTGCAACCTTTCTAATTAAAACCTTGCTAGGCTAACAGGCAATTCAGGAAATAATCAATTATCTAGATAGGCCTAAATTACCAGACTTTAGAGTATGACTAAGATTGAAAAATCTTTGCCAATGGATTTGTCTCTTTTCTGTGATTTTCTGAAGATCTAAGCAATGGATTTGCATTTTATTCTATCTCTCCTTAACAGTTCTTGTGTGTGTTTGCTTCAAATTGGGCTATTTGTGGTACTAAATGGGGCAACACATTGTTGAAGCAGTCCTGATCTTTGCAATGCATTTGACACACTCGGTAAAATTTCCAATTTGGGTAAGGGGCCTAAAGGAGACGCACCGGTCTAATGGTGATGCACCTGCATCTAACTACATTGGAGTCTGCTGCTCCTGGACGTTGTGAGAAATGTCGGTCATAGTGCATAAACTGCACTTCTGGATTTTTGACATTTCCAAGAAATTTTGCATATGAATTAGTATTTTGGGATACTAAAATGAACATTTTGGGTGGGGGAAACAATTTTTGAGCTACAACGGGGCTGTTACCCATAAGGTTAGGTAGGCAAGGACTGGTTCAGCTAATATCCATATAGCAACAGCTTTATCTGCATTAGACTAGTATATATATATATATATATATATATATATATATATATATATATATACTTCTCATAGGATATTAGCAGAACCAGTCCTTGCCTACCTAACCTTATGAGTAAGAGCCTCACTGTAGCATGTTAAATTGAGTAATAATATTACACTAATATCTTTCCTTTCAACACACCGCCAAATGTAATGCTTTGTATTCTCCCTATAGGTTTTTATTGCGTCCTGGCCTCAGGATGTGCACTTCACACTACACTTGGCAACACTCCGTGACTTATGAAAATATCGTCAGTGGCATCACTATTTTCGTATATTTTTTGATTATTGACCAGCGGTGTTCACTGCAAAAACTACACGCCATGGGAAAGCACCGTATTACGAAACGGCCTATGGGTGTGATTGTTCTTGTTTACGTCGCTATGCAGGAGAGCGGAAGATGGCTGACGTACATCGCCCGTCGGAGAACTGATTTTAATCTCCTTGCATATTAATTTCAGTGAATACATTTTTGAAAACATCACAAATGGGTATCCCCCCTCTGAAATATGATTATTTACACTGTTACACACTAATTCATCTTACACTATTGTCGGGAATGTCGAAAATCTAGAAGTGCAGTTTATGCGCTATGACCGAAATGTCCAATCATACATCATTTTATGTGGGTGTTGGGAATTTTTTTACTTAAGGTGAGCCAGTCTATTTTCTTTATTTATGGTCCGATTGTTATGAAACTTGCACAGAATACATAAAATTTAATTTTAAGAACATTTTATTCATGTAAATTTTTTGATTTTCACAATAGTTTTTGATAACCTAACCAAACCTACCCTAACCAAACCTATCCTAACCTAACCAAACCTACCCTAACCAAACCTACCCTAACCTAACCAAACCTACCCTAGCCAAACCTACCCTAACCAAACCTACCCTAACCAAACCTAACCTAACCAAACCTACCCTAACCAAACCTACCCTAACCTAATAAAACCTACCCTAATCTAACCTACCCTAATGTAACCTAACATACCCTAATGTAACCTAACATACCCTAATGTAACCTAACATACCCTAATGTAACCTAACATACCCTAATCTAACCTAACATACCCTAACGTAACCTAACATACCCTAACGTAACCTAACATATCCTAACGTAACCTAACATATCCTAACGTAACCTAACATATCCTAACGTATCCTAACATACCCTAACGTAACATAACCTAGCCTACCCTAATCTTACCTACACTAACGAAACATAACGAAACTCAAATTCAAGAAAAATAGAATAAAATGTTCTTCAAATTCAATTTTACGTCTATTGAGCGAGTTTGATAACAATCGAACCATAAATAACGAATATAAAATGTTCGTTCTGTAAAATATACCAATAAAAACACATCACAACAAATTAAAGTCGAGTAAAGTGCTGACAAACATTGCTACACCTGCACACACTACAATGACCACCACTCAACTGCCAGCTGCTGCAATGCACGTAGGGCTGGTGGACTCTTCCACCCCATTGAAAATGAATGGGACGGAATTGGCTACTGTCACCCAACAACGTGACTTAGGAATCACTATTACAAACAAACTAAAACACAGTCAGCAAGTTGACAAGAGTGTGAAAATGGCAAGCAGAGTACACGGATTCATCACCTGAAACTTCGAATACAAGTCCAAGTTTGTTTGTAATAGTGATTCCTAAGTCACGTTGTTGGGTGACAGTAGCCAATTCCGTCCCATTCATTTTCAATGGGGTGGAAGATTTCACCAGCCCTACGTGCATTATTGAGCATTTGTTCATGCTAGGAAAAAACAAAGACAGTTTTGGAACCCTTGAAAAATTCCTAACAAAGTTATTGAAATAGATTTTCCATTTTCTTTTGATATGTGATTTTTGATTGCCAAGTGAAATGTATTAAAAAACAGCAAATTCCAGTTTTGGGCTGAAATAAAAAAATATGAGGGCAAAAATGGAACATGTGCTTCTATGTATAACTTTGTTATGAATGTTTCAAGGATTCCAAAACTGTCTTTGTTTTTTCATAGCATTAAAACTTATTGACTTCTTTTCTTTTTTAGATGGAAAAATTACATTTTATTGGATAGGCAAAAAACATAAAATATT
Source organism: Parhyale hawaiensis (assembly GCA_001587735.2). Taxonomy (NCBI): domain Eukaryota; kingdom Metazoa; phylum Arthropoda; class Malacostraca; order Amphipoda; family Hyalidae; genus Parhyale; species Parhyale hawaiensis. The sequence continues at coordinate 1,042,822 of LQNS02277998.1, read as the reverse complement.
GTGATTTCATCAGTTATAAAACAGTTCAGATGCACTGAAAATGAAAACACCAGTTTGTAGTTATCAGGTTAGTTTTTTGTGCTATACCGATTATGAGAAATAAATCCGATTTGACTAAATCCAGAACAGAAAGAAGGCTCAAGTACTCTGAGTAGCTATAACTATGATATGACTAAAATGAATAACAATATTCCCTTCAAAACTGACTGAAAATTTCTGAAGAAGATAGAAAAAGCACAGCTGTTGCTAAAATTCCCTCTTGTAAAAATCAGAGCTTCTTACAAGTTGAATGCTCCCCCTCTTTAAAAAATGCTGGAAGTGCTACGTACAAATCAATAGACGTACCTATGTTTTGAACCATCAGTAGAATATTATAGGTAGATTTTTATATCATTTGTTAAAGCCTTCCTAGACACAGCTATGGTGATTCTTGAGAGGAGACAGAAGGGACATGAAGTATTTGATAGAAACGTGGAACTCATGAACAAGGGAGGATCAGCACGGATAATAACATCAAATCAGATAGGAAGAGGAAGAGCGGAGCAAGGCATCATCAGCAGCCTATGAAAACGGAAGGAAGCAACATGGGCACGGAAGTCAGACATCCTGATTCCTGAAGGTAATAGCTAATATAACCTACATAGGTAATCTTCCTTAGGCAAACAATGGGAACTTCAAAGTCATAGCTCAAAAGGTAGAGCCGACCGCAACAAACCGATTTCAGATTTGTTATCTACATAAAAAATAAGTCAATTAAAAAAATATTTTTCAATGTGCATAGGATAAGTGGCCTCAAGGAGACACACATGGCCCCAATAGAGACGCACTTGCAGTAGGAATGCTGTGGTGCAGCAACCGGACACTGCAAGAAATGTTCAGTACCTGCAAAAAAGAGAATATGTTTTCTATTGAAAGCACCATGCTAAGTTTGATGTTCTGAATGAATATTTAGTTTTTCCTTAATTTTGCTGAAAATTTGTAAATATAGCTACCATTTAAATAAACATTGCTCTTAAGGATGGAATAATCAGAATGCTCACACAATACCTATCATTACATTAATGAGTTGATGAACTCCTCTTCTTCTGCAGTTACAACATATGTATCCTGGGTGCAGGGTATAGAGTAGATTTAAATATCTTTTGAGTCATATTTGCTGTTCCTATACCCCCTAAAAGATCTAGCAATATGTTAGTACAGTAATTTTCTGTTCATTTTTTTATAATTTCTGGTTATGGATTGTCCAGAATTTGTCCTAAGCTGGTTATGCCACTAAAAATGCATTCCAAGGGAAAGTTATGGTCTTTGTGGTGCATTGATTTGGGAGTAGCTGTAGCAAATGGCTCATCCAGAGATCAAGAACTTTGGCCATATGGTACTCTCTCACTAGGAAGTGGTGGCCTCGTCACTCACAGGAAGCCGTCCCAATTGTAGAGTAAGGGAGATGGCTCATCCAGATCTTGAGCAATTGGGCCACACCTCACTTTCGGACTTGGAGCCTACCGTACTCTCTCTGTAGACTAGTCGAGACATATCGTTATGGGTATGTGTGCCTTAATTCTTTAAGCCATTTGTCCCATTAGATATTAGTCACTCTCCAGTGTAAGTCGATATTTTGAAAGTAATCTCATTGATATAGGTAGAGAGATGAAAATACTTATCGGCAAAATACAGAGTAGACCTACTTCGTTTTTTTAAGGTAGGCGAAGCACAAATTTATAAGTTACATTTAATAGACACTATTAGCTAATGCTGAAATAATGTGTTATGTTCAACAATGTAGGTACCTACAAGTGCTACTAGCTAGTAGCTACATGGCTGATTCCTGCAAATCGACACTAGGAATAGTACAGTACCTAGGTATTGTTTTTATAGATTTTTATATGATGAATTTTGCTATAGCTATATTATTGGGGTAGTTCCTATTTCAGTGTTCCATAGATGCCACCCATTGGAGGTGCAGAAAGCTTGTTGCCAGCTAGCAGAAAGGAAATGGGTCACCACTCACAGTCATCAGAGAAAATACCTACAGTTAGTCACCAGCAAAAATAGTTGCTAGTCACCACAGAAAATGGTACCCATTTGCTAAACCAACCAGGAACCAGAGGCCAAAACAATTAGTCTTCTATTTGTTCAGAGCATGGCTAGATATTAGGTATATGTACACTCTTGTTTGTTGTGGCTATAAAATCATAGCAAGGAATGCCAGACTTCCAATAACCCCTGGTTTCAAACCCAAGCCCTAGCTTAAGGATGCAAAGCTACTGAATTTTGATTCATGCTTCTTTACTAACCTCATGCCTCAGAGCCTCATGAGTCTTTACTCTCAGCCGGAAATGATCAGAGGCTCAGATTCAAGGTTAGAGTCTCGAGGCTTAGAGTCAGAGTCCAGTGGTTCATAATCAGTGAAAATAAGGAGGCTGTAAGGAAGAGTCTTTAGGGAGAAAAAATAGCATCAAGAAGGAAGTGTTGAGCAGTAAGTGTCAAGAAATTCATATGCAAGTTTCAAGAGAGCAAGCATCAAGAGATGGGATGCCCAGAGAAAAAGGGATTAGAATTATTCAGTGGTAAGAAGCTCTGACTCATTTTATTGATAAACGAGGCCCATTTTTCACTAACTCCAACTCCTGGTTCTACCAGTTTCCAACTCCCACTTTTGATTCTCCAAACCTTAATGACTTTTACAAACTCCAACTCTGCTGTCCTACATTGTCCACAACTCGGCTAGTTGTGCGTGCCATAGCTAGGTACCAGTAGTATTTCATGATCCAAATTGATCTCATTGCAACATTCCGGATATTTGGAAGCCTGTAACCAGAAACTGATTGGGTGACCCTGGTGTTGGAATTTGACATCGTTCAATGATCTACACAACCCTTCACCATTCATCTAGTAACTCAGCATAATAGTTATGTAACTATAGGAGGATATGTGACACACCAGATTAGCACTAAACAATTTAGCCAATTGCGCTGCTAGGTTTGGAGCAATTTGGCCTCATTCTGTAGACCACTGAAAGCACATTTGGATTTATTTCTGTTATACAGTTTTAGAGATAGCTAACCTACACTGAAAATTCCACAATGACTTGAGGTTTGGTTTATACTGCACCTAACATTGTCAGCAAAGCTGCAGAGTATGCTATGCTAAATCCATTGCCTAGCTAGCTAGTACTGTAGCTACTCATGTTTTCTTGTTAGTATGTAGCTATTACCAACAGTACCGGTACTAAATTGAATAGCTGTGACTTGCCCCAGTAGGTGGTATAGGAACAGTAAATAAAAGGCATACGAGAAAATAGATATGGTAGGTACTCTAGTAGATTCTGTAGGCTCAATATCTTTTAGCATTTTCAATGTTTATGCTATCCTATTAAGAAAAACTAATGCTTACAGATTGAATGTACCTTTGTTTTTCAGGTTAAGTAACTTGAGTTGATCTTTAGAGTAAAAATAGCCTTGTGAAACAGTGATCGTGTCTTTGCGAAATGCAAGATAATTCTAGCAAAACGAACTTAGATGTGAGTGTTAACTACAGAGATATTCTGAAGCGTCTGTCTATCAACAATGAGGAAGTTGTTGAGCAATCACCCATATACCAATCTATCCTGAGGGACTACCCTGTCATGGCCTCGCCTGAGTTGCCCAGCGCCTCTCAACAGGGCAAGAGGTAAGTAACATTTTGTAGAAGCTCAAACCCCTCAGGTTTGAGCCTCCATCATTCTTCCCATATATAGCTTTGCCCCACCTGCTTCCTTAGAACTCTTCTCTTTTATTGCAGTGGGTTATCCGTAAGGGTTAAAGTTACGGTCTGAGTTGGGCATTGTGGAGTCTGATGAACACGGCTTGTCTTGTTAACTCTGTTTGTGTCAGGCTGCATTATTTTTCTACCAAAGTTCTTTGATCTGTTACATTCTTAAAAAATAATTCTTGTACAGCAGCAGTGGTAGCTAGTACAGCCTGGTAGAATTGGGTTAGCTATGGTAGTAGGTCAGGTTTTGAGTCATATGGAGTAAGGTGTTTTGGGGCTGCCAGGAGTTGGAGTCGGATGCTGTCTGTAGTCAGACCTTGGACCATCCAGCGCTATTGCCCTGTTCTCCTGGAATTTCGTTCATCCTGGGGCGTTTGGTGTTGTATGTTATTGATGCCCAGTGCTATCAGTTGGAGCTAGTGTCGTGAAATTTAACTGAGTTGAGGCACCACTGTTGTGTGAATTTGTGCGTTTGGTGTATGGTAGTGAGCTGTCTACCTGCTTTCCTAACAAGTCTGTTTGTCCCCACGCATCACTGCTGCTTAGTTGGTCGCTTCATGGAACAGGTTAGTGTTTCTTATGAAGTGAATGCCAGAACGTAGAGCATGCTGTAGGTTTTACATCAGACATAGACATACTTTGGATTAGAGTACCTACCTACCACCACTGATATTTGATAACTTGTGGTGACAGATATTTAGTGATTAATTTACAGTGTTGCTCAGCACCTTTTATTGGTCAGGCTGTGAATCAGGATTGGTGAAGTTGCATGAGCTGCTCTCGCTAATTTTCGATATTAAATTGTGTATCTTTTCACTTCTTAGCACCCTACTGCTTGCCGAGTGGCAGCATTTAATATTACGTATATTACTGCTAGTGGTGTAGCTGTGTGGGTAATAATCTGCTTCTGCCCTTTATGGCTTCATAATATATCCAGTCGTCCTAAGATAAATTTTAATTGGTGTTCTTTGCGTTGTATAACCTTGCATGGCGGATGCTCCTCCCAACTTAAATTTCAGGCTATCTGAAGCATCATCGGTTTGCAATTAGCTACCTAGTATGCATGAAACTTGATCCAAAAGGGTGAATTAAACGGCCGTGGTTTAAGTCCCAGACAAAGTAAAGATAATTGAATTCGATTAGCTCAGTCCAAGCCAGTGAATCGAATGCGTCAGTAGCTATAAATTATAGTTGATTTGCAGGCTGCCGCTCTTGGCACTTCTTGTTTGGAATGCGCGAGTGAAACTCAGAAACTCCCTGTATGATGATCAAGCTTTGGGCTGACTCCCTCCAACCAGCACCCGAACCTGCGACTCTCTGCCGAGCAGATTATTGTTCCGGACGCGTGCCTCATTTTCGGCGTTGCAGAGCACGCCGCGATATGTCTTACCACATCTATTAATAAATATATATATATATTATAGGTATATGTCTAACCTTGCAAAGTTGTGTTGCCAGACTGGGCTGCTAGCATCTCGCTCATACCACGAGGTTCATTCCTCTGTAGCGGCTCTTTGTAATTTTGGTAAAATCGGTACGGTACAATATTGTTGCACGTTCGGGGGCTTGTGATGCGTGGAGTCGTAGTCAGACACCCGGAAGTCGGAGTCGGGCCGTCTACCTTCCGATTTTAAAACCCATTGTACAGTATCTGAAAAGTACAACTGCTGTATTACTGAAAATTGATAAACATTACTTCCAAATCTACGAGAAAACACCAAAAATTCCTTGGATGAATATGGTTTTATTAGTTGTGAGGGATGGAAAACTACCCTTGAGCTTCACACAAAGACAGGCGTACATTTCACAACGTAGCTATTGTATGTCGTGTCGCAATGTACGACTTCCCTCCACTCCCAGATTTTTTTCCCATACGACTGCAGAATTATATGCTTCATTCCTGGTAAACTCCTCCCGCAAACTCTACGGACCTTAGGAACAGGATTTAACTATTCCCCTGCATGCACAAATATAGATTCGGTAAGGCTCCTACGACTGTCCTGTTTCTGAAGGTTTTCAGTTTCTATTGCTATTACAGCCTATTTTATAACAAGCTCGCCCAACAGTACCGAAGTCTGTCTACAACTTGCGTGCTACTGAATGCTTGTGGAACTAGAACTCTCCGAGAGCGCATATCTTCGCTAAGCGAGGCAATGTTTACGAATATTTTAAATTGGTTCAGAGACATAGATTGCCTTTTTATCGTCACCAAAATTTGGCAATTTGTGCCTTTTTTGAATTATGTTCTGACAAACTTAGTCAAACACACGAACGAACGTACCGTACGATCATAACCAAAATTTGATAATTTATGTTTTTCAACATTCCTAGCAATTCCTGTGAATTTCATGAGGATCCGTCCTAAGCTTTCTGAGTTATTGTGCCAACAAACATAAAATCAAATACAGACAAACGAACAAACAGATTGCGACAAAAAAATTTGTCCATAACTTCGTTTTATATGGCATTACGAAAAAAAGAGGCAGCCAAACAAACGGATGAGCTGACCTTCACCAATATTTAATCATATGTTCCTCCTAACATACCTAACAATCCCTATAAATTTCGTAACGATGCGCCCATTAGTGTTTGAGTTATCTTGGTGACCAACAGACAAATAAACTGGCAAACTCGACGGAAACCTCATTCTTGGCGGAGGTAATTTCATTACCTCGAGAAAGTCGACTCCTGATTGGGTGTGCGGTTACTCGCTTTGATTTGGCCACGTGACACTACACTCGTTAGCATTGCTTCACATATCTCGCCACCAGCCAATAGGTCGCGCTAGCGAAATATTTAAACGTGGCGCTACTGTTAGCGTCGCTGCGATGCAACTGAGCGCTGCTGCTGCTGCTGCCTCTCCCTCGGATACTCTTCTCTCGTGTGGCATCTGCGCGAGGGTCAGTGCCGTTTTACCTGCGTTGAGGTGCGCACGTGCGTCGTTCCGCCACCCTTCCTCCCCCGCACCGCCCGCGACCATGCTTCATTGTACGCGTCCTTCCGTAGGTTCTGTTTACTTCATAGCTAAACTACCGTGAATTTATTTATCTTTTTTATCTCATTTATTTGTTAAATTACTGATAAGGTAACCTTTGTGGGGCATTCGAGTGAAGTGGGTGTAAGAGGGGAAATTTTTAACCCCCCTTTTCATAGCCCCCCTCCCCCCATCTTTAGACTGCAGTGTTTGCGTAACTCGCACGGGCCACTGTGCCTGCACAGATACGCCGCTCTTTATCTTTCCCCTTATTTATAAGCTATGAAGTGCAGTATTGCCGATTTATTATTACAGAGAAGTAAAGCAGGCTAGGCTCTGAGCAACAGGCTCAGTCCATCATGGTTGACGTTCCCGTGCGTTCGTTCTTTATTTTGCTTGTCTCATTGCATGTTCCTTCCGTGGGACTGCCTATTACCTTTGGTGTTCTGCGTTGCATTCAAGTTTATTACAGTGTTTTGCTCAAGATTTTGCTTACGCCTGTCAATTTGGAAGAAGCACGTAAAAGAAGGAGAATGGAGAAGAAAAACCTAAGAGTGAGAGAACGTCAAATTATCAATGAAAAAACAGTTCAGAGAAGCGAAAATTCCGCACAGGGTTTTATAAAGCAAAGGTATTGTTACAGTAACCTTAGCATCTATATGACTTTTCCTATCTTCAGATCACTATTGGGTCTGGCCGGGTTGCTTAAAATGCGCTAATAGTAATAGTTTTAATTATGATAATAATTGTCGATGCCTACCAGTTAACAAATAAAGTAGATTTGAGCTCTTGTTAGGAGCTGCGCTAGCTGCTACAACTGCCCATCGATATTCTTATTGGGCGCTATTACTGTGATGTTACCTTTAATTATTTGTTCATCTATGTTTTCATAACTCATGAATTATTACCTCCGCCAAGGATATTATGTTTTCGTCGGGTTTGTCTCATTGTCTGTATGTTTGTCTCTTTGTCTGTCTGTCACCAAGATAACTAAAAAAGTTATGGACTGATTTTGATGAAATTTACAGGGATTGTTAGGTATGTTAGGAGGAACAGATAATTAGCTAACTTTTGGTGAAGATCTGTATCCGTTTGTTTGCTTGTTTGTCTGCCTCATTTTTCTCAATGCCATAACTCAAAAAGTTATTTACGGATTTTTATGAAATTTACATGAGTTGTTAGGTACATACATTATCAAGAGTAAATGACCAAATTTTTGTGTTGATCAAACAAATCACATGTTTGTTGCTGTGTTTGGTTTTATGCTTGGTAGCGCAATAACTCAAAAAGTTTTGAGTGAACGAAATCTTCATGAAACTTACAGGAATTGTTAGTAATGTTAAAAGATATAAATGATTCAATTTTGGTGCATATCGGCTGATTCATTTCTATGTTTGAGTTGTGTTTGTTATGTTTGTTACGCAATCACTCAAAAACTTTTAAATCTATCTCTATGATATTTACAGGAGTTGTTAGTAATGTTAATAGATATAAATAATTAAATTTTGGTACAGATCGGTTGGTTCGTTTGTATGTTTGACTTATTTTTTGTCGTAATGTTTGTTAGCAGCATAATTCAGACAGTTAGGCCTATGAGAGGATCTTAAAAAAAATTACAGAAACTGTCAATACTGTCAAAAGGAACAAATAATTAAATTTTTGAGTTGGTATAAAAGAAATCATGGTTTCAGAGCCAATTTGAATTTTTCGTTACCGTTGCCTTACTTGGCGGAGGTATGCGCTTTCAGAGTGCTCCAGTTTTTTTCCTGTAGTACTCCAACGATTTTTATTAAAGTTATTAGGCCTAGTCTATTCCTGAATGAAGCGCAATAACTTGATTCTAAGAGAAATATTTTTAGAAAGTATAATAAATCAGTGTATAACCACGTTCATTTTTATTCATATCTATCTCCTTATTACACAGCCGTTACCTATGAGCAAACCTGCTCTTCATTAGCATTTTATACGAATTTCGAGTTTCCTTAGTAATGTAGGTATGGAATAGTTTAGGCTGTATTAGAATACAGTGTTTTTATACGGCACTGTGTTTACTCTAACGGCAGTACTCGTAAGCTGCGTCGTTCTTCTTCTTTAGTCGCTGTCAAGCTCACTTGGGTACGGGAAAAAATGTACCAGCGATTTAAGACCTCGAAATTTTAATGTTCGCAAGAACGGCAAGTGTTATTAGGCAAAGTCCGATAATTGGTGGTCCCTGTAGCAACCTGGCGGAGCATAATGAACTAATATGAAAGCTTCATGCGGTTGCAAACCGTGCACGACGATGAAGGGAAAGTGAAAGCTTTCATGTAGACTACTTAGTAAAATGGTGTCAGAGGTTATTAAGAATAACTAGCGCACTCTGAGAACGCATACCTCCGCCAAGCAAGGCAACGGTTACGAAAAATAAAATTGGTGCTGAGACCATGATTTTCTTTGTATCAGCACCAAAATCTAATCATTTGTGCCCTTCAACAGTACTAACGGATTCAGTAATTTTTTTGGAGGTCCGTTCATAACTTATTGAGTTATGTTGCTAACAAACATTACGACAAACATGAGTTACACCTACAAACTGTACCAATCGATCTACACCAAAATTTATTCATTTGTGTCTTTTAAGATTGCTAACAACTCCTATAAATGTCATCAAGATCCATTCATTATTTTTGAGTTACTGTGCTTACAAGCATAATATAAAAAACAGTGACGAACAAAAACATTTGTCATTTACTCTTCGTGATATACCTACCTAACAGCTCTGTGTAAATTTCATAAAGATCCGTCCTTAACTTTTTATAGTTATGTCATTGAGAAATATGAGGCTGACAAACGGATGGACGGATCTTCACCAAAAGTTAATCATTTGTTCCTCTCAAGATACCTAACAAACCCTATAAATTTCGTCCAAATCTGTCCATAACTTTTTGAGTTATCTTGGTGACAGACAAAGCCGACGAAAACATAACCTCCTTGGGGGAGGCAACAACAACGCTAAAAGCACTTCTATAATTCTCAACAATTTGAGCAGTCTTAACGCACATTTTGAGATGAGCAATGCAAAGAATGTTATAAATGGAGAGACTCAAAAGTCACTGGGCCAGGAAGGCATTACTGCGTCTTGTTAGATGCATTAGAGCTCGTCTGTCCTACGCTGAAACACACTTGGATAGCCGCAAGCTTCTTGTCATGAGTCCTTTGATCAAACAAGACAAAAACTAGAGCTTTTCGGTCACAAGCATCTTGCTGTTGTTTGATGAAGAAAAAATATAATAGTTCAGACCAGAAAACTGTCTTCAAACTGTGAAACAAGGCAACTGCCGAGAGCTTAACCCTTTCGTTCCCGACGGGAACTCCAGTTCCCGCATCAAAGTTTTCATTATTGAAACCAGTGCGTTGTTTCACGCTCTTGAAATCTGAACAAGATATTTAACCACCCTTCCGAAGTCAGTGCTTTTATTTTATGTATTTACGACAATAAAACTAGAGGTGGAGCTCAAGTTACTACAATATCAGTGTCTATTATCAGCTTCTTTTTGAAACTCATAGCAAGAGCAGAGTTTTGGGAACGAAAGGGTTAATGTGCACGGGCTACAAATCTTTCAATGGAGTCGAGAACCTTGTGAAGGTAAATGAAGTTTTAAAACGAGATTCGCATAGGCTACCTATCCCGGTTGCTCAAGCACTCGATCTTGAACCAGTGTAGGAGTGGGAACTGCAGGATAGCGCTCCAAGGCATGCGGCTAAATGTGTTGGGAATAAGTGAGAAGATGATGATGCTTCAACGTAGCCAAGCCAACACCCAAATGTAAAACCAGTCCAAAATTGTGATGGCTCCTCAAACAAAATGGAATGAAAAAAACAAATTAGAAAATTCTCAGGGGCCATATTTTGGGATGGGTCATAAACCATAAGCTTAGATTAGTTTGGTTTGCCCATTCTATGTTATGGGGAGTGCCCCCCCCCCCCAAGGTGACCGATAGGTTATCGTAGACTTAGCTAGACCTTTGGGATGCATGTCCGTGTCGAATCCGTTTTTTTCCATTTTCATATTCCTACTGATGATGCTTTCTCATGTTCTTCCACATCTTTCCCGACTTGGTGTTCCCATGCGCCTTGATCTTGTGTGGGAACACCCTCGTGCATGAACTCCACGTGTCTGTCCACACACTTTACTCTAGGTGTCTCTTATTTCTTCCTCTGTGAGATCGCCTTTGTAGTGAAAACGGAGCCTTTAACTACCTACTCAATATAATAAACTAGTCCGACTCCAACGCTCATCCGGGACCCGACTCCGATCGCTTGACCCTTATGACCCCAAATATCTCCGACTCCTGCTCCCAGACAATCCGACTCTTACCAACTCTGGCTGAGAGGGAAAAGCTTTTCTGTGTCCCTGTTTCCCTCGTCCGCATGACACGTGCCTGCCATGGCACTCAAGTGTTACCCTCACCTGCTGGCCAACCGCCACCACCCCTCGCCGTTCAGCCCCGCCTACCTGTTAGGGAAGCGCTCTCGGTCGCTGAGGGAAATACCAGGACCTTTAGTAGCCCTCTTGCGAGGAAAGGTGGGAAAGCGGCTAGTAAATCTAATTGCGGGACTCCTCACAGGGGGGCGGGGTTGCATATGTTAGGTGAGGTTGGTTCGCCCGACCCACGCTGTGGGAGTTCCGCCTACAAACGAACATTATAGATTGCCAGACCCTCACTGGACCTTCGAGAATGATATCATTTCTTCGTACCCACTGTACTTTTTTTCCTACTTTGGCGATCTTATTCTGCTCTTCGTCTCGCTCGCGTCGTGTTCCGCACTGAGGTTTCCGTTTTTCGGAGCATGCTACTTGTTCCTCCCTTTCCTTCTCTAAAAACATCACGTCATCACCTAGAGATTTTCATAGAGCTTTTATTGCTCTCACTTTGAATAACAAGCAATACCACAGTTCACTTACTATAGTAGATGTGTCAGACAGTAGAGTCTGCACTTGCAGAACTGTGACGTCACACAAAAGTGTATATATCAGCCAATGCCGTCACTTCTTTTGCAGCAAGGCAACTTGGGTAATCCAAAAATCGAGCAGTCATCTTGGGTAATTCCACAATGGCGTCGTATGTGCTAGAGGCGAAGTGTCCGTCGCTATTGTTTATTATTTCAGCGTTTGTAAAATTGTTCAATTGGAGTTTATTGCGCATTCCATGTATATATAATATTCTATTTTATAACCTGTTGTAATGCAAAGTATCCATAGTGAATGAAAGTCGTCTAATTTTGTCTTTTTTGACCTACGAGAAGAATTATTACTCGCGCAAAGCATTCGCTTTTACTTAACATTTTTGGATGATTTCCTCATTTCTTTTCATGGCGCTGCAAATCTAGATGCAATACAATACAACATCAAATCTGTGGTCTACTATTAGGCCTATCCTTTATTTATTTAAGTATATGGGTAGTTCCAATTTGAAGTAATAATATATGAAGAACAATTGGCGAGAAAGTCTTTGTGGTATATTGTAGTACAACGAGCCGTCCTTCGCGGCCTCGTTTGTTTACTCAGAATTGTGACAAAGCGGTCGCCCATTTGCTGATATTGACGTCAGTCAGGCGATCGCTGATTGGCTGAAATTGGCCACAGGGGTGTTCGCTTAGAGCTGACATAACTGCGGTATCTGTAGTAAATGAACTGTGGCAGTACCAGCGTCAGATTTTGTTGCGTCTGCACACCGCTTGAGACGACGATACTTGAGGACACTCTATGACCATTCCGTCCTCATCTCTCCACTGCCTGTCACCCTTGAAGTATTGACACAGACTGCACGAGGAAGCAAAAAGCGTAACGGGAGGATTCATGAAAAAATAACATCAAAAAGTGACGTCAACAGTGGCATCATATCGACTAATCTACGGCTGATCAGCCTATGAGTATACGTATTATAATTCTGCTTGAGGCTCCACCATCTGTCCGTCCATCCATGCGTCTGTACTTGGCGCTTTTCACTGTAATCTATAGGGGCAAATATAACTTGCCAGAAGTCCTGCTTTTCTCTGGGAGGAAGCTCAATAATATGTCTTCTTTTCGCTTTTCTTAAAGAAAATTTCAGTCAGTTTCGAAGCAAAGACCTGAAGTTCCTTTCACACGTATCTTACCTACATACCGTACCGATTTTCATATCTTGAAATATGCACGTTGCTGAGGTCGCATAACGATCCAAATATGGGAAAATTCGTATCCAGACTACGGTGCCGCGAGCTGTTCTGAACTGCTTCACTCTAAAGCATTTTTGAAGTGAAAGCGCGATGTTAAAAGAAATCCCGTGAGCTGACAGAGTGCTTTCGGCAACATAAATTAATTATTGAAAAAAGGGCTGAGTCTGTTGTATTTTTATTTTGTAGGAAAGCTATCGCACATACAGAGTAGTCTCGGGTCCCGATATTGAATTGAAATAATCAAGTTCGCCGATGAAAAATGAAAATGGTAAAAATATGAAAGCCTAAATATTAATATCTTCAGACGATGAGAAATAAAGGTTAGCGAAGGCGTGTAAATATATAAGCAAACGATGAGAAGAGTCTTTCCGAAGAATGGGATTGCTATAGTATATTAGTTTTTATGCTGTCTTTATGTCTAGCTACATCATGAAATACTAGGGTGAAAACTTTGCTGGTAAAACATCGGCGAGGTCCACCGGTGCTATTTTGTCTGGCATACACTGCTACGTTAGACCTCCTGCGTACGATTCAAAATACGGAAGCGCCCCACGTTCTTTGAATACATGTTTTTGTTGTTGCTCGTTGCCATCGTCAGGGTCCGTCAGTGCAAAACTAGGAGAGGAGGCTCTGGAGGAGCCTGGGCAGAGGGAAGGGGAGATAGTCGAAGAGAGGAAGAGAAGCGAGGAAACGTGTAGGTCCAGCAAGAGACTGCTCACCGAAAGATCAGTGGGGTTACTAGAACACGAGAAGAGATGATGAACAGACTGTTCGCCCAGTCCGCAGAGTTGACAGGACGGATCGTCGATTCGTCCCACTCGGAACTTATAATCTGCTAAGGCCGAACAGTGGCCAGAGCGTAGCTGGGAGAGGGTAGATCGGAAAGATCTGGGGCGTAGAGACTCCTCGGCACAGAGAAGAGGGCATTGGTAGACCAAAGCCCTGCTGGGGGGATATGCAGCTGCTGTAGTTGCCACAATAGATGTGTTTAACGAGCTTAGGGCTGTGCGGTATTGCTTGGAAGGGAGAATCTCATCTGTAAGAAGGAGAACTATGTCTTCTTCAAACTTTGATTGAAGGGTGTGTCGAATACGGCGCCGAGGGGACCGTGATAGTACGGTACCGTGGGCAGGATGCTGTACCCGCGATGCACATATTTTTGTGCGGGTGACAACGGCTGAATCTATTAGATACATCGATTCGAAATAGGTACAATTGCGAATTGAAACTCAATAGAAATTGACAGAGATTCAAAATTGAGCAAATGGCCCTCGTTGTAGCGGAACAGCTGCTGCGGCTCGGAGTTTAAATAGTTTTTAACAACAATAGTATTAGACAAGCCGAAACTGCATACGCAGCAGTGTAATGGAAAGGATAGGGAGAAGCTTTCCCATATTTCGAGGTTAGAGGTTAGACGGATTAAGAGACAGGCGCTATATATGGGGCACGTTAGGTTGAGGATCTGTATTAGGTCGCATTAAAGTGAGTTAGCTATAGTAGCATAGGTTAGGATTGCTTCATGTTACATAGTGAGAACAGTAACCAACCGTGGAATTTCCACGGGTCCCGCTAGTTTGTACTAATTTTGACTAAAAAATCGTTGTAAATTGCGACTTGTGTCTTTTAAGCGCATAAATAAAGAAAATGTACACTAATTGAGCAATAATCAATTATCTATAGAGAATTGCAGTGGAGGCTGCTGAACACTTTCACAGCACTAGCGGCGAAGTTTGGCCGGTTATGGCGACCTGAGTTGACATCTTTTTTGAACTGAAGCCTCGTTTACACTTCGTATTCAGTTCTCAGTGCTTTTCGCAGAACATATTTAAATATAACACCGTATTTTTCGACTTGAACTATCCAATCTCGCCTTCCTGACTGGCCAGCTACTTGAGCTGCAACCACACGCAAAACACAGTAAAATGTTGTCAAGTACAGAAAGTTCGAGCGATAACTGTTACTTTGGTTTCTCTCGCGAACAGAATATAACGCTGCTTATATTTTTTGGTAAGGATTGAGAACCCAACCTACGAAGGCCTGGGGTCCCACACTCAATATTCTACTTCGACTCGTCGATGTGATGTACATTGGCTACATGCGGTCACGGCCAAAGAGCTTCAATAGAGAAGGAAGGAGCCCCACGGCCCATTCACAGATTCACCAGCGAGTCAACCAGCTGTGAGATGCGTTCATGTATCTCATTGGTGGAAGTGATGGGGGAGCAGTGAGTTTCACTGGGGAACGGTAGACAAATCGAGTTACTGATACGCGATTGGTGCATAAGCTTCGCGACGGGCTGCAGCCGTAAGAGACTCTTTACTGATGTGCGATTAGTGCATATTGGTCTCTTATGGCTGACAGCCATAAGAGACACTTGAGCTTCACGGACGAGACTCCTGGCTCCCTCTTCTCTATAGAAGCTCTTTGGTCACGGCTAAGTTTTACTTTAGTCCCAACGATTCCTCCCGTTACACTTTCTGCTTCCTAGACTGCACTTACTGACCAATCAGATCGTATCTTGGATACGTTTGACCACGAGGCAGTTGGAACTTTTATTTTCCACTGGTCGGTTCATCAGTACGGAAAAGCTAATTGTGCTGATCTGCTGAAATGGAATTGGTCCCTCTCAGTTCTTTTTAATATTTGAGATTTAACATGCAGCTGTTACAATGCCGGAGCCGCGTTGTCCTATCGTGCGCTCAACTTTATTGGCGGACTTGCAGCTCGCTCGTCTTTCGTGCGTGTGCTGCTGACTTTTGCTATACATCGAGACCACGTGTAAGCTGCTCATCCGCTTATCAAGCTGTGCATGCAATCATACATGTAATGCCAGCTTTAGCCAATTATTACCTGCGTGTATGTCCAACGAAGACCTACCAACGCGATTTTTTTTTCGCCGTCAGTTTTTTATGCAACCTGTCACGCTAGCATATACAGTAATATAAAAATACTGCGTAAGTAGGCTACGCATGCTAAAGCTACGCGTTTTTTATCCCCGCGTTTTACTTATAGCGTTGCGCTGCTAAAAGGTCCTCCTACTGAGCCGCGCGTGGCTGACACGATCCAACGTTCTGGCGCTCCTCCAACACCTCCCTCACCCGCTGTATGTTTGTGTGTTGCATCTGAGGGCCTCACACGATCTTGCGCATTCCGGGCCTGCTATGTCGTCCCGTAGTTTGTGTATGTAATAAAGTCGTCCTGTGTTTTATGCTGCTGTGCTTATGCCTGTATACGGTCCAATATGGTGCAAAACTAACGCACCCCTTCCCAGGTCTCAAGTTCCGGACCAATTAAGCCTGCTGGGGCCAAGGTGGTGGTTCATAACCTGTGGGGAATGGCGGAGTTGCCAGGTGGGGAATTTCTTGCATATGTTTCAACCCACGAAAAATCGACAGTATTTCAAAATCTAATACATTGCATCCAAATGTAGACTTACTTTACAAATCCCAACCATTTACAGACCGTTTTAATAATACCACTCTGCAATACTGCAGTTTTAAGTTTTAACTTATTGCTCTGGTAGGTATCACATACATATTGAAAAAGATAAAATATGCCCCAAATAAATTTTAATTCCAACAGAAATATTATGTCTATTGCAAGTATGCATCCATAAAAAGATACCTAGGCTATAGCAATTCGAAAATATTCATTCCTGACTTGACAAGAGATTTTCTTTTACTGTTAGGAACAAATCTTATAAACTTGTGGACCCGTGTGCGAAAACATCACGCAAAAAAAAAATCGATATGGTTTTTTAATGTAGGCCGGTGCGGAATTTCCTCGTCTCTGACTTGCCTCTTCATTTTCTTCATTGATCTTTTGTCTTTCTCTCATTCTCAAGTTCTTTCTCCAATCTTCGTCTTTCACGTGCGTCTTCCATATTGACAGGGAGCAGTGAAATCTTGAGTAAAACACAGCAATAAACTTGAATGCAATCCAATCAGCTTATATGCAATGTGAGTGTACCGTAGCTATGACACTGTTTTTCAAACTCAAATACGTATCTACTTCACTCAAGTGCTGAAATTCTGGCCTATGAAGCGAAAACTGTTCCGTCATCGAAAGCAGCAAGCTAGAAGAAATAACTGTCTACTGCTCCGTGAGAAATCACCACTTCGTGAGTGCTGCGTTGATCATCTAGGTACTAAAATTATACGACGTGACCTAAGCCAAAAAAGTTATAAATCAGACTCCATAAGCTGCAAATATCTTTGTTTAGATTTCAAGAAGTTCTTCAAGTAAGAAGTGGATTCAGATAAAGGGATAGGGATCCCACTTTCTCCTTCTGCAGCCTGGTGGTGATCGATCTCCGTGAAAACGCAGCTGAATTACGAAATCTGAAATCTTGCCTATTTTTCGCCTATTTCCTTAAAAAGCGGACACTAAATAAATAAAGGAAGCGTTTTATTATATTGGGTAAAAAAATTGAAGGCCGTAAAATGGCACAAAAAAAAATCAAAGCGTATAGCCTATCTACGTACTAAACATTGGATAGGTTAAAATCGAATTGGTCAAAGACCGATGTTGTGGTGGGGAATGGAGAGTTGACTCACTAAAAAAGTGAGAAATTAGAAAAATGTTAAGAGCCACTGGCTGAGCCTATTAAGCTGCCCTTGCCGCACCAATCGACGGCGCATATACATATGTATATACATTTCCCTACTATCGCTCCTTGACGGTATTAGAATAACGCGGCAGCAGGAAATGACAGAATCCTATCTAGAAAACCACCAGTTTCGTGAAAACCCCTCGCACAATCGTAGTACTACGCTTTCTATGCGCTTTTCTAGGGGTAACCGGAAAAAAGTCGCGGGAGAAAAAAGTCACCCGGAAGAAAGCCCCGGTAGGAAAAAAACCTTTCTCTTGAAGCTATTTTTGAGTTTCCTATTCATTTATGTGAATACAATATGTTTAAGATAACGAAGCTATGTACCGATAATATGCTAAGCTAAATTTGACCCAATATTTGCGTGTGTGAACGTGGGTTGCAAGAACCCTTGAAATAGATTATGTGAGGGTAAGTTAGATTTAGCTAGATGAGCTTAGGTTAGTAAAGGTTAAGTTGGGCTTGGTAAGGTTATGTGAGATCAGGTTAGGTTAGGGGAGCGAAGTTAGTTCGGTTTAGTGAGGACTGCAAGGTTGGGTTAGGTTATACCTATGCGTAAAAGCCAAATTTGTACTTTTGGAACTTGTTCTAAGTCCAAATGATAGATATCTCGGGTTATCCCTATCCAAGAAGCAAAGAGCATAATGGGAGAAGTCACGGGAAACTAGCATCAAAAGTGACGAGCACAACCCACGTACTTGCATTGCAAACCAATGGAGCGACGTACAGCCGCGGATCAGCCGTCATGGACGCGGATGGTGACATGATTTTCGCTTGATTAAACTCGTCGCCAGGAGATGCCGTATGTGTGCTGTTGTACTAACGATATCGCTCGCAGCACACTTCAGCATTTCACTGCTAATGGATTTCCCTTTAGGGAGTCGGAACTTTTTAAAAAAACGGAGGCTTCAACTTCCTAACTATGACTAACTAGAGCACTGTGAGAGCTCATACCTCCGCCAAGCGAGGCAACGGTAGCAAAAAATTCAAGTTGGCTCTGAAACCATAATTTTTTTTGCATCAACTCAAAATCTAATTATTTGTGCCTTTTGATAGTAATAACAGTTTGTGCAATTTTCTTGAGGATCCGTTCATAACTTTTTGAGTTGTGCTGCTAACAAACATTATGACAAACGTGAGTCAAGCATACAAACAAACGAACCGATCTGCACCAAAATGTGTTTCTTTATTTCTTTTAACATTACGAACAATTCCTATAAATTTCATAAAGATCCATTCATTATTTTTTGAGTTATTGTGCTAACAAGCCTAAAACTAAAAACAGTGAAAAACGAACAAATGGATCACTACCAAAATTTGGTTATTTACTCTTCGTTATATACCTAACAACTCATGTGAATTTCATAAAAATCCATCCATAACTTTTTGAGTTATGGCATCGAGAAAAAATTATCAGACAAACAAACGGATGGACGGATCTCCACCAAAAGTTAATCATCTGTTCCTCCCAACATACCTAACAATCCGTGTAAATTTCGTCCAAATCGGTTCATAACTTTTTGAGTTATCTTGGTAACAGACAATAACAAACAGACAGAGAGACAGACAGCCAAACACTATGAAAACAAAACCTCCTTGGCGGAGGTAACTATAACAATTATTAATAAGACGAGAGCTGCAATAAAACTCATTTTCTGTGCTGTCTAATAATTCTTCAGTCATACTAGGTATTTCTGCGTGTATCACATACGAGTATATATATATATAAGGCAAGTCTCGTTAAAACGTAGATGACATGTGACTTTAGCACGTTTTACTTCAAGCTTCTTGAATTTGCGTAACGCTTCTTTTACTTCCGTATTTGATCTTCATAAAATGTTAAAAAAAGCCACTTGGCTAAAACAGTTTTAATTGGATCCATGGGCGACGTTTCGGGTACCTGTACCCATAGTCATGCGAAGGATATATATATATATATGTATTTATTCTGTATAAAATAATACTTTTTCTGGATTACAAATTTTATTTTTACCAAGCTTTCGACATTCTTAGCAAATGTCGTTGTCAAGGTGGGAACGACTTCATAGGAACGGGTGGCTAAAAGCCTAGATTTCAGTAAAAAAAAAAAAGGACCAAGGTCACTGCTATGAAATATATTTATATATCCTTTCTTTATAGTTCCTGGTAAATTAAAGCTAATGCGATTCGCTTATTTAGGCGGAACGGTGCCAAGCGATGATGCCCGTAGTTCCGCTCGGCAACTTCGTGAAGAAAATGTGAACAGTATGGCATAGGAAACGTATCTCGGAGGTGCAGGTAAGCGCTTCTTTGGATACAGCGCGCTGCAGTGAGGCGAGAGGGTGGATGCATGGCACGTGGGCCCTCATCAGAGTCCGAGCCTCGCAGGCGATCTCTG
Source organism: Parhyale hawaiensis (assembly GCA_001587735.2). NCBI lineage: Eukaryota > Metazoa > Arthropoda > Malacostraca > Amphipoda > Hyalidae > Parhyale > Parhyale hawaiensis. Next base: position 1,022,914 of record LQNS02277998.1, on the reverse strand, counting down.
TTCGGCATAGAGGGCTCACTGCTTGCCAAGAGTATTGTTGCTTGGTGTTGTGCCATGCTGCGGGCTGGAAGTTTCCTCGAGGACTGGATAGTTTTTTTCAACTGTGTAGCTAGTCTATTAATTCAGCCGATTGGAGAGTGAAGGTTCAAATAGTGTTCTTGTATTTAGTGTAAAAATTAATGCTACAGAGGGACACTGCTTAGTTCTCTATTAACCTAATATTTGTTTCGTTTCTTTCCAGCAAAATGAAAGACAATTTCTCTTGTTAATGTAGACGCTTATTGTGTACGTGTTTTGCATCCGCATCAAGTAACGTTCTTAGTTTCAACATTACGTATGTGAAACTTGATACGCCGGTATAGTGTACGTTGAATTTTGTATCTTTTCTTGTCGCAATAGTTCTATATATTTCGTTCTTATTTTCAAGGAAAGGACAATAATTAGTTTCTGTATCACTTTTGATAATAAAAGAAGTATAAATTCACCGGACTCTGGAAATGCGCAACCATATAAAAATGCCGTCCGAACCCAATCGGAGATTACAGGCATTTGTCGACTGCCTATGAGTAAGTAGTGAACAGTATCGGATAAATGCCCATGAGTTTCCGATTGGGAAATTTCTGAGAAAGAAATCATGCGCTGCTCTTTAAAAGCACAAGATTGGTAAGCCTGTCCGGCCGCCTGGAGGTGCCGTCAGTAGTGATGCAGCTGGTTCTGGCTTGTGAGGCTCAACAGAAAACGTTTCTCATTATTAGCTCTGCAGTAGTCGCTGCGTTGGTAAAGTGAAACTGCATGTGTAGAAAGTGATAAAGATTGTGTTTGTGTATTTTTGCCAATCTCAATGCTATTGTTATTGCCACTTCCGTGATTACGTCTTAGTAAATCTGTTTAAAAGTGAAGAAATAATGGTTTGAAAAAGTTGTTTTTCATCTTTCAACTGTTGTTGAAGTACACCTGGGGAAACAGTACCTTGTCGGTAGTTGTGAAGAGTGACCTGATTTTTGATGTTTCTAAAAGCGCTTTCAGGTCGTTCTTATTGCATTTCTAGAATATATGGTATCCAATTGAATAAGTATATATTCATTGGATCACCTCACTTTTGGCTTGGGCTTATAAGTATAATTGAGCCTTGACACTATAGGATTAGTTACTCTTCCTAATGAAATATATCTACATAAGTACCTTTAATCGCCCTTTCTACGTTGAAGATGATGACGTCTCTGCTCAATAGTTTGTCCGTCCGCTGCTGCATCGAGTTCTCATATACAAATACGTGAGGGCGTCAATACTCTATCTACGTGTTCGTGTGACCTGAAGCGTGCTGCTGACGTGTCGAATGCTAAATATTAATTGGAAGACATGTTTATTAAGTTATCATCCCGCCTGTTGAGCCAGTCTTCTGGAACATCAATTTGTTTACAATATCCGTTCGTGGAAAAGAATTGTGATGTACCAAAATCTTCATTACTCGTGAGTGTACGCTGATACGCCTTTTTTTTGGACATGTCCTTTCGTGAAAAATGTGGTAATTTATCTATGCTCTCAACACTTCCCAATGTATCATGAGTGTGGTATTGGACGAATGTCTCTACGCGCTCAGCATATCATTTCACCGGTTATCAGGACCGCTTGTGAAGTGTTCTAATGAGTAGCGAAATTTGCACGAATGTTACCTGTTGAGTGATTTTAAATCGTTTTAATGTTGCTAAGAACTTGTGGGTGTGAGACTGTGCCAATTAGACGTCGTGGGTCGGTGGTGTCTTTCTCTGCGAGTCCAACGCATCGAGTCGCTTCATTCTTCAAGGTACCGTAACGTGAGGGCAATTTCCCTCGTGAAGCAGAAGGTTCAAAATTGTGAGGGGAAACTCCCTACTTCAGCACGAAGGGACCATACAGTGACGGGGAACCCTTCAACCGCCACCTAGGTACCGCACTGAACTCGGCGTACCGGAAGGAAAAATTTAATCATTAAAACAAAAGACTGTTATTACGTAAGAGGAATTTCCTCGTGAAGAACAAAGATACCAAGCTGTGAACGAAAATTCTCACCACATCAGTTATGTTTTCTTTTGGGAACTTGTGGCCCATGGGTGGGGGCAACTCTCACCCTGTGGGAAACTACAGAGGCCGCTCTTCCCCCACCTCCCCCATGGACCAACGCTCCCCCACGCCCCGTGGGGAGTGTATGGTGTCTTCACCCAGTCTCCCACCACTGGGGTCTCCTATGCTCTCCCCCACATCGTGCCTGACCTCCTCAGTGGGGTCCCTCAGCTGGGCGGGGCCGTCCTCTGGCAGGTGAGAAGTCCTAATTCCTAGGTAGTCTCCTGCTGACAGTATTTAATCTTTACTTCCTTTTCTTTCCCGTTGGGTTGTTCTCGCGCTGTCCCTCAGTGCAGGGCGCAACTCTTGCTTCGTGTCCTACTGACAGTCTTTGTTCCTTGCTTCCTCTGCTTTTCTAACTTTGTGTACGTAAGCGCGGTGATTCTTTCACCAAGTCCCTCAATTGCGCACACTCCCTGCCTCGCATGCAGCCTTCTTCTTTTTACACTCGTTTGCTTGTTGTTTCCTCTTCTTTTTTCAATGTACGCCAACGCGCTGTGGGTTTCCTTGCGCGTGCCCCTCCTCTGCTTCCTTCTTCCTTGAGTTGCTCAAATAATTTATCTTTCAAAGTATTTTATAGAACAAACAAACGTGTTCCTTCAGCAAGACGTTACAGTTGTACGCGTTGCCTCGGAGTGGCTTACTCCTTGCCGGCTGTGTCGAAGCAGTCGAGATGTGCCCGATGCTCCCACTTGCTTGGAGATGGATAATCGTATCCGGTTATATTCAACTTGTCTACAGTTCCAGTCCCCAGCGTTCAATTTACCTCTTTGGATCGAGCCTCGGAGGTTAATCGCATGTCACCCAGTCTCAAGCGTAATTAGTTTGCCATTAACGCGGGTACCTCGTTCCAAAGGCTTAAAGATCTGAACATATTAAATCCAAACTGCAATAGAATCGAAGCTTATTTCCCGTACCGTACGTCGTGCTTTACCCCCCCCCCTCCCGTCTCTAGCGTGCTACTTGCCCTGTCTGTAGCACTAGTAGCCTGCCCTGCGCATGAACTCTCTTGTGTCTACTTTAACCCATTAACCCTTAAGTGCCTTTCCTACGAAAACGTTTGTTTAGCCGTCCGGCATAGTGTTGAAGCAAACTTAGCTTCTGGTAAGAATAGCCCTGTGGTCTACGTCCTCATATAAGCGCCGTGACGCTATAATGGCGTAGGCGCGACGCGCGGCGTCCCAAGAGGCAGGTGAAGGTGTAGCCTCGGCTCAGCGACCGAATGCGTTGCTGTGTCCGTGTAAGCGGTCCTAAAGGTCACCTGCGACCTCCTGAGTCTACTTCACTCCACATCCGACAGGATATCCTAAACCCTCTCGTAACACTTGCCGAGATGGCTGACTATAGGGCTGGTAATTTAGTACGTGTTGGGTAGACACTTATACTGTGTGTATATACACACACACCTTCGAGGACACAAAAAAGCATGCCCGTTATTAGCTGAGGAAACACGTTCGCTTGGCTGTCGTGTGAACCGGCGGCCTGTTCGCTGCAGGTCGGTAGAGGAACCGCTCTTTCGCTCATTGGTCTACATTATCTCCATTTTGTACATAATAAACTTGATCTGACAATGACCCCGGCAGCCGATCGAAATATTGTAGATTAGTTAGCTTATACATATTTGTATTCTAGAATTTTTTATAAGAAATTCTCGTTGTTAAGAACAACAAGGAAGTTTTTGAATCTATGGTTGTGCCCCATGGCGAGTTTGTTTCTCTTCTGCGTACGTCAACGTATCTTTGGCCGAATTTCTCTTTGTGTCGCTCTTTACTTTTTTTTTAGGTATAACGGAATTTTTCTAGAATGGAGAAAGTCTTTAATTATTAGCCATTCTGTCAATTGGTAAGCGTACTGATGGACTTGTAGTTCGCTTGTGCGAATAATGGGCATCCCCTCGCCCTGTGCCGCGTGCCCGCCAACCATCGCGCGACTCTGTGCTGCCCCCCCCCCCCTTCCCCCTCGCCGATGGGCGCAGTGCGCTGCGCCCCAGCTCGTGTTTTTCCGTCCGTTTCTTGCTCGATCGCCGCCACATCGAGGAGCGAAACCTTCGACCCGTGCCAACCGCCGCCACCGCTGCTGCTGCTGCTGGCGATGGGTTGATTACCTGCTCATCTGCCTACGCTGTGGTCTTGTGTTCTACCTATGCGCGGGGGTGCTGCTTCCTTGTCTACCTATGCCTGTAGTGGCCCTGTACGGAGGTGTCGACCTATATGGTGGGGTCCTGCTTACCTGTGTACCTATGCCTGTGTTGGGGCGTCTAACTATGCGAAAGCGTACTGCCTATATGCCTACTTATGCCTGTACTGGGGTGTCTGTCAATATCTACGTTGGATTCTTTCTGACCTATCTACCATCACCGGAATGTATCGCTGACAGCGTCATCGTCCTCAATACTGGAAGAGTAGCCCGGTTAGGCTGCTCTCCACAAGGGAACAATACCTTTCAACTGTTCGTAGCGTTTTGATCGTCCTTTATGTAACTCATTTTTTAAAAATACACATCTGTTGCGAATCTTCTTTTACTCAACTTTATAGTTAAACCCTCTTAGTGACAGTATAGGTACCGTAGCCTTAGCTGGACCTTCAGGACAGTTTTCTTTCAAGCCCATTACGTATGCCTTTCCTTTACTTACTCCTGCTAAGGATTTTTGTTTTGTTCTCCTTTTCTCTCCCTACTTTCTGCTCCTGTGCGCGTAGATCCAGTATGAGAACTGCCCGTGCAAGAGTTCTCTGTTATTCTCGACGTGAGCACTACATATCCCTTCTCTCTCCTTTGAGTCAACGGCTGCTTCTCCAAAAACGCGTCTACTACCTATACTAGCTACGTCATGTCAATGCACGCATTGTAGGTTTAACCACATAAGGTCCATCGTCCATCATGGATGACCTTTGAAACCGTGTTACTGCCCCGATAAACCGAATTGGAGCTTGTCGTACAGTGTTTGTTGTTGGGCGCGATATAGGCCGTGTGCCACTGAAGCGCTAGTAAAGTTTCTACTGCTACAGTGTTTATTACGAGACGAAGCTGCTGCTGCAGAAGGTGCGGCGCAGAGCGACCTGCAGATGTCATCTGTGGAGTGCCCCCACACAGCCCCTGCTGCAAAGGTCTTATGTTTGGTGCTGCCGTGCCAAGAGCTATACCCGCATACCTCGGGGAGGGAGGGCTCTCCCTAATGTTCCGGTTGTGCAGCCCTTCGGGTAACTTTGCTTTCATCTAACATCGGTCTCATGCTGTTTGACCTAGTGTTCTTTTTCGTGCCTTTATTAGCTAGAGGTTTATGGTGATATTTAACGACTGAAGGTATCATTTATACATAGCGTAGAGTTGACCTGTAAGATGAAAGATGTGATAACGTACAGTAGCACTCCTCAAACGGAGACTTTGCGATAAGTAGAAAGGTCCTGATACCGGGGAAGTCCAGAAACTTATCCATGTAGCTACAGGTTCCTCTGTTAGACATTGCGGCAGTGGCCGCCGATACCCCAGGGAGGGACCGACCAGACTGGTTTGGTGGCAACCCTTAATTGGCCGCGGTCACCACAGTACAGCTGCGCCATATGCTCGCATCTGAGCTAAAACAAAGCCTGTCATGACTGTGCGCTGCAGAACTAAACATCTTTGAACAGCGATGGTATTTTTGACTACGTTTTAGAAGTGCCACTGTACACAGATTTGGAAATACCGACAGTAATTGAAAGGTCGCATGCTAATGCTATCAACAGATGCTGTTAGTAATGATAGGCTGTTACTATCTGACGAAAAGATCTAATGGTAATGCTAGCTATAAGTACTGCAACTATTATGATCTAGACAATTCCTAACGCACCTCTTAAAAACTGTTGAAAAGATGAGATAGCTGGTAATAGACAAACCAACAGGCCCATACCCAGGAAAAAGCCGGGGCCAGGCGCCAACCCTCTCCGGTAGGCATAGGGTCATTTGGTAATGGTATCTATAGTTACCTTTCCAGTAACGATACGTAATAGTCAAAATAATCTTATTGATGCTGGTGTAGTTATCGTAGCTGAGAAAACCGTCGCAAATAAAACGGTTATTCCATACCTACTAATGGCAGCTGGAGCTATACACTAACACAAGTTGAGGTCGCCCCATAATCTCTTGTACTATTTTAGCGTCCGCGGCGGCCATGAATGGTGTCAGGGACGTCAGCTGTGCACATGGCAAGGGTCAGCAGGAGGGACGCATTACGAAACATTATCCCCCCGTGCAGCATACGCATGTGCTCGGGATGACTTTAGATTTCCTACATCTACTGACAATATTTCTTCTCTTGTTCCTCTTCTTTCCCGACTTACTGTTTCCATGCGTCTATAGTTCTCCTGGTGCTTCTTCGCGCATGGGTTTTCCAGTTTATCTTGACTTACCGCATGTCCCTTTGTCTTCCTTTCTGAAACGCTGGTTGCGGTGACCGTGAAGGGTTCAAATTAAACTAATCCTAAGTAATATTTACATTAATGCCTGGCACTAGTTAGGGAAACTACGCTTGACACATCAAGAGAACTCTCTCCAAATCAACACAAACATCTAAATTCCCAGACCTGAGAGGTTTATTTATCAATATTGTTTCATACTGCGCAGTGGTGTGTATTTATAAGTAGATTTAGTGATATTATTCCTCTAACGCTCTCATAAAAACGGCCCAATATAGTTTTCGGAATTACCTACATTGCCGTATTGACAGACATGCGGAAATTTTCCTTTTTTTTTTTTGCATCCATTTTCGACGGCTGCATACACTAATGTGTGCCTACCATAGTTAGTGGAGCTGTCTTCTATGGCTTCTCACGGTCTGTTAATAGCAGTTAGAGATTTCTCTTCCTGTATGCAGCGCAGAAATATACGGGATTGTGTGTCCCCGTATGCACACGTAGAGCTGCAGCACAGCTGCTATTTCTGTAAAGAGGCCGAGGGTACACGGCTGCCCTTATCGTGCCTGTGCACCTCTCGAGTGGTGTGCGAGGTCGAGGTTGTGGCCTTGAATATTTGCATCTGAAGTACCTAGTGTACCGAAGCAGCTGCAGTCATCTTGTTCTTAAATTGCTGGTTTTTAGCCTATATCTGTGTACCGTATAGCTATATTGCAGTGCTAGCAGACCGTGCTTGAGCTGAACGTTTCTCTCGACATACTCGATTCCTCTCTCTCTTTTGCGCCATCTTTGCGGTGGATGTGCAGGCGGAAAATGACTTGATAATTTAGACATCCATGACTCTCTGGATCTCATTGTTTTAAAAATATAATTTAATTTTTCCGCCCAACCAAACCGTATTCACCAACCTAACCCCTATCTCACTCAATAGCCTAACGCCCCGTGCATTCAACGATTGAAATTACGATATCCAAGTAAACAAATGTTCAGATAAGTGTCTTAAGTATTTTACAGATGATCATAAGGTGCCCGGCAGTGCTGCACCCACTCCCCCCCCACAACACTTTACGCGTGGATCCAATTCCCCCTATTGAGAACTTAAGGAGCGCAATTGATCACACCCCCTGCATCTTAGTGCCTTCCTGCCCCGTCTCTCGAGTCGTCTCGCTGCTCTTGGTTGTGCGAGTGCCGCCACTCGTCTCAGTAAATGCCACTCGCGTGTCGCTCATGTGCGCTAAATTCTCTAGCTTGGTATCCTCATGCCGCACTTCTTAGTGCCAATCTTCGACCAGGTCATACCGGAGCTACAGTGTGTTTAGTCGCACATATTTATGCCAGCATATTTCAAGTCATGCACGACATGCAAGCTGCGCATCCTCGCATCAAATTGTGAGTCGATTGTTCGATGTGGCTCCGGCCTAAAGAACAGACTGCTGATTGTAATATCAACTGTTGAGCAGTTCATGCAGATTTAACAGTCTTCCGCTCTTTCACATTAATGCTTTTTGCTGTACCCCTGCTGGTCGCTTACCGTGCCCTGGCTTTAATGTTGTGCTTGCACACGCGCGATGTCGCTCCTTTCTGTCTTGCTTTGAGCGACGATCTTTGCTAACACGGCCGACCCTTTACCTGTACTTTAAACTTCAAATGCAGCTCCTTGAGGACCAGCAAAGCAGCGGTCACCCTGACGTTCTACCTCGAAACTCTCGACTGTCCAATGCATTTGCTGGCCCTCATGTCGGCAGCTCCTCCGCGTCCCTCTGTGCTCCTCACTTTGGTGAGCTCAGTGAAAAAAAAAGGCAACAGCAGGAGAAGGTCAGTAGCTTTGGAGGAAATGAAAAAGAGGCGAAAAGGAAAGTTTAGGAGGATAGAGAAATACCGGGCAGTGTCGGTTTATCGTTGTTTAATCAGATGGATCATATAACGGTCACATTCTTGCTCCTGACTTTCTACAATTTGCCCTTTTATTATCCGCCACCCCTCTCTCCAACCAACGCTCTTGATGCAGCCCCCCCCCCCCCCCCCCCCCCCCCCNCCCCCCCCCCCCCCCATCCTTTCTTGTAACACACCCTGCCTCTCCCTTCAGTGGCACCATCGCGCAGATGCCAAGGAAAGTTTTCTTTGATTTTCTCACTGTGCAGTTCAGGACCGACTAAAGAAAACTGCTGAGCTGCTAGCCTGTTGTATACAGTTGCTACCCTCCACACTCAAATGTTTACAGCTGAATATCGGTTGTGATTTGTATTCTTGTGTTTCCATACATGCCAGTATATACCTTTCTAATCTTCTGCGTTCATTTCATCAGTACCTACTACGTCTTGAACAAATTCTAGTTCCACCATATTCGTTTGTGAATGTTAAGTATACAGTCATTCCGCTCCATGCATCACCGAAGGACGTTTATTTTGTTTCGTCTCGTAACAACCCGACAGAACTATTCCACGAGCAGGCGGTCACGACTCGCGCCCTCTATTTCTAAATAAGCGCAAACTTATTCTGCACACATGCAAGCGCTTTTGTTCGAATTCTCCTGCCTGTGAAGGCTTGCTGACGCAGCTACGCTAAGTCCGCCACCTTTTTTGTCACCCTTCAGCTTCCGAATTAACCCATATCTACCGAAAAGAATATATATAATAACTTCTCGCTGTAGATCATCTCTGTTTTTTGCATTTTTTTATCAGTTCGAAATGTTTAGTTTCTGATTCGATCGTGAATCTACATATATATTCTCAGAAATATATACCGGTACCTAAAATTAAATAGTTTACGCCTAAGAAAAAAAAGCATACAACTAAATTGCGTATGAAGAAGATATCCTTTACATGGTCAATGTTCCAGGAGTAGCGCAATTTGTTATGCCGGGGCCTCGCTACACACTCGCACGCACAACCTGGTGTGCAGATCGCACGTCGATCATGCGACCGACTTTTAATTAATATGCTTCATGGTGATCGACGTTCTAACGTCAAGCTGTGCTTGCTGTTGTGCAGTGTAGCCTCGGCATAACGTTCGTAAATATGCAGTGGAAGCACTAAAGGGTTCAGGCCCTCATTAAGGTTTTGGCACAACCGAAATGAACGCAGATTTGAACCATATCACTGCCTGTCATATTTTCATAGTTTTTACTCCAGTAAGTGACTGCTGTGTCCTGTGTAAATATTCTAGTAGCTCTCATATCTTTGGGGCAACAATACTGTACTATAGAGCCATATTAGTGTTTTGTTCGTTTTTTTCTTTTTAGCATACAATTGGACTAAGAAAATATCGGTCTCGGTGTGGCATGTAGCTTACCTGAGGGTTTGTGTGTGGTTTGATGAAAGGGGGCTGGGTCTGCTAAAATAGGGGTTTTACCGAACTTATCGAAACACGTATTGTACTTGAATTTCAAGTGGGCCTTATGCAATGCCGGCACCAAAAAATCGCAACTACCCTTGTGGTCATGAGCTTCGTTGATGGAGGGAGTAATTGCGAGGTAAAAATGTAGTTTTATTTGAACATCTACACCTATGAGTCGGGATGAATTCACTGGGTTTTGCGTCTTGCTCTGTTGTAAAGCTAAAACATTACATTTTCGTGTTGTTTTGCGAACTACGAGTGTCGTTCCAAAAGTAATGCCTCCTATTTGACTGAAAAAATTGAAAAGCTACGAAGACGGAAGGGGCACCCTTAAAACACCAGAATTTATTTTTCTTTCTGGTCACCACCATCTCAATGCATTTTTGTCAGCGATGAACGAGAGCCTTGATGCTTCGATCGTAAAAGTCAACGCCTGCCAAGTAGATCCATTTTTTACGCCTGCGATTATGGCTATAGCCTAAGGATGACGATGTTGTTTTCATTGCGTTTCATTCACCGTTGTTCGCCGGATGGTGCGGATGAGTTGATCGAGGTGCACTTTGGGTTCTGGGGTGGTGGATGCGCATGGATTCCGGAGCGCGGTTTATTACTCAACTGCATCGGCTTCGTGAACGTTCACCAGGTGCCGGTGAAAATGTTGATTGGTTCAATTTTTCTGCATGGAGACGTTTATTGATCCCTCTCTGCTTCTGACGCACGTACGCGACAGGGATTTCTTTCTTAGAGTGTCACACCGTCAATATGTGCCACAGAGATGTGAAACTTTCGGGTCGTGAATGCATCTGTTCAGTCGTCATAACAAGGCAATTTGCAATCCACTCGGATCTCTCTGGTCGGAATAAAAAATAGGAGACATTACTTGGGAACGACCTTCGTACCTCAAAGTTAAAGCACCGACCGTCGTTAGCTTCCCAGGTTGTATGACCCTAGTTCGCCCATCCTATGTTATGGAGAGCAGCGACCTCAAGAGGCCCTGTAGGTTATCTTAGCCATTAGCTAGGCTTTCAGGACGTCTGTCTTTCGTGTCCACTTTGCTTCCTCATGATTTCATACGCCTACTGACCTTACTTTCTTCTCTTCTTTTTCCCGACTTGATCCTGTGCGGAAACATCGTCGTGCATGAGTTCCACGCTTCTATCAACATACTATGTGTCCATTTTTTCCTGTTAGATCCCCCATTCCTGTGGAAACGGAAGCTTAAACTTTTCCATATTATAATGTATGACCTTTGTAACGTGCTTGTTTTTGGGTGATTGGTTTGTAAAACTTCGGAAGTAATATAATGACCAACTATTACTAGACCTCTGTTATTCTGCTGTGCAGATAGGACTAAAGCACATCCAGACATCTATATATCGAAGTTTCTAAACGCGTATGTTGTTAGGGTAACTGAAATGTTGGTAGCGATTCCCGTAGATTTTCACCATTGAATGGTGGCAGTTAAATGCTTGTGTAGATCCCTTCGTTTCTTGTCCGGATGGTGTATGGTACACGGTTGTAAGAATTCCTGTAGGTTTTCTTTCTTAACTATAACGGAGTAAGTTCATCATTACCTCTGACAAGGAGGTTATATTTTCGTCGGGTTTGCTGTCTGTCATCAAGATAACTCAAAAAATTATGGACGGATTTGAATGAAATTTACAGGAATTGATTGTTAAGTATGGTAGGAGGAACAGGTGATTAACTTTTGGTGAAGATCCATTCGTTTGTTTGTTTGTTTGTCTCATTTTTTTGTCAATGCCATAACTCAAAAAGTTATGGACTGCTCTTCATGAAATGTACATAAGTCCTTAGGTGTATTACGAAGAGTAGCTAAATAACCAAATTTTTGTGATGTATTTGTTCGTTCGTGTGTTTTCTCGTCTTTTATTTTCACAATAGATTAGATTAGATTCAGAGTCAACTCCGACCGCAGGTGTCATCTCTCGAGCGGCTCTTCAAAAAAAAAAAAAAAACTAGTTCAGCTATGCTGATTCTCAGAGGTTGTCGAAACTAAACGGTTTATTTTACCTCCTGTCCTGGACCATCGACCGCATGCGAACACTTGAAGGTTTCAATGAGCTGACCTTTTATTCGTCTCTTCTCTAACGTAGTCAGTCCCAGCACTTGTAGTCTTCGTTCATAACTTAAGTTGCGCAGCCCTGAAGCCAGCTTCATGGCACGATGCTGGATTCTATCCATTTTGTTTATATTTTTTCCTGTAAGTCGTAGACCAAAATTGGATAGCATATTCAAGGTGCGGTCTCACCAGCGGCTGATAAAGAGGTACTATTACATCCTTAGACTTATGGTGAAAGTGTTTGCCTTCTTACAGCAGTCGTTCACTTGGCAGTCTCACTTAGGGTCACTCGTAATTGTGACGCCCAAGTCACGTTGTGACCTCACAGCTTTCATCTCCGCTCCGTCCATGTTGTAGGTCTTGCATGGGTTACCGTGACCCACTTGCATCACGGTGCGTTTATCCACATTAAAATCTATCTGATTTTTTGCTTGTTAGCACAGTAACTAACTCAAAAAGTTCTGAATGAATCTTTATGAAATTTACAGGAGTTGAGAGTAATGTTAAAAAAAATAATATGATTAAATTTTGGTGCAGATCGGTTGGTTCGTTTGTGTGTTTGACTTATGTTTGTCAGAGTGTTTGTTAGCAGCATTACTCAAAAAGTTATGAGCGGATCTTCAAGAAAATTGCAGAAAGTGTTAATACTATCAAAAGGCACAAATAATTGGGTTATGGTGTTGATAGAAAGTCATGGTGTCAGAGCCGATTAGAATTTTTCCTTACCGCTGCCTTGCATGGCGGAGGTATGCACCCTCAGAGTGCTCTAGTTTAGGATGATTTTTGTAGATTTTCTTGGACAGATTGTGAAAGTTAGGCATTGGTTAGGATTCCCGTAGATTTTCTTGACGAGGTGGCACAAATTAAACGTTGATGCGGGTACATTTTTCAACTGGATAGTAGCAGTTGGTTAACGATGACCAAACATGGCCGCATCACTGACCACCTGGGGATGCAGCAGCTCATATCCGACTCTCAGCATGTCTTCCGAAATGGAAGAAGCTGCTTAACAAACCTACTGGACTTTTTCTCAAAAGTTACGGATATTAAAGATGAAGAGAAGGGTGTAGACCTTGTGTTTCTAGACTTCCAAAAGGCTTTTGATAAAGTTCCCCATCAACGGTTAGTGAAAATATTGGAAGCCCATGGCATCCAGGGTGACTATTTACGATGGATCGGGTATGGCTTTACGGGTCGGCAACAGCGAGTGAAACTTGAAGGGGAAACGAGCGGCTGGACGCAGGTAGCGTGCTCGGCCCATTTCTGTTCCCAATTTGCATCAATGATCTGGATCTTAACATCCGTAGTAAAATCAGTAAATTTGCAGATGATACAAAACTCTGTCATCCTGTCACGAAAAGAGCCGAGCTCCAGCATGACCTTGACCACCTCATGGAGTGGAGCACAACGTAGCAGATGAGCTTTAATGTCGACAAATGCTCAGTAATGCACGTAGGGCTCGTGAACCCTTCCAACTCCTTTAAAAATGAATGGGACGGAATTGGCTCCTGTCACCCAACAGCGTCACTTGGGAATCACTATTACAAACAAACTACAACACAGTCAACAAGTTGACAAAAGTGTAAAAATGGCAAGCAGAGTACTGTGATTCATCACTAGGAATTTTGAATACAAGTCCAAGGACATCATCATTCCCTTGTACAAGGCGTTAGTGCGGCCACACTTAGAATTTACTGATCAATTCTGGTCGCCACATCTGCGTAAAGATATCGCTAACATGGAAAGAGTCCAACGCAATGCAACGAAATTGATACCTCAGCTGAGAAACAAGCCGTATGAATGTCGCCTAAAAGAACTTGGCCTCATCTCTCTCGAGCCAAGACGACTCAGGGGGCAACTAATAGAAATATTCAAGTATTTGAATGGTTTCCAACGACGTACCTTCAACGGGAGTCTTTGAAAGAGACCTCAGTTATCGCTTGCGAAACAACGGTCAAAAACTCAAGCAGAAAGCTCGAAGAACAACCTTAAGTCAGCAGTTCTTTCGGTATTGCATAGTCAGCATTTGGAATAGACTCCCTTCTGACGTTGTTAGTGCGGAATCAGTCAACGCAATGAAGAATCATCTTGACATACATTGGGAGAGACATCCTCCACAGTTAAGAACTCCTCCTCCAGGAGTCGCACACTCTTAACGGCCAGAGCCTCCGAGGCTACCTTAATCCGTCTTCTCCTCTCTTCTACTCCAACTACACAGTCTGATATCTTAACTCCGTATATCAGCGGCTATTGGTGGTGCTTGCGTGCATTCATGATCGTCTCTTAGGCTGAGATTCTTCTTCCTCTTTTTTTTTTTTTTTTCTTCTCTTTTCCCCAGCCCTTTATATCCTACTAACAAAATGGCAATACCTCATAGAGGGCCGGGCCGTAAGTTTCGGTGTCTCTTTGAGAATGGGCCTGTTGAATCGTCTACTGCCGCCTATCCAATCTAATCTTCTTTCTTTCAAATGGTGCAAGCTAAATACTGGCAGCGATTTCCGTCGATTTTTACGATTTGCTTACTAAGTTGGGCGTTGCCATGCTGCGAATCCCACTACCGTTTAATCATTTTTTACCCATACGCAGCCAAGCCAAAATTTGGCATCTCGTAGGACGAGCATTACTTTGGAGCATCACGAGTAATTAATACTGGCTGTCGTAAATTTATAAACAGTTATCCGATGTGTACCTAGACGGCATCAAATAATCGCGTGTGTACTTCCGCATCAAGGATATCATGGGTCAGATATTGCTGGCTGGCTCTCTGTGCACTCAGCGAAGCTTCGTAACGTCATTGCACAACTAACAATTAAGTAGGTTGCACACCTGTGCATATAATGCAAATGGGCTATACGCTGTTACTAATGTTGTGTGTTCTACGTGACTAATGTGACTGATAACTGTTAATGCTTAGATATACGTACCTCTGTTTACAGTACCGCGATACTTGAGTAAATGCAACTCGAAACCAGCGTTTGCGCGATGGCACGTGTCGGTTATGCGCGGAATTTTGCGGTTGCGCTGTCGCAGAAAGTGAATATCGTGCTTGCCAAATCTCTGCTGTGCCGCACGCTAGTCGGTCTCGAGCTGATATTGTGGTCCCGTGTCGTGCGGATACCTAAGCGTCCTGCCAACACCTGCCGGCTGCTCTTGCTCTAGGTAATATCAACTTGAGTGCACAACCTCCTGGGATATCCGGTGGCACTGGTTCGCGCTGCAGTCCCGAGGGATGCACGGCTGCAGCCAACCACAGATTGTAAGAGTCGAAAGGCTTATGTGGGAGCTGCGACCTGGAACCTTTCCCATCTATGGTCAAGGTCAGCACCCCCGCCAGAAATGGTGATGAAGCAAGCTAAGCAACGTAAGAATTCTCTGGTCTGGCGAAGAGGCGATGGCCGGTACGCGCTCACGTCGTTCGCGACGATTTGTGTGCGTGTATGTGTACGCGCATCGTGTGCGTGCGGGCGGCGGTCACGTTGGTGCGCTGCGCTGCTCGCTGTATCGCTGAATAAGTTGGGTTAGGTAAAGTTAGGTTAGAACGTTAGGTTAGGCTAGGTAGTGTTTTAGTGGTGACGTGCGCAGGAAAGCTTACTTGAACGCAAAATCATCGTGAACGACACGAGTGCGGCCGGTACTAGCACATGCAAGCTCAGCACTAGTAGAGTAGTAACATCCGGCCACTGCGGGCTTAGGAGTGGCTGGAAATGATAGAGGCGCGGCAAAAAGTCCCTTGTCTCTTTTTTTTTTTTTTTTTTAACGTAAGATCAATAGTGTCTGGTACCCCAGAAAGTTTTTGCATTCTTCTGTTAGAAATTTCGTTATAATAGACGCACAGATTTTCTAAGTTACCTGAAGGCCTTCTATCTGAAAATTATGGCGCAACCGATTATCGCACTGTAGCTAATTGTTAAAATTTAAGAAAATGAGTGAGCACGAAGTCATTATAGTGAAACCTCGCTATAACGATCCCCATATAACGAAATTTCATTACAACGAACAAATTTGAAGATTTCGGTAAAAACGTCATATAACGACCAATTTTCGTCGAATGAAATAGTGTTCGCTAGGTACGTTTGCTAAGTTTTAGCATTCCTTCACTATAACAAAATTTTTCGTTATATTGAGGTAATATTCGGTGGGTATATTCACTACGTTAACCGACGCGCCCTGTCATTACAAGAATTATCGCTGTAATGGCAACGTAGTACGTCCGCGATGTGCTCCCGCAGTGGTGCAACACCCGACACCAGTGTTGCCATGTAGGGGAAAATTTTACCTGATCTTGGGAAACTCAAAATGTATTTACTGTATATGTTCGGTAAGTACTGTTGGCGTCCCTTCAATGGAACGAAAATATTCGTTTAATGAGATAAATTATTCGTTATAGTGAGTGCGTTCGTTACAGTGAAGTGTTCGCTACCAATTTCATGACAACGAAAGTTCATCGTAAAGAATGGGTGCGCCCACCCCTTTTTGTTTCGTTATAGCAAGGTTTTACTGTACTGCGTTTAATCGAGCGTTAGTGTCAAGGTGCGATATTGAACAGTTGAAAATTCTGTTTATGATCCTGTGAACATACTCTGTGATCTTGGTTCTATAACAACACTGATGAGGGGAAAGGTGGCTCACATAACAGTAAATAAAGATTTCGTTAACTGAACTTTTGAAAATTAACAAATGGCCGTCACTGTGTTAAACTGATACCCTTCAGACTTGAGGGATGACGTGGTGCGTACTGTTTTAGTGAGGCACTCCCGTGCCTAGTGTCTCCACCAACACCTGGTGAGGCACTCCCGTGCCTAGTGTCTCCACCAACACCTGGTGGGGCACTCCCGTGCCTAGTGTCTCCACCAACATCTGGTGGGGCACTCCCGTGCCCAATGTCTCCACCAACACCTGGTGGGGCACTCCCGTGCCTAGTGTCTCCACCAACACCTGGTGGGGCACTCCCGTGCCTAGTGTCTCCACCAACATCTGGTGGGGCACTCCCGTGCCCAATGTCTCCACCAACACCTGGTGGGGCTCTCCCGTGCCTAGTGTCTCCACCAACATCTGGTGGGGCACTCCCGTGCCCAATGTCTCCACCAACACCTGGTGGGGCACTCCCGTGCCTAGTGTCTCCATCAACACCTGGTCCATCAACACCTGGTGGGGCACTCCCGTGCCTAGTGTCTCCACCAACACCTGGTGGGGCACTCCCGTGCCTAGTGTCTCCACCAACACCTGGTGGGGCACTCCCGTGCCTAGTGTCTCCACCAACATCTGGTGGGGCACTCCCGTGCCCAATGTCTCCACCAACACCTGGTGGGGTACTCCCGTGCCTGTAAGTGTCAAGTGGCCGAGGTGTGTGGTGCCACCGGCAGGTATTTAAAGAGCAGCCCTCAGGCAACTGAGTGCCGCTGCCAGCTGTCTTCTCTAACTTATACACTGTGTTTTCCCGAATACAGTGTAGAAAAAGAGCTTTTCTACAAGTTTCTGGCGAGTCAGATTTCTGAAACACAAGGTATGTTACGGAACAAACATAATTGAATCAACTTATTGCTTGATAAAAGCCAATTTTTTCCAATACCTGCATTGTTTACCAGACAGAACGGCGGAAAATAGCTATTTGTCTAATGGAATTTGATGGCTCTGCCGTAGCTGGTGCTGGTATTGGCAGCTTTAAGCGATGTGTACACAGAGCTATTCTGTGATCTCGGGTCTTCTCTTTCGTTTTTTTTTTTTTTCTTTTTTTTTCTTCACTCACTGGGCTGGTTGCTTGGGGGTTTGTCAACCTCATGTAGTTTCTCCGTTTCCCCGTCTCCAGTCTTGTGTGATTTAGTAATAATAAGAAGAACCATAGTCTGAGATCATCCGCTGTCGATTCAAAAACAGTAGCTTCACTTCTGTTTCTTTATAGTTACACAGTTAATAAAGCGCTATGTATTTCGTAACGGTCTATTCGAAATTCTATTTGTTAGCTACTGAATTGATAAACACACTAAAGAGGAATCTACATCCAGCTCCTTCCTCGTGCGACAAAATTCCTGGAACGCTCATCTTGTCGCGAAACTTGACAATGAAGGTCATTTGTCGCCGAACTTTTGAATTTTTATAGTCAAGAAATACATATATGAAATGTAGTGACAAAATTATCCCATGTCAGGCAGGATATTTACTTGTGGATACTGCGTGCCATTTACTCCTTGAAGATATAATTATTTACCAAAATTGAACTTGTGTCTCGATTGCAACAGCCACCTGCTCTTACACTTTGATAACCGCACGGCTTTCCTCTTCTTTGCCCGAAGGCCTTCAAGACTTTTTTTTTGTGCCCAACATGCTTTGTTCCTGCTTCTGCTCACAGTCTCAGGATTCTGTTTTTCCTCTTACTTTTTGGCTTGCTGTTCACTTGTGCTCTTGCCACCGTACATCCAATTCTTTGGCCTTGTTGCACTTACCAGTCTATGTATTCTTCCTCGCTCCTGCCACTATTGTCGTGGACGATTGTGGAGGCCTAGACATTGATGTAAATATAACCAGCTACATAATTTACTAACGTTGTTCATTTGACGATTAGACGCAATTTTTCATCCACTAAAGCATGCATTTGTTTAATGTACAATCAGGTGCTATAAGAGCTGTATATTCGTGAGTGGCTCATTATTTACCTACCGATGTTACCAAATGTACGTAGTTGCCAAGAAAGGACTATAGAGCAGCAGGGTTGTGGAATCTAGTGGCATAAAGGTCCGACTCCTGGGCTTATTGTTTGTTCGTTTCCGTCTCCGACTCCTGAAATTTTGAGGAGTTCTTGTCCGACTCCCTGACATAGCACATTTAATGATACTGTCTACCTCAGCGGGTTACTACCAAAAATGTACTTATGGATCAGGCTGCAATTTTTTTTTTTTTTTTTTTTTTTTGCTGTCTGTAATGACGTCTATTATTATTTGCTTCATTTGGTACCTGAAATTTTCAATACTTTTGTGAAAAAGGACTTCGGGAGTCGGAGCCAGCCATTTTATTCGAACTCGTAAAACTAGTTTGTGTCCGACGCCACCTCTGCCCAAAATCCTCCGACTCTGAGACCCTGAGAGTCGGCGGGGGCTTGGACACCACGCGTGTCCACATATATCTGCTAACTACCACAACTGATGAGGCTGCTCTTGGCAACGTCTTGTCGTTTATTTCCTGCTGTGATTGACAGCTGCGCTTCGTTGTTTGTGTGGTGATGCCAGAACAGCTCTTCTGCTTCATCACCACTCTCCAACACCACAATCATCATCACCACAACTGTTACCAGCTTAAGGTCCTGTTCGAGGAGCCCTCAACAGCATGCAGCTCTATCTCCACATTTCATTCTACATTACAACAATGCGCGTGTCTCTGTAATTTCGGTACTGTTCATAGCTCACTCGTTATTGTGAGACCGGATTTTAGAAGCGCGAAAATTCACCTAAATTTGTTCATTTCAAGCCTTTGTGATTTTGTGAAGAACAGACGAATAATCAGTACTATATAATAATTCACGTCGTGTTTTTATTTATTTATTTATTTATTTATTTATATCTTTCCTGTCACGCTCTATGGGAATAAGATAGGAGAAAATTCAGATTTCAAAATGTAAAAAAANAAAAAAAAAAGTTGGTACTTTGGTATCTTTTTCTTCAGTATTAGATAGGGGAAAAATGAGGAAGCCCAAAAGACGGCGGGGGTTTTGGTGAAGTGTTAATTTTTTGCCGTCATTTATAATGACGGCACGGGCCACTAGTTCTCTATAAAAGGCGCACAACTTTGAGCTTGACTCCTAAAGTGTTGCGTTGCCTGATGCACGAGGTTAGGTTAGGCTACACGTCTTCACCACCAGTGTAATCTAATCAATTGTCTTGTCCCCTCAGGGGGCATAGAATGGGCCATAGGGTTAGGTTAGTTAGGTTCGCCCATTCTATGTTATGGGGCCCAGCGACCCCAGGGGCTCGTGTGGGTTACGTTAGCCGTTAGCTAGGCTTTCGGGACGTCTGTCTTTCGTGTCCACTTTGCTTCCTTCTATTTTCATACTCCTACTTGCTCATGCTTTATTCTGATCTTCTTCTTCTTTCCCGACTTGCTCTCTCATGCGCGTTGATCCTGTGTGGGAACACCTTCGTGCATGGGTTCCCCGTTTCTCTTGGCATGCTGAATGTCCCTTGCTCTTTCCTCTGTGATATCGTTCTGCTCGGAAACGGAGGCTTAAACTTCCTAACTATATATATGTATTGATTATTATGCTTTACTTATTTCAGACAGTGCCGTATGTGGTCATATTTTATTATTGTAATATCCCCTCAGGGGTGTAGAATAGGCCATAGGGTTAGTTTAGTTGAGTTCGCTCACCTTACATTATGGGGAGCAGCGCCCTAGGGAGGCCCTGCAGGTTAGTTACCTTAGCCTTAACTAGGCCTTATCGGACAATTTTCCTCCCGCGTCTACTTTGCTTCCTTCCAATTTCATACTCCGACTGATGACGGTTTCTTCTGTTCGTCATCTCCTTTCCAGACTTATTGTGCCCATGCACTTTGATCCTGTGTGGGAATATCCTCTTGTATGGGTTTCACATTTCTCGTGGCCTACTATCGGTCTCTACCTTTTCATCTCTTAGCTCTTAGGACATCTAATTTGCGTATTAGGCAAGCTTAAACATAGATAATAACTGTAAAGTACGCTAGCACAGTATTTACAAATTTATTGCCATAAAGTACTCAATGTCAGCCTTGCCATATACAGTAGCGGCCATAATGGCTCAGACACCTAAAAACTCATCAGAATTTCATTAAATACTTCAATATTATTGAAGTGTAATTTTACACAAGTTGAGCAACATGTCATAGCTAAATTGTGTTAAAATTTCAGCTGATCTGGATAAACTACAACACAGTCAGCAAGTTGACAAGAGTGTGAAAATGGCAAGCAGAGTACTCGGATTCATCACCAGAAACTTCGAATACAAGTCCAAGGACATCATCGTTCCCTTGTACAAGGC
>LQNS02277998.1:988212-1001254 GCA_001587735.2 Parhyale hawaiensis | reverse complement strand
TAACATAATGGCAATAGCTCATAGAGGATCGGGGTGTAAATCCCGGTGTCTTTTTGGGAATGGGCCTTTTGGTTCGTCTACTGCCGCCTATCTAATCTAATCTAATCTCTAATCTAAATATAACAAAAGTTTCAAGCAAACCAATTATAATAGTAAGAATTTCGTCTGGACAAAAAAGTTCGGTCACTTCATTTTTTCCATTTTCTTTTAGAAAAAACAATGTTGTCAGAGAAAGAGTTATGTAGATTGGGTTAAACACACTTACAGTTATTATCTGTGCAACATCCGCTGCTGATGGGTCTTTAGGTGTCCGAATCATTATGGCCGCTACTCTACATTTGATTGTAATGAAGTAGGTACATTACCGTACATACGTACTCAAGATCCATGTTCTTACTCATGTCTGTAAACAAGCTTTCACTCACTTTATGAGCACATGATCCTACTGAATGAATGCCTAATTAGCCGTTTGGATGACTAATAACTTGCATGGCCTGTCGAGCCATAAGCCGTCATCTCGGGGGCTTGTTTTCTCTAGCGTATTGAAAAGAAAATATTAGATGGCAGCAGCGCGGCGGGGGGCATATAAGAGCTGTCGCGTGACCGTGCAGCGCCCACTTATCTCGCTGCAACGTGTCTTGTACGTGTGTGCCCGTGTCCCTGCAGGTGGTCCTTGTAGCTTCTGGCCCGTACCTACGTGTCTCTCGTACGCGTCCCTGCTGCCGCTTGCCACGTATTCTCCGGTCATGGCGCTCCCCGAATATTTACGTTGTCTTGGTCAGGATTTTGGATACGGAGCCGAAAACTCGCTTGTCGGAATCGGTAAAAATGCGCGGTTTTTTTTTTTTTTTTGGAAAAATAGAGTCCGACGTATTGGAGTGCAAGGAGTCGAAAACTGACGGCTGTACCAAAAAGTCGGAGTCACACCAGCAGGAGCTTAGCGCTGCCCTACCAAAGCCGGCATGGCGACCTAACTTGACTCTGCACACAGTGTCGACAGTCTCGTGTGTTTGCGGCAAAATCTTATCGCTCTAGTGAGACTAAAGTCAGCAGTCCTTTAGGGGCGGGGCTCAATTCAATGCAGCAGTGCCAAATCTAATCTATTGACTAATGCACTTTGAGTATTCGAATATAAATATAATTTTGTCGATTGAGACAAGTTATACCACTCGCTCAGGTGAGATTAGACAAAGTTGCTTTGCGTTCTTAGCCACGCCCATCGGACTCCTTACGCTGGTTTGACTATAGCCGTTATTATGACACCGGGATCATTGAGCTGATCCACTGATTTTTTTTAGCAGTGTATTGGCTTTTTTCAGGAGTAGAGGGTTTGTGTGAGGTATATATATATATAATGTTTTTCTTTTGTGGTACGGTATCTTGGATACGCGCATTACTACGCCAGTTTTCATGAAAACTCGCGCTAGGCGGTGCGTGGGTATACCTTTCGGATGTAGTTGATTTACGAATACGAAACCTTTTTTGTGTTGAAAACTACAGCAAAAATGAACTACTGTACTATTAATGGTGTATTTTTTTTACTTTATGCGCGAAGTCTTGCATTTTAAATACTAAGAGAACTATCGCGTGTTCATTAGTTTTGTTTTATTCTCTATATATTTTTTACTTAATCGCCTTTTAATTTCAGTGTTCAAAATACATTTAATTTCTTCGCTTTTGTTTATAGGAGTTGAGCTCAGTCGAATGCATGAAGACCTCCGCGACAAAATAGAAAAGAAAAAAAAAACGGAATACGTAAAAGAGTTTTTACTTTTCGGAAGTGTCAGAATGACCTGCGGAAAAACTACTTTCAATTTTGATACTTGCCGATAGTTCATTTACTCATAGATTATGTAGGTAATCATGCAAATTTAATGATGATCAACTTTTTGATGATGACGTGTTAGCAGTATAAGTATTGGATCCCTTCGTTAAAAACTTCGTTGTAAGGTAGACGAAGAATAATACACATTTAGCTAATTCATATGTAGCAAGCCTGGTGTTGACCCCTACGTTGAGTCCTAACATTATTTCGTAAGTTTTTGGGTACGATCGCTTGCTGCTCAGTAGATACCTACCAACGCCGTTGGTAAACCGGAATATTTCCCTAGTCATAGGCAATGTTAGGCCTAATATTGGTTTTCTTCTCCAGTGTGACCCTACCAAGTGCAACAGTGACTCCTGTACTGTAGTAGTGCTACAGTTGTGAGAGACGCTCCTACACAGTGCACTGGATACCACTGTGTGACTGTGTGCC
This sequence comes from Parhyale hawaiensis, assembly GCA_001587735.2. NCBI lineage: Eukaryota > Metazoa > Arthropoda > Malacostraca > Amphipoda > Hyalidae > Parhyale > Parhyale hawaiensis. Next base: position 998,997 of record LQNS02277998.1, on the reverse strand, counting down.
ATTCTGCTACTATTCCTACACACACACGCATCGGCTGTACGAGTGCTACTAACGCTGGAGTTGTACCTGACTCGTACCAACGAACGTACTTACTTGTTGGATACACGCGCGTATTATCCAATTCCATATCGTGTCTGCTTAACGCCATTAGAAGTTTGTGTGCACCTTATTAGAAGCGACCTGGCGAGATGTGTCGAAGCTGCGGCCGTCGTCACAACAGTGTTGATAACGAGTAAGTTACCCGTCCCTAGCAGAATTTACGGCCGCCCCAGACGCGGATTTGCGGCTTTAGCTTCTAGAGCATCCCATAATGTTGAAAAGTTTAGGTTCTCGTCGCCTAGCACAGGTCCGCAGGCATCAGCTGATCTCGTTAGCTGCAACTTGTTAACTCTGGTCATAACCTTGCACTCGACACTGTTTGGAAGTGTTAACCCTTTACCGGTAGTTTAAGAAACCCTTCGCAGGAATAGTATCGCGGGAGTAACCATAGGTGGTCACTTGACCGATTGAGGGTTCAGTTTTAACGCCGAGGTACGGAGCATCAGTCGGCTGACACCAGGGCATGTCGTAGACTAAACTGTGTGGTGGAGTTCTCTTCAAGTTATAGTGTTGCTCTATACTGCCCTGCAGGCGACACACATGAAAGTATTGGGTAACCCGGAAAGTTGTATTTTTTCTGTTACGAAATTTGCTATCAAAACCAGGCTTGCGGAGTCGCGGTGATCGACGTCGACACCCACTGCTTGGTCCTGCCTGTTTCCGACTTCGTCTTCTACGACCCCCGAAATGTCCGACTATTCTTTTTCGCCAGCTAGACCCATACATTTTCATCAACTCCGACACCTGACTCAAGCCTGTTTCCGACTCCGACTCGTGGCCCCAATAATGTTGGACTTCTACGGGCTTCAACTCTGACTTTTCAACCCTGATAGTTAATATCCACACGATCTTCTTGGTTACCTGATGATTCTTAACACGAGTTTCGATGTCGCCAATCCATTTTCGTGTACGTGCGGGAAGGAATAACCCACTCTCCTCGCAGCCTCAGTGGCGTCGTGGTGTGCTCTGCCTGCGCAGTTCCGTCCGCCCTCAGTTTTGTGCGGATTTAAATATTAGTGTTTGTGCGGGCAAGCCACGCAAATGTTGTCCGGGAGCTGATCAGTTTATTTGTTAGCTGGTGCCGCGCGGCCTCTCCAGCAGGATGTGAACGCCCTGCGAATTGCGCCTGACGTTCAGAGTTCAGATTTATCAAACTAAATAAGAGCTTGTAAAGTCCGGCCTGTAGTGTATCTTACTTACCACTCGCAAGTTCATTGACGAGCTCAAGCGCCCATTGGTCTGTGAGAGTCTAAGCTGCTTGCAACGAGCTCTCTCATTGGCCGAGCGCACAGGCGCTTGTGCACAACGTATTACAGGTACAATTAACAAGCGTGGGGTTCGCAGATCGTGCTTTTCTCTGAGTGTGGAGCTGTTGTAAACTACAAGACAATAACCCTACGTGTTGTATTGTTTGTGAATGTGGGCTGAAAGTTGCAGAGTCGAAAAAAGGCAGACATTGGGGAGGGAGAGGGGAGAGGCAAATACTCCGTGCTGGAGGAAGGCGGCCTGATCTGTTAACAAAAGGGGTCGGAGTCGGTATGTTTCAAGCGTTTTGGGAGTCCAAGAAATTGTACAGGTCTTGCAGCCTTTCGTTATAGCTACTGAACCAGGGTCTCGTGAGAGTTGCAGTGAGTCCCTGCAGTAGAGGTGGGACATGTCATAGACCACGCCACAGTAGCTACCTGCAGCCCCGTGCTGTGATTTGTCGCGTGTATCGTTTCTGTTGTACCCTGATGGCGGTGCATCTTGCCTGTTAGGTAAGAACAGGTACCTACATTCTAGTGTACCTAATGCTACAATGCATTGGACTGTCAGTGCGTACCCTGTCGCTAGCATCGCACCTGGCAGCACGTTTTCTACATATCTTTGGGTTTCGACTGTAATACACTAACTGCGTAGCCGTAATCCAATCTCAACTCATTGTTGTGTGACGTATTCGCAACATACTTGGCCGCTCCACAAGCTAAATCCTACATCAGCTTCTGAGCCATGCTAGAAATTCTGTTAGGGATCCCATGCTTAACGTGTCCCCGGTACAGCTGCACCACATGACACTACCCTGGTACACTGTACCAACAAGCACCCGGTGTGCCACCAGGCACACGCTTGGCACGCTGCCACACACCCCAGGACGCGTTTATCCTCATCCATTAATTTACGTCGCGTCTTCATGCAGCCACTGCGTGCTTTAGTCACCTGACTGGGAGCTCATCATCTCCTGTTTATGTGTCTATGTTTCTTCTATTTATAAGAGGCAAGCACAGGGCGGTGCTTGCTCGTCTTGTGCTTTTTCTATAGATTACAAAAGCACTGCAGTGCGTTTGTTTTTATTTTACATGAGGCGAGCGTAGCGCGTGGCTCTTGTGATTCGTTTACAGTTTGTATTGAAAGAGCGATGTGTGTTTTTTTGTGTTATTCTTCTTCAGATGCGTGCTGAGCTACACATCATTATTCTGTGAGTGTACCCTGGACTTGCGCCAGACCCTGTCAAGACTTTTTACACTTTTTGCCTGGCGTGGATGTGTCGGTCCTTCTGCAGAGTTGCGGCCCCCGGGGGACCTTCGCCGTTTACCTTAGCCTTCAGTTAGGCCTTTGCGAGTCGTTCTTTCCAAGCTGCTTTCGACCTTCTTACTCCTGCTGCTTTTTTTTCTGCGATTCCTTTTTTTTTATTTAACTTCTTTGTTTCCTAGCAGGATCTTCTTGCTGACCTTCACGTAGATGCTACGTGTCCCTTTTTTTCTTCCTTCCTTTGGATCGCAGCACTGTACTTGCTGTGTAAAGCCTTACACTCGAGGTTTAATAATACCATACTACTTAGTAATAATAATCAAAAATAATAACAGCAGCAATAATAATGTGTCTGATGCCTTTCCAGCACGAGCCCGGGCGGTGGTGCCCTCAACGACGGCTCCCTGGACTCCGGCAGCAGCGGCTACACTGCTGGTGAGTTGCGGTCCCCGGCTGTGGGGGGACATTCGTGATACTGCAGTGTCGGGAGGACATGTGTTTTAGTTTGGTAACAACGCGAGAGCTCTCTCACTTCTGTGTCTAGTTGGAAGCTGCGTAGGTCTGCAAGAGAGCTGCGATGTTTAGTTACAGTGGGTCGAAAGAAGTACCGTATACCTATTTGTTACACACTGGAAAAATCGCTTTGTTTAAAGAATGCTTTACTAAATGAAACAATGAAACGCTGAAGCAAAACCTTATTGCGTCACAGTCCCAGGGTAATAAATGCATATTGTGATTCTTACAATGAATATCTTGAACTACATTTCTCTATAGTACTATGTAGTTAATGCTTATATATTACCCACTGTACGCACTTTCGGGTTGCGCTGCATCATTCATAGTTATGCTGAGACCCCCATGTCTTTTGTCCCATTCCGACTCAAAGCAGTACTCTAAGATGCCGATTCCCTAAACCTACTTTACTCAGGTTGTAGCTACCACTTGGGTTCGTTTCTTGTAATATTGTTACGGCAGAGAGGGCCCTTATAAGGGGGGTATAGTCTGGGCAGGATGTGGTTCATGCAATTAGCTTGTGTAGCGAGTAACTCAAGTTAGTGAGTTTCTCTCGGCTTTTGAGATCAGCTGGTTAGTGACTCCGACTCCTAGGGTCCGCCAGTATTTAACTCAGACTATGTAGCTACTTGTGCCGTCTTCTCAAACATGACGAACCTCTCCCTCAGGAGGATGGCGTGGTGGCGGGAGCGGTGTGTCCAGCACTGGGGGCCTCATGCTGCTGGGTGGAGGAGGCAGCGGTGGGGGCAGTGGACTGCTGGGGCCCGGCTGCGGTGGGGACCCCGACATGAGGACCGCAGGCCTCACCATGAAGGAATACGACCAGCACCTCGCCAGACTCAACAAGGAGAACTTTGCTCTCAAGCTGCGAGTCTATTTCCTGGAGGAGAAGCAGGGGCTCTCTGGACAGGGGGCGCCGGCCCTCAACAAAGCTAACATTGAGCTCAAGGTCAGGCCTGATCCACCACTGCAACCTTGTTACGAGACTTAGTTGTGCACTTAACCTTTATTTGCTATTTCGTCTCGTTGTATTTTTACCTGTCACTGGCAAACAAAAAAAAAATGGCCGACATGTTCTTAATCCCCTTCGTTGTGCCGGGGCCACACCATGCAGTCACACGCTCGATTTATTAGCGGACGCACAACTCGCAAGTCGTTCAGCTTAGGTACTTTCCATAGGTATCTTGGCTACCGACTTTCCTTGTGTACTTTGAAGACGTGCGAGGAGGTAGGCACGCATAGCGTGGCTGGGAGGTGACAGTAACCTTGCAGTTGCATTCGGAACGCGAGCCTTAGCTCTTACAAATGTTTTTGATCACGCCCATCCTATGTAACGGGGAGCAGCGCCCCCCCCCCCCCCCAGGGGTTTATGTAGGTTACCTCCTGAGCTATTAGCTAGGCATTCGGGACGTCTGTCTTTCGTGCCCACTTTGCTTCCTTCCACTTTCATACTCCTACTGATTTACTGATGTCTGTTCTTCCTCTTCTTTCCCGACTTGCTGTTCCCATGCTCGTTGATCCTGTGAGGGAACACCTTCGTGCATGGGCTCCCCGTTGTTCTGTCGACATAGGTACTTTATGTCCCTTCCTTTTCCTCTCTTAGAAAAGCTTAGTACTGATTTAGGGAGGCTTAAATCTTCTTATAATACCTAATACCTGTTTTTGATCAGATTACTTTTTGTTTGAAGCAAACTTTTTGTGTTGAAGGTAGACTGGGAGTGAGTCTTGAGAGTGGCAAATTTCTTCTGTCACGAGTTGACCCGTCATAGTCTTCCTATGACGCTCTCTGCCGTACGCAGTGCACACAGCTGCCGATGTGTAAACAATAGTAGTCCGTGCCCTCTAAAATGCTGGCAAAAATTATTGCTTTCTTCCTTTGTTCTTAATGATGGTTCTTGTCTCTGAAGCATCTTGCCTTTTCTCTCGTACATTTTCACTTTAAATAATATTATAATGTACCTAATACTGACCGGCGATGTTAAGAAAGACCAAGCAAGTAATATAGATAGTTACCTACTGTCTCGGTAGTAGCAGTGGTTAAACCAGGAGAATACTACTACTACTACTACTACTACTACAACATAGATACTGTTTTCTTATCTGGTTGGTTACTTTAAATGTTACATGAAGTATCCGTGCCTCAGGTAGAGAACGAGTCGCTGAAGAGGCAGGTGTACGACAAGCAGCAGCTGCTGGCGCAGGCGTCCTCAGCAATATCCCAGCTGGAGCAGGACTACAAGCAGCAGTTGCAGCAGCTGCTGCAGGAGAAGGAAGAGGCGGTGCAGCAGCTGCAGCAGACAGTTGCTGCCCTACAGCAGGTAGGGGGTGTGTGTGCTCCCCGGGGGACCCAAAATAACCAATGCAAAGTAATCCATGAAAGAAGTTTGAGCTCGTGTGTATTGTCAGTTGTCTAGCCAAAGCACACATACTAGGCATTACTGTTGTTTAGAAGACTTGCAATATATATTATTTATAAGATATTCAAGTTTATGTATGTATTTATACATGCTGATAATGTGATGCCTCTTTTGTACAAGCACCGCTGTAGGGACCTATATTGCCCGAGCACAATTGCAGAGCACTTCGCCAGAGGGAGGAAGGGACTTGACAGGGCTGCATTGCTCTCACTTCCACTCCGACGCTCGTTTTTTTTTTTTTTTCTTATATAGAAGTCAGGCTTTGGGAAATCTCTCCTCCTCTTGCTGTTGCTACATTGTTTTCTTGTTTTCTTCTTCTTTTTTGACTGCGCTTCTCTGCTGGCTACCAGCCCCCCTCCCCCCCCCAGAAATCAGGTACCTATACCACCGTAGCAAGTGCAGTTATTAAACGAAACCCTAACCCACTGCTGTGGTTATTCTGGGCAGAACGTGGCAGAGTACTCGGCACGGTGCAGGGAGCTCGAGGCGGCTCTGCAGGCCCGCTCGGGTCCTCCTGTAGCAGAGCTGATGCAGCTCTGTGACCTGGCTTTCCCTGACGCTGCTGAGCCCAGTAGTGCCTGGGGCCGTGACGGGGACCCTCCGTCGGGTGACCAGGTGCCCAGTGATGGCTCTGGCCTGAGTGTAGTCACCGTGAGCTCCAGCAGCGTCACCAACAACATCAACAACAACCTGCCTGCCACCACCAACACGGTGCAGCAACTGCAGCACCAGCACCAACAGGGGTACTCGGAACACCATCACTACCACCACCACCATGACGGCGACACAGGCAATGCTAGTACGCTGTCCATAGGAGCCCCTGCAGCGGCCCCCACCAGTCAACGGGACGGAGGACCAACTCCTGTGCCTCCCAATGGTGGAGGTGTTATGGCGTCCCTCATGCCGCCACTCGCCTTGCAAGGTAACGGTCTCTAGGTCTGACGAGCTCTTAGCTGCCTTTATGCAAGGCACGACGAGGCTATGGTGTTCGGAGTTACTATTTCCTCCACTAATGGTAAAGGCGATGTGACCTTGATCGCACATCCCAGCTGTAAACCTCATTTGCACATTTCTTTCCTGTAAATTGTCTCAGAGGCCAGAGGAGTGCCTGGCTACTGCGACCCTGCCTTGTCTGAGCTGTTGCGTCCTAGACGGGTTACTTGTGGGAACTCTGTATGTATTTAACTTTGTGTGCGTGAGTTCTTCATGAATTCATCCAAGTATTCAGTTGTGATCTTAAACTTCAATGCAGAATAATGTGATTAGGCTATGCTGCAGAGTGAAGGAGCGTTGTCAAAATGTTCTCATTTGCATCTTATATACAAACTTATAACTGTTATAAGAGTAAGTTTCGACAACTGTAAGTAGCCAAAGCATAACTCGTCGGAAAGGAGGCTAAGTACCGGTAGAACACTCCTATGTGCAGACCAGAAAGGTACAATGTTCACACAGTAAATGCTGCTCGTGTTTTCTAAGCATGTGCTCTTAATACGCATCACATACGGCCTTTACTACCATTTGAAATAGCCGACTTATATACGGGCCGAGTGTCTGGTTACCTCTGCAGTAAAGGCTTCTGCCTCTTTTAAGTTTTTAAGAGCGGTCGGCCGGTGATCAATTTGCTGTGGTGGATGTCATCCCATCGTTTGCCTTCGTTATCTGGCTTGTTCCTTGAGCAGTCGTTACAGGCATTTGTTAACATGAGCAAGAACGGTGATAGCCATACGTTTAAATGTACGTATAATATGTTAAACTAGAATATACCATGTTGTATGTGCAAAAAGCGTATATACTGTACCTATATAACAGAGCTGCAGCACCCTAACCGTACCCAGTTCTTGTTAGTCCAGTGCTACCCACCTCCCTCCTTCTCCACCTTAGTGGATTGTGAATGACCGAAACGCCAATGCTGTCTTAACAAGCATCTCCTCTCTTGGGAATAGAACGCCAGATCTTCAGCTAACGAGCGAGACATCGGTCTTAACCACTCCACCATTAATAAGAGTTATATATTATTGCACCTTGTAATTAAAGTCAGCTTATCCAGGGAATAGGTATTGGCTAGTTTGGCATGCGGTCTACTAGTTAAGAAAAGTTATTGTATGATTAGTATCTCCTTTATACTTAATGCTGCCCCCTGACTTTGCAGGCGTGTTCAGTCTGGGTGGAGGCGACAGCGGCAAGGCTGCAGCTGCTGCTGACGCTGCGCAGCTGCAGCAACAGATCTCTGGGCTGCAGGAGCGGGTGCAGCAGCTGCAGGAGGCGCTACAGCAGAAGGATAAGGCTGCCGTTGCACTTCAGGAGGACCTGGAGAACTTGCGACACGAGGTGGGTCGCCTGCTCCTAAACTTCGCCCTAATTAATACCTACGGCAAGTGGCCTCTCACTGTTAGGCAGTCGTCAGGGGTAATGAAATTTGGCGTAATTCGAAACAGGGTAATAAATTAACCATAACCTTTATTGAAGCTCTGCTACCTCTGCTACAATGGTAGAAATTCACTATTGAAGTGCCGTCTTGATCCTTAATGGTTGTGTAAATTCGTTAGCTACATATGTATCAAGAATAACTATCTAAGCTGGGTGGCGGAGGGAGATGAAAAAAGCTCTTCCAGCATACTGCTGTTTCCATGCACTGCTGGGTTCGGCCCGATATGTTACACAGCCTTTATTCGCCTTTGGATCGAGTGTTACAGACGAAGATATGGTAAAAATAGTCCGGTGCCTTCAGAGGCATATTGTGGCGGGCTCTTTCCCTACCTCAATATGTTTGGGCATCACGCACCCAAGGGTCCCGAGTGCCTTCTCCGCAGGGGATGTAGCATCTGGCTGCAGTTCCTGCTGAGAAGGTTAGTTTTGTAGAGTTAGGTAGGTTCTCTATATTTCCTTCTGTCCCTCTAGGTGACCGACTTTTTGTGCGGCGATCTTACCTCGCTCGTGCGGAGAGCCACAGAAGGTACCGTCCGCACGGGCGCTTCTTTCTTCTGTCTTCTTCTCTTTTCGTCCTTCATCTCTTGCCACCTGAGCACAACGTTGTAGTTCTTGCTGTAAGTCGAGTAAATCATCTTAGATCGCTATTGATTGTCTAAGTTTCAGAAATAGCGGGACAATACCAATATAATAAGACAGTCCGATGATGTTGTAAACCGCAGCTGATTTTAATTTTCTCATTTGTACTGCAGCTGGCGCAGAAGGAGGGCGAGAGTGCAGAGAGACAGGAGCGGGTGGAGGCGCTCACAGAGGAGGTGTCGGGACACCTGCAGCAGCTGAGCGATAAGGACGCCGCCATATCTAGCCTTCACAGGGACCTCAACAGAGTGAGTTTTTTTTCTAATATTTACGTATATAAATTTAAGCCTGAAGTGATATCTTTTCTGTTGGTTATATTGAAAAGGGCTTTTTTGCCACATGTCCATAATGTTGATCTATAAAAAATAACCTTCGACTGTAAAGCATTTATCAATAACTCTGTACCATCTGTCCCCAACCGACCTTTAAAGTAAGTGGTTCTATTTTTTTTTTTTAAGGTGGAGCCGGAAATTTCGATAAAAGTTCAGGAGATCGTGGAGAGAGATCGCATCATCGAAGAGAAAATCGAACAGATCGAGCAGCAGAACAAAATACTGGTGGAGATCCAGATCACTCTGGACGAGAAGCAGAAGCAGATAGCAGAGCTGGAGACCAGCCTGGCCGAGGCGCGGCAGCGCGTGGAGCAGCTGCAGAAGGACTACGATAAGAGCTGCAATGCTATAGCAGTACGTTACCTGCCTCTTGTGCTGGAACTTTACAAGACTGGGCCAGTGTTGGTGCTTATTTTTTGATTAAATACTACTACGTCTTTTGGCGAGTTGCGAAATTGCATTTCAATATTGCCTTGAGCTAGACACAGGCTCCTTCCTCTTAATGCCTTAAGTTGTCAGACGACGGGGCTTAGATCATATGCTTTGGCTAATTCGGTTCGCTCTTCGTGTTACGGAGAGTCACACCCAAAGGGGACTCCACAGCTTACCTTAGCAAGACCTTGGGATTTTTTGTTTTCTTTGTGCCCACTGTTTATCTTCCATTTTCATACTCCTGTTCATAATGCTTTGTGTTGTTTCTTGACTTGCTTTTCTCATGCCCAATGATTCAGTGCGGCAACACCAAGTGCATGGGTTCCTCCTTTATCGACATACTATGTTTCCCTGGTTTCTTGTTCTTCCCTTTGATTGCCATTCTAGGGAAAAAAGGACACGTGAACTTTGCAACGAGATACTAGATTAGCGAGTTGCAACAGTTATTTTATACGAAGACTTGAGTATATTGTGGCAGCTGTATCGCGCAGGGCTTCGTGTCAGACCTGTCGGCCCGAGACAAAGAGATCTCGCTGCTCAAGAAGGACTTGAAAAAGAAGGACCGTAAGATCAAGGACTTGGTGGCGGAACTGAAGGAGACGCTCGACATGCTCAGCAAGGCCAAGTGGGAGGCTGAGACTGGGGGCCGCGGGGAGGGCTCCGTCGAGGAGATGGTGGAGGAGGAGCATGAGGTGAGACGGGGCAGATTCTTCCGAAGTTGGTTGGCAGGATTTAAGATTCTGTTTCGATAAGAACGAGAAATGTTTACGAATATGTTGTCATTGATCTACTTGGGTTGTGCTGGTCAAGTCAAAGGTGGTACCTGACGCCCCCGAAGGTTTCATCCGATTTGGAGGGGCGAATGTTTGAAGCCCGGAAAACGGAGTTTAAATATTCTAATAATAATTCTATGTAATAAAAATAATAGTAATTGCAACCCAGTTCACCCGTTAGTTTTTTTGCGCTACGTTTGAGTTTTAAAACATTCTAGTGTTTGGTTGCGTCCTTCAGGCACTACGGTGTAAACTTAGAAACTTGCTAAAGTGTACCCGTCAAGTCGGATTTCCTGGGAAGTGTCACTAGTAGAGTTTCGGGTTATATGTTCAAATTTGAGGTAAATTGAAATTTAGAGAGCTATGCACTACCCTATAATGCAACGTTCTCGAACGCTGCGATGTATTAGTTTGAAGCAACCGGCCTGAATGTGTGATTTTGGTCAGCGCTTGAGAGAAATTTTTTATTAGAGCTTCGGAAACCTAATGAGGGGGGGGGGGAAATAGTTACTTAATCCTTCTCTGCAAGATTAGATTAGATAGGCGGCAGTAGACGAACCAAAAGGCCCATTCCCAAAAAGACACCGGGACTTACACCCCGATCCTCTATGAGCTATTGCCATTATGTTAGTAGAATGTAGAGGA
>LQNS02277998.1:961560-976345 GCA_001587735.2 Parhyale hawaiensis | reverse complement strand
ACGAAGAAAATATCTAGCGGTAGCCCACGAGAGCAATGAATAAGAGTTTAATCGAACACATTTTAGCACTACACTTGTAATTGTATGTACACCACAGTCAAAGGTTGATTATTGTCTGAAATTGTCTGGCTTGTTCCCTAAGGATAATACTACAAGGTAAGTATCATGCATTCTAAACCATGCATTAAGCTATTCAGTAATCTAATCTAAACCATGCAGAGCATAGGAAATTCCTCTTGCTAACCAAGCTAAGGAAAGGGGAAAGTAGGTCAAATTTTGCCTTCTTAATATAGGTAAACCAATTCACCTTGCTGCTCTTTCCATATGAACATAAAAATCTAGAAAGAATTTGAAGTTAATTTTTACTATATCAGCTCTATATATGTCAATTAGCCGCTGTTATGAATATTAAATAGAAATTCCCGTTTGGTAAAACTTTGTGTTTGTAAGCTGTGTTCTTACTGACAAAACCCATGCCCTCCAGAGACTGATATGGAGACTTGAGTAATTTTCCCCCGCGCTTCATCGTTCCTTGCATGTTCCTGCTCCATTGCGCATTTGTTAATCTGCTTCTATGCTTCCTTGTGTTGCTTGATATCACTTGCTAACTTTTCCTTCATATGCTTGACTTTTCCCCACGTCGGAGTGCAGCGACCAGCCTCAGTTATGCTCTGTCTAATGTATTTATCATACCAGTACGGTACCTAACTCTTTATAAGTTTATATACATCTTGTTCATGATTGGTATTGTGCAGATATAATGGCGTAATACCCATCACTTCCTCTCTAGTAAAGTACACTCAAGCTGAAGGGATGAGAACAAAGTCTAAAAAATACAGAGCTTATTATCAGAGCGGAAGTCACCGCGAAGTTTCCCTTCTGACTTTTGTCTATTTCGCTCCTGACTTCTATTTAGACTTCACTTCTTCCGTCGCCATGGCCACCAGTGACGTCACCAAGGAAGGCCAGTAGTGACGTTTCGGCTTACGTTCCACATTTCTTGCATCTCTGTAGTATCGCTCTAGCCCTTTTCTATAAATATTGTTTGCCTGTGTTCCTCTGCACTCCTCTGCTTACCGTTCCTCGCACTTGCCCGCCCTGTCGTACTTTGCTTAATATTTTGTAGCATTTCCATTGGTGCAGTGGTTACAAACAAGGTTGCGGAGTCGGAGTCGATTGGTGTCGGACGTTTGTGTTGGTCCAAGGAGTCAGAAGCTGGCTGGATCCAGGAGTCGGAGTCGTTCCATCTGACTCCTCAACCCTGGCTAAGAGTAGTGTGGGTGCTACAGAGATTCCCTTTTCTACTTTCGTAAGGCCTGTCTCGTCAACCTTGCAGGCCCCGCCACCGTTGCCTCGCATGGCCGCACGGGAACCATCTGAGTCGTCCGTTCGAATACACAGCGACGCTAGGATGGCAGAGGAGAGGGCAGGGCACCTCCCACAAACATGTCTGAGTGTTCAATTTAGCGCTGGGTGTCATGGGTGGACTACATCCCATTGTGAAAACAAAAGTTATCGAAATTCGCAACCCTGCTCTAACATACCGTCTCGTTCTGCCAACCATTTGAATTTTCAAGAGAGTCCTAACCGCGCAACCCTTGATTGTTGTACTAAGCCAGTCGTTTCCTGTGATGACAATTGCGACAGTGATGAAGAGCGCAGAGAAGCTGCCAACTGGGTTGCACCATACCGCTATCAGGGCCCCTGTTTCAGCTCTTCATCTTCCTCCAATGGAACTGATCTGAAAGCGCAGCAGCAGCTTTGTAGTAATGGAACGTCAAGAGCAAAAACTGCCCGTGCTTTTACTTCTGACGGTTCGGAACATCTTTGTAGAGATCCTTCACACAAGACGTTCTGTTCCACTTATCCTGTAGGTAATCAGATCGCCGACAGCTGGTCCGACAATAACCACTGCGTGTCAGTCTGGGATGAGACCTGCGAAACTCGAAAGAAACTGAGCAATGAGAGTTTAGGGCCCATCAGCCGGATGTATTTACATGATACAGAACCTTCTGCTCCTCAAAAATGCAGTGTAGCTCGAGATATTACCGCAAGCTCGTCTCCGTATGCCTATGTGTCTCCCATTGTTCTAGACTCCAGCGCCTCCGCGTATGATTATCCAGCTCATCCTCATGTCACTGTAGGTCTCAACTTTTCTCATACTGCTTCATCCAGTTCTTTAGAGTCTTTAGCTTCCGATTGTAGAAAATATGTCGGAAAGCCTGTGTTTACCGAAACGGTTTCCCTTGATACCCGGAACCCCTCTCTGAACCACCAGTTGCCGGACCTTCTACGTACTGACCGACCAAGTTCACGTGACCGCAAGTCTCCCTCTGTACTCGGAGCAGCTTTTCTGAAAAGAAGCGACCGACTTCGCGTTGCAGATGTTGGTAGGAGAGTATCTAGATCAAGTGGCACCCAAGCTCAAAGCGCTGCGAGTCCAAGACTCGGTGGGTCGGGAGGTGGGGCACACGTGACACATCGCCAAAAGATCAATGCTAAGACGGCCTCTGATCGACTCGCAGAGCGTGCCTCGCACGACAGCACGTGCCACTGTTCCAGTGATGCCTCTGTCTCGAGTCCTCGACTGACCTCGCTCGAGTCCAAAAATAACTTCATGTCGCTCGAAAAATTGCCTTCAAGCAATCTGAACATCCCTGTCGTATGTGTCACCAGTGACGCACATCTCCCAGATAGCCGAGGGTGCGACCATGCTCCTCCTGATTTTCTATGTTTATCGTCTTCAAACTTTAAGCTTTGATTTTACTGACGCTACCTTTTTATCGTAACCGCGTAGAGATGACGTACTGTTCGTGCAAATGTTTGTTTTCAGATCTAAGAGCTCGTTAAGGCGTTCACTTGTAGGTACTTGTTTATATCAATGAACGAGGTCCTGGTGGAGTTTTACACGCACATGTTGTAGCTTGTAGTCTACGTGAGAAACAACTGTGAGTCATCCTACAGTGCGCATCACTGCTGGCGGGCGATCAGGCAGTACCCTATCCAAATAAACGCAGAACAGGCTTCTGAACTTCTGCCATCCTCATATCATCTGAATTGAGCCCCGACTTGAATCTATGGATTTATGATTATTAGTTTATACCAGCAACTTCCCGGTTCTACTCTACACAGAATTTCCCGCCATTAAATCCCGAGAGATCATTAAAGTTCGACTTGAATACGTTAATGAATTCAATTCGACCATGACTTTTCGATTTTAATGGCTTGAGAAAAATAAATAATCAGAAGTAAAGTTTCTAGGTGAGCACGTAGACTCGCTCTCTTTGAAGCGGCCCTCAGGGGTATATTCTGGCAAGCCCTTTCCCTGCTACAATATATTTGGGCCTCACACACCCAAGGGTCCCTAGTGCCTTTTCCGCAGGAAATCTTACAGCTTACCGCAGTTCCTGCTAACGAGGTTAGTTTTGTGAAGTTAGGTAGGCTCTCAGTACTTCCCCTTCTGTTTCGGGAGGTGGGCTGCCGATCGAGGTGGCCGACCTATTATTCCTGCTAGACTTCTACTTTCTTGTACAGTATTTCGTTTCCTTCTCCTGTGCGGCGTAGCTAAGCGAAAGCGTTCAACCGCGCCCAGGGGTTGGAGATGCTCAACTTGCGCCTTTTCCTGTCAGTAGCGCACTGACCATTCTGAGACCTACCGGCACAATAGCAGAGACAAAAAGCATTGATAATTTAAACCGCGCCCTAGTGGCGCACGAGGCTGTGTTAAACCACAGGAATAGTTTGGCGGGATATAGACATTGTGCCCCTGATGCGCTAGTAGAACTTCTACTACTAATTCCAGAATTTCACCGTATCTATCTTCCAGTTTCTTCGTCGTGTCGTTCTTAGCCGGTAGCTAGGCCTTCGGAACGTCTGTCTCACGTCTCCACTTTGCTTCCTTCAGATTTCATACTCTAACTGATTTTACTCTTTCTGTTGTTCCTCTTCTTTCCTCTCTTACTGTTCACATTGTGTGGGAATGCCTTCGTGCCTGTATTCCACGTTCCTATCGACATGGTATATATCCCTTGTTTCTCACTTCGTTAGATCGCCGTTAGTGGAAACGGAGGCTTAAATTATTTAATTTAATAACTAGTCACATTTTCTCAAGATCCATATGTTATTTTCACTTCCTTTGGCACTTTATTCGCTGCTCTCCATGCCCCTCTCACTCCATTAGTACAAGTGTTTATTATTTCTCTCGTAGTCATTGCTTAGTCGTCGTTGTCTGCCTGCATTCTCTCTATATCTTTTCATTTTCTGTTTACTGTACATTGCTGCTGCTTCTGTCAGTGTCGTTCGACACATCTAACACCCCTGTTTTCTGCAAATAGCGTGTCGAAGTAGTTGATAATTCCATTGATATTCGTTGAAGGGAATGAGTCGACTAAGGAAAGTCTGCACTGCTGGTATTACAGAGAGTTGAAGTTTCCTTTTTTATTGAGCCCAGCAAATATATATATATGCTTCAATTGCACTTTTATCAGTTTTCTTTGTTGCTGATTTTCTTTCCTGTCTTGGGGATTTTCTTGTATGTACCGTAATTCTTCTTAATCGATCACTTATGTGCAATTTTATTATTGTGCATAATCATTTTGCTTCATTTCTTCACACAAAATCTGTAGAACAATTCGGCCTACCTACAAGTCTAATTGGACCAGCTTGAGAGGGTTAAAGTAACTTGTGTGATGATGATAATAATAATAATGATATTAAGTTCGGTGAGCTTCAAAAGATGCTTTTATTTTCTGCATTTAGATTTAATCCTTTCTCCCGTAGCGTGGTGGTCTTCGTACAGCATTTCAAATGTGCTATTTATACGAGCAAGGCAGACTAATTCATTGCAGTTGCTGTTCCCATGCGCGTTGATCCTGTGTAGGAACACCCTCGCGCATGGGTTCCCCATTTCTATCGTCATAGTATATGTCCCTTGCTTCTCTCTCTCTTAGATCACCATTGTTGTGGAAACAGAGGCTTAAAGTATTCAATATAATAATAATTCATTGCAGCTTACGAATTACCGTACAATTATTCTACATCTCCTTTACGAACTTTGCTGGATGTAGTGAGCTTATAGGCAAACAATAAATCGTTTTTAATTCTTCCCTCACGTTGCTATTAGTTTGTGCATGTACTGTTACCCTCTTTGCTTCTGATCCGCTTGTGTTGAGTAAATGTTGCCTCTTGCGTGCTTGTGTTTCATTCTTCTCTGCAGTAACTGCCGGGGTTGCGGAGTCCTTGGTCTTCTCACGAGGGCCCCGCTCCACCGTATCACAGCTACGTTCAGGTTTTTGCTCTGCCCTGATGTCTTACCGCCACAGGGTCGGACTGGCAGACTCGGACTCCTGCCCCGAGTGCCACCGCGGCCCCCACACCGTGAACCACTTGTTCGAGCGTCCCGCCCATCCCACCACCCTTCTTCCCACCTCTCTATGGGACAGTCCTTTATCTGTATATGACTTCTTGTGCTCTCTTCCTTCCTTTTCATGCCTTCCGCCACATGTTTGACCCCCTCCGGAGCCTCCCCTGACGTAACTACAACAACAACAGTACATGGGTCGAGTCAGACGCCGACTCCTAACCCCCTACTTTGTCCAACGTCGACTCTTGCAACCCTGGTTGTTTTACACTGTGTTGCTTGTTAGCGCCGTGTGAGAGAAACTGCAATGTTCCTTTTTGACTTAACCCTATTAGCACCAGTATACTGTAATAGCGACGCTGTTCCAACGGGAAACCGACATTGACTTTCGTCCATATAGAATTAAAAGCCAGCGGCTCTAGTTACCCGTCCCACTGTCATCATAATATGGAATTAAAAATGTCTCATGATTAGACTACCTATCTCAAGACTGGAAACTAATCCCGTTTGGCTTCCTTGTTTATTGCACCGCAATAGGGCATAGGTTGACCAAAAGCAACCTGAGTATCAGTTTGCCCCCTGTGACATCTTTCTTTCGTACCCACTATGCTTCGTTCCTTGTTCTTGCTTCTGATATTTGTTGAATTTTGTTTCGTTCTTCCTTCTCTTGCTGGTTTTGTGTTCCAATTATGCTTGGCACACTTCGTGTTAATTACAGTTTCCTCTCCATGAATACTTTTATAGTTAAAAATCGAAGATTAATTGTTACATATAAGTACTACCTACCATGGACCACACTCTACCTGGACTGTCCACTCCTCGCAAATGAGGCTGATGGCAAGTTGATATATCCTCGATAAAAAATTTGTTCCATTCAACCTACCGACTTGAAGCAAAAAAAAATGAACTGTTCTTTGAGACGCAAGGAATGTAACTAGTAGAAAGAAACACGCATGCGTGAGCACTGGCCAACGGTATATTACAAATTTTAGTTTAGCCTATTTTAGGCCATTTTGCTGTCCCAAGTTTCATCATCGTTTTCCACAATTGGTATATAGCTACGAACTTGTATTTCTTGTTGATAAAGCCCTCAGGGGCATCTTGTGGCGGGCCCTATCCCTGCCACAATATGTTTGGGCATCACGCACCCAAGGATCCCGAGTGCCTTATCCGCAGGGGATGTTGCATCTGGCCGCAGTTCCTGCTGATGAGATTAGTATTGTAAAGTTAGGTAGGTTCTCTACATTCCTCTTTCTGTTCCGTGAGGTGGGGTGTCGATCGAGATAGCCGACCTGGTACGCGGGACATCTCTAGTCTCTCTCGTGTGGAAGGACACAAAAGGGGCCGACCACTTGAGTGTCTCCTACTATACTTTGCGCCTTGTTTCCCTGCCCGTAGCAGCGCACGTGGCCACCACGCCTACCCAATATGCGGTATTTGAATACTGCACTAGTAGTTTCTCTGTTGAAACCCCTGAGTTGCGGCTACGGAGGTTAAACAAAATATATAATAATAATTCTTGTTGATAAACACATTTCTTGCATCACCGAGAACTCCTTACTTTTTGTCTGAGGCCATTCTATTACCTGAAGAAGGTTTTTATCAAAGTTTAATCTATTTACAATCAGGCTCATTTGCAAATTTGAGTGGACAGTCAAGGTATCGTGCGGTCCATGCTGCAAAAAGTAGTAAGCATGATCATTTTTCACTAAAACGTTCTCCATATGGGCCTGGTAATGGTGAGAGCTCCACAGTTGCGACTATAAATAGGTTTGATAGGTTTGATATAAGTCCGGCCAGTGCTCGCCCATGACCCGCCCTCCTCTGCAGAGGCTGTGGGCTGAGATGGAGCAGAGGAAAGAGCAGCTGCTGGCGCTCAGAGCTGAACTGAAGCGAGCTGAGGACACTGTTAAGGAACAGAGTGCCGAGCTGGAGTCCCGCAAGCAGGCTCTTCAGTTGAAGGAGGAAGCTGAGCAGGTTTGTCAGGCTGAGCTGGGGGCGCTGAAACAACAGCTGCAGCAGCGACTCGCGCTGACTGACGAGAATAATAAAGTGATCAGCGCGCTGGAGGCCGAGCTGAGTGAAGTGAAGCTGACTCTCAAAGAGAAGGAGAAGACGCTGACCGCGCTCCAGGCAAAGGACGTCAGTTCTCAGCTGGATCAGCTCCGACAGCAGCTGGATGTGTGCGCAGCTGAGAGACAGAAGGAGGTCGGTGAATTACGACACCAACTGGAGCTGAAAAAAGCGGAGGTGAAGTGCGTCCCTGCGGAGCAGGCTCGAGATGCTGGGTCCGCCGTGGGGCCAGCAACAGGGGCCCAGTATGGGCTCCCCGTCCAGGTGAACATCGCCGCAGGTGTCGTTGGCAGCGCCCCAGCATCTGCTGCTCCTTCGCTAGCGACTGCCGTATCTGATGACGTTGCTCCCGCCGAGGAAGCTCCCGCAGCTGACGGCGCACCGTACGGACTCGGGGGCGTGCAGGATCAAATTGCGTCTCTGCGGGAGGAACTGAAGAGCACCCGAGTAGCTATGGGGCCTGAGAAATGTTCGAATATCGTAAACAAATATCGGCGTGAGTGCAACAGACTGCGAGCTCGGCTGACCGAATCCAACAACGCGTGCGACCTGCTGCGGGTGCGCCTGGAAGAACTCGCCGAATTCCTGGAACAGATTCTCGACTTGGATGAACGAGGGGTCATTGACCTGAGCAAACTGTCTGGCGTTACGAGGGCCACTCTCTTCAAGTCTCTCAACGACTCCCGGGCCCTGTCGCAGACCCTGTCACAGTCAGTCTTATCTGTCAGTGAGTCTGTGTTGGAAGACGACGGTTCTTTCTTAGAAGAATCGCACCTTGATGACCTGGAAGAAGTTGAGGAAGGCCCATTTGATGCTTCGGTCAGTTACTGTGACCACACTAACGTGTCCAGGAATCTATCACCCAACATCTCATGCGGTCCTCTCTTGCGCAACATGAGCATTGGCGCCGCCAGCCCCGCTGTTTCCCTCTTGGACAAGAGGACCCAAAGAGTTGATGAAATTCTCGTTAAAATGGCCGTCTTGAACAAAGAGCTTTCGAAACGGGAGGAGGAAATGTCAGGTCGCATGTGCGAACTGCAGCAGCTACGCGACACCGTCGCCCGACTGGAGCAAAAGCGAGCAGCGGCTGCTGACGGCAGCGCCGTGTCGGTGCTACGCAGCGGGGAGGACGCGCCGCCCTCCATCAGCCCCCGTGACTGTGCAGAGGTCGCCTGTCAGACCTTACTGGCCATGGCACCGCGGCAATCTGTGTCCTCCCTGCCTGACCTCTCAGCGTCCTGTCTCTCCTCAGACTCGCTCTCCAACGGCAAGATGGCACCTCTCATCGAAGAGAACGTCAGGTCAGACGATGCTCTCGAGCCTGTTGAAAATACTTCTCCGCAGAAGCAACAGTTACCCATGGAGGAAGGTGTTGCCTCTTCTGACTGTTGCAGGAGAACGTCTACGAGCAGTTTGTTATCTCCACCATCCGTGGTGGCTCCTCCGGGCTTGGCTTACGGCTCTCCGTTGAAGACCGTGAGCGCGCCAGGCGGTGAGCTGCGCCACATGCCTGCCTCTCCCTCCGAAAGCGAGGCCTGGAGCGAGCCGGATCGTAACGTGTCACTCGCCCGCATCGGTCTGGAAACGAGTTGCCTCGTCACCTCTTTGGATCGGCCTCGGGCCCGGCACCCCAGGACCAGTGGGGGCGCTGTCCACAGTTCTGAGTCTGATACTGAGGAGCTGTTGCCATTGCCTGATGTTGGCGTCACAGGCCACGGAACCTCGGGCTGTCCACTTGCTCTTGTGGGACCGCATTCAGGCGCCCTCCTTCCAGGCAGCGCCGTCAAACCTTCGCCCAAACGCCGTTCAGAAGCAGGCGAGGTTCGTCGACTAACAGCGAAGCTGCGGACCCTTGAGCATCTCAACGAGACTCTGAAGGCCGAACTGAACATCTACCAGAGTCTGAGTTTACAGCTGAGTCCCTCCAGCGACCCCCAGCAGAGCGACTTTGTGCCTACTGGGAGACCCTCTTCTGCTGCGGTGCCTGCAGTCGCCTCCGTCGAGCATCCTGACGCGGTGTCGTCCTCGGACTCTCCCAGCAGCGGATCGTGTGGGGCGTTGGCAGCCACCACCAAAAAGGCTCGGCGTCTGTTCTCCGCAGCCGCCGAGGACTCGCTAGCATTAGCCACACCTCTGCTGCAGGAGATCCGCAGCCTTCGCTCCAAACTCGAAGAAAGCATCAGGTGGGCGTCTCTTGGTTCCCAGTTTTTTTAGCCAACTCTTTGATAGATTTTGTGCTCTTCACAGAAAGTGTTCACTACTGAACACTGTTATTGATTTTTTTTATTTTATTTTTTAGGCTGAGGAGATTAAAGTAGATAAAGGATAATGTTCCGCTGTTTGAATATGTTTCATAAGCCACCAAAGTGGTGTATAAGGAAGACTTAAAGTTTCCAGTATTGTAATATTAATTCCCTACAATATCTTAGTATTCTATGCAACTCACCACCTGTTGTGTGGGCAGCAACAACGACCAGCTACGGGACCAGCTGGAGGCAGCGGTCCTGTCATGCAGCCGCATGCACGAGGACCCCACACAGCTCACGCACATCACCGCCGCCCTCCTCAACGCGCAGGTATGCTAGCAGTTGGCCACTTGCTGTGCTGTAGAACTCATTTGCGTGGGGGAGGTCATGCGCTGTATTAGGTACGATACGATACGATATCTTTTAGAAGACGTAAGTCTTTAGTGATTAGAATAGTTTATCCCATATTATGGATAGTTGGCTCCCTTCGCGTGATGCCGTAGGTGATATACCTTCTTTATTTCATTTCTTGTGACGCTGTTGTAAACTCAAGTATGGAAATTGCCCGAAACTTATTTTGGCGACCTGGTGTTGGACCTCTGGAGCCTAGAGCACAACTGACGCAATGACCCTCTCGTTACAGGAGACGCTGCAGCTGACGCGAGACAAGCTGTCCTTTGCGCAGCGCTGCGAGCAGGTGCAGAGCGATCGCTGTGCCGTCGCTGAGCGCCGCGCTGACGAGGAAGCTAAAATGGTGGCAGAGCTAAGGACGCAGCTCAAGGAATCCCAGATGCAGCTCGTGACGGCCAATTCCCAGCTGGAGCTGGTGGAGCTGAAGAGCAGCAAAGAGCTGGAAGATTGGAAGAACAAGCTGCAAACTGCTGAGAAAAAGCTGAAGGAGGCGTCGGTGGGACATGAAGAGAGTGAAGCGCTGCTGCAGGAGCGCCTCAATGAAGCGACTAGGGCGTGTGAGGAGGCGGAGGACCGGCTACAGGAACAGCACAAGGCCGTCAGTGAAGTGTACGCGAGCGTGCAGGAGTCTTCCTCCCAGTGGTCTCACTTCTCCCACCTGCACGCCGCCCTACAGGCCAGTGAGACGCAGGTACTCAAAGTTACCAGGGACAGACTTGTGTTGCTGGGAGAGAAGTCCAAGCTTCAGGCGCAGCTGATGTCTGCACAGGCCCAAACCAGCTTGCTGCAGGACAGCCTGTGTGAAGAGGAACCTGCTCCTGCGCCGCTCGCTCTCACCCAGCAATTGCAGCAGGTACAGGCTGCTGTGAGGAGCCTGCAGAACAGATGCTCCCACTTGATGGCCGCGAATGATCAGTTAAGTCAGGACAAGGAACAGCTGCAGGACAAATTGGCTGGTTATGTGGCCGTGGAGAAACTCACCAACAAGTCGGACATCACGCTGGAGAGCGTCACCAGTAAAGATACGAATGCTAAGGGCAGCAGTTCTGCCCACGATACCCGTCTGGGCGCCCTGGTCGCTCAGCAGCTACAGAAGAACCACGCCCTCCTTCAGGGCGATTATTCGCACCTACAAGAGGACTACTCGCACCTTCAAAAGCTGTACAACGTTTTGCAGGAGAGCGAGAGAGAAGCGTGCCAGAAAGTGCTCAGTGCTGAAGGTGCGTTGCAAAAGACTCAATTACAACTGCAGGCCGTCACTGAGCAGTGCGAAGAGAAGGTGCAGCAGCTACAGCAGGAGTGCTTTTCGAAGTTGCGCGATGCAGAGCACAAGCTGCACGAGGCGGAGCAACGCTTCCGGGAGCGACTCAGTAACTCTGAAAAGAAACTGCTGCAGCTACAGCAGCAGTGGCGTTCCAAGGACGAGTACAATAAGCTCGAAGCGAGACTACAGGACGCGCTGCGCCAACTCCTTGCTACCGAGAAGACGAGCATTAAACTCAAGAGCGAGCTACAGACTCTGAAGCTCAAGCAGCAGTGTCTCCCTCGAGTTGGTGAAGGTGTGTATTGGTGTCTTGTGTAATTCCGTCCTCCTATTCGTAAGTTATTTACAGTATGCTCACTGCAAGTGGAAGTACGCAATGTTAGATGAAATATTACCGTGTAAATTTACTTGGTTATTGTTTTCTTTATATCGTGTGGTCTACGCAGTATGGCACAGTGATAATAGTTAAGGGAGTGTGTCATAATTACTTCCAGTCATGTAGTCAATGTATTCGCGCTCTTCTCCGATTACAATTACGTAGCCAAATGCATGAAATGGCACCTTCGGCCACGGTGAAAAGCACGTTTTTGTAGACCGCTGGGTTTCATGGTGTAGCTAATTTGGAATATTCTAAAAATTCCGTTGGTAGCCACATGCAGTATTTTATGCATACCGGTATGCATTGTCAGCCAAAGAAATACACATGACTTGTTTGAACAAAATATTACAAGTGCGCTCGTATGCGGTCAATTTTTGTCCTTGGGGTGTCGTTATTCCACGTATAAAAAATTCTGTTTTGTCTCCTAGTATTCTTTTCTTCGAGGAACTAATTTTTGCTAGGTTATGGAGACTTAAACTAACTTGTATTATGACCATTCTAGCAATGAAATATCTTCTGCTGTGCCTGCAGGCGAGGCCTGGAGCGACGACAAAGAGAATATGACGGAGGGATCAGCTGGCATCTCTCCGTCCAACTGCCCCAACTCGCTCCTAAAGTCTTCCCAGCCCATCCCGGTGAGGTTGAGCCCTCGGAGTCCCAACAGTGCACAGAGTCCCTTAGGGGAGAGACATCGAAGTCATTTCAGTACCCCGGGAGTATTGGGGTCTCCGTTGCGGCACCTGCGCTTCTCCGATCCAAACCTGGCCGCTATTGGTGCTGTCGGAGGCATGGGGCTGCTCTCCCCCTCGCTGGGGGAGCTCACCGAGAGGCCGGATGATGATATCGTCAGCAGACACAGCGACAGCCCTGACCTCGGGCTTGGCTCTTCAGACAACGGTCAGATGTCCAGCTTAGAGAGAGTCATGGGCCACACATCCAACTCCTCCAGAAGGTCGGACAGAACATCCCTGCCGTGCGATGATCTGCAGGCGGAGCTCAGCAGCCAC
The DNA here is from genome assembly GCA_001587735.2 of Parhyale hawaiensis. Lineage (NCBI taxonomy): Eukaryota > Metazoa > Arthropoda > Malacostraca > Amphipoda > Hyalidae > Parhyale > Parhyale hawaiensis. The sequence continues at coordinate 963,606 of LQNS02277998.1, read as the reverse complement.
GCCACATCACCAAGAAGACTGCGCCTGTCTGCCTCCAGCTGTGATATTGTGAGCCCCTCGCGGGGGATGCCTATTGGCGTGGTCGTATCGGACAGACACTCGCTGCCACCGGACGCTTCTGGTCAGCTGTGTGCCGTACCAAGTGAGTAGTGCTGAGCCGCCCCTCCTGCTGTGGGGCAGCTCTACTTGAGTCTGTCTTCATATTGCCCATACTGCCCTGCTTATGGTAGATGAGGAACATGAATATATATCACCGCATACCCGGGGTTGCAGAGTCGGAGGCAGATAAGTTTTTTTTTTTGGGGGGAGGGGGGCAGGAATAGGAGTCGGAGTCAGCAAAATGGGCATATTTTGGCCAAAAACAAAAATCTGAGCTGGAGTTTGTAGGAGTCGAATATTTTCGGGGTCCAAGTCGGAGTCAAAAACTGGTTGGATCCTGAAGTTCTCGAAGTCTGACTTTGCCCATCCGACTCCACAACCCTGGTCAGTGCTGCGCATATTTTATGGTTATTGCCTGTTAGCATCGAACACTCTTCAATATATCTTTATACTGACTAATGTTTACATAGTAGGCACATGTCTAAGCCAGCACATCACTCGGTGACGTTCGTCTGAAGTCCCCTGTACATGTTCACCAGAGTTTTGTTATGTTTTCCACGATATTTTTGGGTCTTCTGCTCTTAAGCACAAGTTCCATATGCAAATTTTATAAATTCAGAAATGTGCATTAATCTGAATCCTATGAGCATGTGATCAGTCTGTACAGCTTTTTCTCTTCGTGTGATTGAAGTCATTATTTACAATCCTAACTACAGCAGCCGATTGAGAGCGCGTGCGGGTCGTGGTGGGCGTATTGCCTGTATCGCCAGCCTGTAAGCCGTACTTGCTGATCCATCTAACAGTATTTGTTCTTCTCATTTTTTGTCATGATTTATAGTACAATTTGTTGGGTAACTTTGTTTTTATTGTATGCGGTGTACTTAACCTAAAATGAGAATTTAAAAAAAAATGCAGTGTTGTGTTCACTGCCGCTTTACATGTACCTCTCTTTTCGGAAAACCGTATCAGTTGTAGTAGATCTTAAATCGCATGTGGACCTTGTTCACAATTGTCAACCTATAAGCCAACTGCTGATTTTTTTCCCCTACTAAATATTGCAGAAAGATCTCAGGTTAATGCTGTGCTCTGTCATATGATGACCACAGCATTCAGGTGACATGTATTAAATTAGTTTTCTTTTTTGTCTCGTTTCTCAGGTCACAGCTCGCTGGCGTCCACCAACGAGTCCCTGAGCCAACAAGTGCGTGTGCTGCAGGAGCGGCTCTGCACGAGCGACACGCACCTCTCCGAGGCTCTGGAGCAACTGAAGGCGGCCAATGCCCGCAAGCAGTCAGTGGAGCGCGCCATCTGCCGGCAGCTCACCAAGACGCACCAAGTCCTAAGAAGAGCCAAGGGCAGCTTGGACGCTAGGAAAGACTCAACAAGCAGCGCCCCTGGGGACCGATACTCTTCCCTCAACTGACCAACTTACAATTGACGTATTTATCTCGTCGCAACTGTGTCCTCTGTCCTCGTGGATCAAACTACGTACTGTTAACCATAGGCTTGTTATTCAGGATCACAAGTGCTTGTTGTTGCTATTCGAGTGACTAGGCAGTGTGATCTTTTTATGGATCCTTCCTTGGTGGGGAGGCTGTCTAGCTCTTGAAGTCCATTATGCTTCATTGTGCATTCGTCTTTCTTTGATGAATGCTGTTAATTCTTGTCACAATTACGACCTATCTTTATGTGCCATGCACTGCCGTTTCTTCTCTCGGAATCAATCTTTATATACGCTGTAGCTGCTAACTTTTTAAGTGTGGCGGTTTTTCCACTATACCTCCACCCGACGTAGGTTTGCTTCCCAGAAACATACAGTATAATAAGCCCTCAGGGGCATATTGTGGCGGGCCCTTTCCCTGCCACAATATGTTTGGGCATCACGCACCCAAGGGTCCCGAGTGCCTTCTCCGCAGGGGATGTAGCATCTGGCCGCAGTTCCTGCTG
>LQNS02277998.1:933818-949983 GCA_001587735.2 Parhyale hawaiensis | reverse complement strand
CTTATTTTGCTTCTCGCGCGAGGGTGATTCTTAGGTAGCTCTATTGCGGAGCCAGTCCAGTTAACTCGTTTGGTATGTGATGGCACTGAGCCATGTCGATCAGGTTGTGAATATATAGCTGTAATATTTCTGACAAATTAATGTACACACAATTTTTAATGTAAGTTGTAATATAATAATCCAAGAACACCTCCCGCCTGCGGAGAAATAAATGTCCAATAAATAAATAAATAAATAAATAATGAGGTAGGCCTACAGAATAATTGGGTTTACATACGATTCTCGACCAATTCTACTCGGACTTACGCCTTTCTGACTTCACAGAACGACGGGTCTCAATCTGTGCTATCCCATGGTGCGAAAAAAAAAACTACTTTTGAAAAACCTGTTGCTTACGCCCCTATTATTCTAGGGCCCTCAATTATGTTGTAAGCTCCTTACAACAGGTCATATGGCAAGATATCATACAGACTGTATATGCATTGTATAATTTACGCTGTGCACAGTCTACTGATGAAACAGATGTGGTTTTATTATCGCTAGTATTAGTATCATTATTAAGCAACTTAATACATATTGGAAGTTCCAGAAACTGTTCTTTTTCAAGGTATTCTGTGGTTCGTTCTCCCTATTTTCTTTCCAATGTTAAGGCCTAGTAGATTATTAACACACTGTTATGCAATAATCGTATAGTGTAATTGGGGTAACTTACGACGTTCCCCCATGCACCCACCGTGTCAACCCCCGCCATGAGCGCGTCGCACACCAGTCCGATGACGTCCCGTTCCCCCAGCTGGGGGTTACTCATGAGCGTCTCCAGGATCGGGGACCTGTGTCCCGCCGTGGTGTGGGCCTCCCGGGCCCGGGCCCAGTCGTATCTCTCTTTGGCAACCCTGTACAGTGTGGGTCAGAAAGGAGTAATATTTTCTGCCGATTGAAGGTGTTCAGATCTTAATGCTGTGACATACTCGCGGTAGCTGCAGGCTAGAGTGCTAAGCTCATGACACTGAACGTTGCAGGGTCGAGTATCAACCCAGGCAAGCGAGCTCTTGCAGGGCTTGACGTGCTGACTCAGTATTTGATGTCTGCACAACTGCTGTGGGGTAGTGACCTTTCCCAGAAATGGAGAAGGTCGGGGTTACGAGTCGCTGCATAAGAGCCATCCGTCGATGGTGCCATAGCTCCTGACGATCCGTGATCGACTGCAACCGTACACTCTTCTAGAGCCAGTCGGCTTATATCTGCAGCGCGAATCAATGCGTGTGGGTTTCCCCGTCGGGGTGCGGTAAAGTTGACTTAACCTTCACCGACGTTACTTGTCAGATGAAATACCCATGTGGTTTGCGTAGATGAACATTTTGCGCATAAAATGATATACTGTTCCTACTGGAAATTTTCTGAGAATAAAAAGAAAATACGTGTGGAGTTCGTGAGCAACTCTTATTAAATGGTTTAACTGTCGTATACTGTGAACTATGAATATTTTTCTCATATTCTTTTACTCAGTGTTTCGTATTTCGTTAAATCATAAGTAGAAGAAAGGACGAGTGAAAGCAGCTGCTCTTCAGCGAAACACCAGGAGCTATCACCACCACGAGCGTCCCCCCTGCACCTTCCCAACAAGCACTGACTGCAGTCACCTGTATATAAAGTCCTGACTGCGTACCAGCTGCCGGTACAGCGGTGTGGGCAGGAGTCGGTACAGCTGCAGAGGACCGTTGTCCGTCCGGAAGATGGCCTGGGTGGACTGTCCACCGGCCTGCATCAGCGCCAGACACTGTGATGAGGGACGATCTGCCACACATCCGAACCTCTCTCCAAACAGCACCGCCAGCATCACTGGAACAGAGCAGATCCTTTCCAGAACTTTGGGTGTTGTGCGAAAATGTACTCAAAATTATGATACGATGCGGAAAGGTAGAGACAAGTTTCACCGAGAAAGAAACCAAATTCGTGAACTGAAACAGATTAAATTTAGCCCGAATGGCAGTGGCGGCGTTAAGAAATTTGCATTGGGGAGGCTGAGGAGGAGGGGGGAGAGGGCTGTGGTAAAACATAGAGGGACTTCGCTATATATACATAGATGTATGTTGGCTACATAACTGGTAGCAACACTGAGGGCTTCGGGGAGGGATTGGCTTATTATTGTGGGTCTCAAGGCCAACCATGCCCCCTCGGCGCCGTCACAGGCAAGTGGATCCTAAAGTCCCCCATTCGTAATATCGCCAGGAACAGATCGCGTTTTGTTTGAGGTTCCTATATCTATTAGGAAGGGTTTTATTAAGGTGTTACATCTCAGTCGTTAGACCTATTTGTCACTTTCAGTGGGGCGGCAAGTGCAGGTGTTCTTAGTCTACGGTTATACACGTGTTTCATAAGTGAACATTTGTCTTCGTCTGCCTGGTAACGACACGTGTTTCTGAAGATATACATATTGACAGAGCTAAGTATATGAAGCAGAGATGGGCACTTGCAGCCTCACCTGCGGCCGCAAAAAAAGAAAAGGCTGCTACTTCGTAAGGTCTTCCTCTTCTGCTTTTTTTTTTAACTGAACTGCGAAGGTGAATATCAAATGGGCTTCTCATGCGTATGAGTCACTGCTCAGGTAGCAACAAGTCAGGAAAGACGAGGAAGAGCAGCACACATACTGTCAGTAGGAGCAGGAAGTCGAATAGCAGCAAAGCTGGTTAAAGAAAAGGCGTATTCCGAGGGCCTGAGCCTTGAGACCATTTGAAGGTCTTACTTCCCATGACATAGGAATGGCAGAACTATCCGTAACCTTTCGACGCTCCTGAAGGTGCTGGTCAGCGAATATTTAAGCAAGTAATATGGAGACGGTATATTGCATAACTAAGGACGGTTGTGGTACCAGTGTCGGTGCCCAGGAAGCGGGGATCTTGAGCCCCCCAATGATGACCAATGCCCCCATAATATTGCTACCGCGTATCATGTATGTATTGTGAAGCCTCTTCACTTCAACCAAGCCCCTAGCTCTCCCTACGCAGAATTCCTGGTGCCGCCACTGTGTCGTATCAAAGAAATATAAGAGCACTCTGAGAGCGTATACCTACGCCGATCGAGCAAGGCACGATAACGAAAAAATCAAATTGATTCAGAAACCCTGATATTCTTTGCATTAACACAAAAATCTAATCATTCGGGGATTTTAACAGTATAAAGAGTTTCTGTAATTTTCTTGAAGATCCGTTCATAACTTCCTCGGAAATAAGGTTAATTCGATAGTTGGATAGTAACCCTATGCTGCTCACAAGCATTCTGATAAACATTAGTCAAACTCACAAACAGATAAACCAACCATCACCAAAATTTAATCAATTATGTGTTTTAACAGTATACTAATAATTCCTATAAATTTCATTAAGATCCATTCATAACTTTTTGAATTATTTTGCTAACAAGCATAAAATTAAACACAGCGACAGACAAACACATGAACCAACAGATCATCACAAAATTTTTATCATTTACTCTGCGTAATATACCTCACAACTCATGCAAATTTCATAACATTCTATACATAACTCTTTGAGTTATGGCAATAAAATGAGATGGACACACAAACGGATGAACGGATCTTCACCAAAAGTTGAACATCTGTTCCTCCTAACATACCTAACAATCCTCGTGAATTTGGTTGAAAGCCGTTCGTAACTTGACGAATTTTTAACTTGTTTCAGGAATACCTCTGCACCGCCTCGTGAAATATTGCAAAGAATGTACATACCGCATTTTAAACTGTAGTATGTCTAGTTTTAGTTTCAATTTTTTTCATTTTTATCACAGATAGATGAAAAACTGTAAACAAAATCGCAATCACGAATTTCAATTAGGCTTGTAACCCCACATACAACGCGCACCTACCTCAAAGTTTCAAAGTCTATTTTAGGTTTTGTATTTTCTTTTTATCATACATAGAATAGAAAAGTATTAAACATCAGTGTCTGTCACAAATTGTGCTACTTCTTTGGTATCTTTACTTCAAAGTTTCAGAGAGTATATACTACAGTATTTCTATTTCAAGTTTTGAATTTTCTTTTCAAATGTATAAATCGAAAAAGTATTAAACATGAGTGTCTGTGAAAACTTGTCCTACTTCTATAGTTTGTAACTGGTTAGCACTGATTACCTGCGTGGGTAAATCGCGAAGTCTTCAGTAAATCTTGTCCCACATATTAATTTTAAGGATGGTACTTGTAAGAAAATGAATACCTCAGAGTTCAGCGCCCTGTTTTTTTTTTTTTTTTTTTGCGCTGCATCCATATGAGAAAATACATTATATCTATTGTTATTTATTAATTTCTTTTGGTTTCTAAAACTTTTATCCTATGTACATATGTACATGCACGTAAATAGCTGTTCATTAATTTTTGCTTTCTTTTTTACAATAAGTGCCACTTTCATACCGCTAACAGATGTGTGTCTCCTATGCTAGAACCCTATAGGAGTTTCCATTGTTGTAGTAATAAGGCGTTGTATTTAGGTTTTTGTGAATTGTGACTCCACCCATAATGCTTAATAATAGCATCATCTTAACAATCTCTTTTTAATCATTTGCTCTAGAACGATGGTTTCTCACTTCATCCATGCTTGGCACCCCCTATAAAACTTCTACTGTGTGCTCGCGCCCCTACAATATTAGAAGCTTTTACGATTTAGAAAAAAATTAAATTATATCAGTTTGCGCCAAAAATTCAAGTCTATTTTTGAATGACGTTAAAATAGAAATAATCTAAGGGTTCGCACCCTTTTTATTTGCATTTATTTTTATTAATGCTTTTTATTGAATTCCTGAAATTAGCAGTGACCTTGGTCCTTTGATTTTTACTTAAACCTTGGAAGCTCGGCTCGTCTCAGCCCCCCCCCAGGAGGTGCGAGTGCCCCCGGTTAGGAACCTCTGCTCTAGACCGATTAATTTGGCTGTCTCCTGTCTAGGAGTTTCGATGTCCTGCCATATTTAACTTGAAAAGCATTGTCTAATTGCCCCTTTTTTGTTTTACTATATGTATTATAACAGTATGTTAGCTGTAGGCCTACTAGTACTAAAAACAAGGAAATCCCACTTTTGGATAAATAAATGATTTTGTTTGTTTGCTTGTTTTGAGTTATCTTGGTAACAAACAGACAAAGAGATAGACAAACTCGACGGAAACATAACCTCCTTGGCGGGGCTAACTATAGCAAAGCAAAAATTACTAACTATTTTTTTCATATGGATGCAGTACCAAGGGGCGCAGCACCCTGAGGTATTCATTTCTTCAAGTAACAGTTCTACCTACCGTCGACTTATACACTGCCAACGACAATTTGAACAGTTAAGGTTTTCAGCGCCCGTGAGCAATGGGCGGCAAGTCTCGTGATTGAGATTCAACTCTGACCTTCACCTTGGAATAACACCAACATTTTTATCTGCACTCAAAGCTCGCTGGTAGCCAAGCAAAGAGTGCCAAAGACCGATCGTGTAGCAAGGCCTTACGTATCAAGTTTGACTCCCCTAGTTTACCTCTTAGTGACGTGGCAGACAGTGGAAGTGTCTCCTTCATCTCTCTAGCTACCGTACGCTCTCATCTCACCTTCCAAATTCATCAGCTGTATGACCTCCAGTAGATCGGGAACCTCTCCGTCATCGTTGCACAACTTCTTGACCAGACAAATGAAATCCCGCACGATCTGTAACATGCCGTCGTTAGCGAAGTAAGTGCACGTTCGATTGGGCCCCGAAATCCAGCCTACGAGGCTAGACTTATTCGAAACTTCACGCAGGTACGCTGGCTTTGGCCCGTTAAGTGAAGTAGTTACACGTATCGATCCCTAATCGATTGGCCTTGAGACCTCCAGAAGCTCAATGTTGCTCCGAAAAAATGAGTTTTCTGCCAGCTCAGATCAATCGCGTTGCAGGCCGAGTCAAAGTAACAAAGCCTAAGCTGCTGCCTTAAGATTCGGACAAATACAGCCTTGAGTACTTAACTTCACGCCCTGTATCTATGAGTGGAAGATTGGCTTTACCGCATACGATCATGTTACAGGTGTTAGAAACATTGCAGTTACACTTGAAAAGGCTGATACGCCACTTTACGAAGCACGATTATGTTTTCTTAAGTTTTGAGGTTATCGTTTTGAGTTAAAGGAGGAATGTCGATCCAAGGGGACGAAATCATTGAATCTGTTTGAAGCTCCAGACAAACCTTAATTCGAATTAACAGCACCCTCCAATGGTACCATAATACTCTGTAATGCAGCTTTACTTTTGTGTTAGAGTTATAGTTACAGCTTCGTGACGATATGACTCAACTTGTGGTGTTATAGAGAATCTAACCTGTTGAGGTTGGCTCCTTCTAAAACGTCTCTGTGCGTTCGAAAGGCCACTTAAGATTGAGTATCATGAGTTAATCGCAAAGAGCGTAAATGGCTCGCTATTAATGCCTAGAATCCGTTTCACAATGGGAATCGAACCTACAGGACTGCGGTTAGTGCTACTGTTGGTGAATAATTTCGACGCTGAAGTAAATCGAGAGCAAGCCATATTCTGCAGCCCTCTAGGTCAGGGGTTCGAAACCGGAGATGCGAGATGACTTTTTAATAGGTGCGAAGTCGTGGTTCTTTTCCATGCAATCCGAATATTACTTAATATCACTGCACAAATTTGGTATAAATTTCATTCTTTATTATCGTATGAGTTATAAATTTTACAGGGGGTGCGAGAACATAATAACAAGATTTAGGGGTCCAGGTTCGGAAAAGGTAGGGAACCCCTACAGTTTACTAAATTGTAAAAATCAACGTATGTTAACTGCTTGCTTAATTAAGACCTACCTGGTCGACAGCAGGGAGATGAGCAGCCACGGCCTCCGGACGACCAAATACCGCCTGTGAGTTCTTCCGCAATCGCGACCACTGCTCTCCGTTGCTGCAAAAACAAAATAACAATAACAGTTATTTCTCTTCACACTGAAGTTCATCTGTGACAACAGTATCGTGAGTTTTTTTTCTTTTCATTGCTGTGATTGCCATCGATATTTTGTATTGGTTCTGTTAAATAGTTTTTATATACTAGGCATATCTCTACCATAACACTTTACCTAAGGTAGTTCCGTATATTAAGGAATGACTTCCCCGAAGTCTCGATCATGCAGACTTTCGCAATGAAAATCCTACGACCCTCCTCCTCTCTTTGATATTTTTATTTTACGATTTTTTTCATACTTCATTATCTGTAAAATTGATTCCAACAGCTTTATTTAGGCAAATTTCCCGATTTGAAAGTGCTACAGCTCTCATTATTGCACTAAGAATTGTTCAGCTGATATAGAGTACGTTGATGATACTCTTCCAACGTGAGCGTTGTGTCAGTCAAAACCTTATTTTTGTACCTGGAATTTAAATTAAAAAACCTCAATTCGATTAAGAAACTGTCTGTGTGAGCTAATTACGGCGGGAAAATCCAACCGTGCTGCAAGGAAACTTGCGTATGTGTGTCACTTTGCACTCTCATGCGTCTCTAAAGGCGGGTTCACACCATAGTCTTTTGCTCCATATACGTAGCACTCAGCGTCAGAATGCGTGACTGTGCGTGTTTTTCTTTTCTAGACGCAAAGCTGAGTTTACTTAGTACTAAGATACAATACGACAATCCGACTTTCTGAAGCTTCCGTATGAAGAAACAAACTCTGTCAAGGGAGCCCCTCTCCCCCTCCACCTCGCGTTTACGCAGCAAAAATCACCTCGGAAGCAGCCCGCCGGAGCTGTACATATGGGGACGGTCCAACCTATACTTCTGGAGGGCGAGGTGAGACCGCCTGTCGGGCTGGGTCCTCGTCTGCCGCAAGAAGCTCTTTATGTCCTCAGGGTCAAAGACGGACAGCAGTCCGGAGCCGTCTGGCAGGGTCTCCCGCACCAGCGGACCGTACTGGTCATACTTGAGTTTTGCGGCTTCGTGCAGTCGTTCTGGATCATAGCGACCTGATGGAGCAGAATGCAGTGACCACCACGTAACTGTAAAATCCCTACTGGCCTGCAGCCTATTTTATTCCCGTGGTTGGACCCTAGGGCGCTCAAGAGGCAACCTCTGGGAATCAGCGGAGGACAGTTCCCAGGTATAAGAACATTAACAGAGAATAAGAACACCAAGAGTAAGCCACACATAAAATTAACAATAATTGGTGGAGCGGGGCTGCGAGTGCCCTGTAACGTCAACGGTTGCAAGCGACTCTAAAGAGCACTTTAACAGGAACTCTACATCCTGCTCATTTATCATTTGAGGCAATTATTAGAGGTTCTAATTATCTTTAATATTTACCATTACCTATGTGCCTCGCTTGCAATGGCTTTAATATGGAGCTGCTACTGCTAGTCACAAACAGTCATGGGGAAGTCTCAAGAGCAGCCTATTGAGGGTCCATGCCCGAAAGTCAATTAAACGTACGGGGCCGCAGAGTTTGGCTAAAACCAACCGTTGAACTCTTAATATCGCAGCTCAATCGAATGTGCCCTATTATGGCTCCGACAAACGCTAGCCAAAAGCAGAGAAATTTCTTGCAAATACGCAAAATATTTTGCGCAAAACCGCACCTTCCTACACGGGAGAATGATCCAATGTTTAATAGACGTGCGTCAAGCTCCGTTAATATAAACGACGTTGACATAGCTACGGAATGAAAACCATGATAAAAATATACTTAACAAGCAGAATAATATAATAAATATTACCCATTGCCTCGGAAGTAATATCAAGTTTAATTCTATGACAAAGTATCTTGAAAAAATAATAAGCTGCTGCGGCTCCGAAAGTATACTGCACAACCTACCCTTAAGGTAGGTATATGTGGTGGCGGTTTCTTCACAAAATTGTGCGCGTTTGCCCAGTGTATCGAGCGCGAAAATGCTGCACGCTCTATCTTAGAATTTTGCGCAAAAGCGGGAGTGTGCAGGTTTTTAGGCGTCGATTCGATGCTCAAAACTCGGATACTCATTCTGTTGGTTAGCGTGTGCATCGGCATTAAAAAAAGTCATTAAAATTAGTTATGTCACGGCACTCATCATATTACTTCAAATTACCCCGATAACAGAAAAATAGATAAGACTTAGATAGTTCCCAGATGTACAGTATGTATATGCACTTTAAACTAAGCATGTTTGTAGCTCAAAGTTTAGTGTAGAAACATTTGATCCCTAAATATGTAGCAAACTTCTCAAAATCAGCAGAGCTGGGAACCCACTTGACGTAAGGAAACTTATCAATAACCAAAAAAGCCCTCCGAGAGCGCATACCTCCGCCAAGCAAGGCAACGATAATGAAAAATTCTAATAGGTTCTGAAACTATTATTTCCTTTGTATCAACACCAAAATCTAATAATTTGAGCCTTTTGGCTGTGATAACAGCTTCTGTAATTTTCTTCAAGATCCGTTCATAACTTTTTGAGTAATGTTGGTGACAAACAAAGAGAGACACAAATTCGAGGAAATATTACCTCTTGGTGGAGGTAATTATGGAATGGACTGTTCGTAGTTATGTCACTGCAGTAAGAATTGACTACCCGTACTTAGTGGTGAGGCAATAGTATCATCATCTACCTATGCACAGTGCGAAAAAATAAGTCATTAAAATTTTTTAGTTATAGTGGGAGCTTATTATGCAAATTAAATTGAGCCAAAAAACAATAAAGAATAGGCTTGTGGCTGTTGAGCTGAACATTCATACTGGTCGGCTGGTCCCAATAGCAGGTGGCCTTTTGGGGAGACCTGGATCTGTGCGCTGGCTGTCTTATTTTATACCATCTTGTTTCAAATAAAGAATTATATAGTATATGCAGCACACAGGATGAGAGCGTCATTTGTTAGAGAGCCGATGCCCAGGCTATGCTCCAAAACTCACCAGCGACAGGCAAGATGTATTTCCAAGTTGAACCTATAAGCGGCAGGGCTCTAGGTCCTGGAATGTCCTTGAACGGTCTAGTGTTTTTCCACTGTCCTTCACTGACTGAACACAAACAGCGAGACAGAGGTGCAACAACTTTCTGTCCTCCTGTCATTTTTCTCTCATATCATTTATTAATTTCTAAGATATATCAAGCTTCTGCCTATAACCGATCATCAATAAATCGGTGCCAAATAAATTACTCGATTCCATCAAAAAACATTATTGTATAAAGAGATGAGTTAATTTTGTACTGTTAATAAATATTTATTTCGAGCAAGTAGTGTTACAGTAATTAGTATAAAAAATTGTCGCTAATATGAGCTATTTGAAATCTTCCAAAACGCTGAGATGAGCACGAGACTCTAAGCTAGCACCACAACCACACTCGCTAGCATCTTACACGTGACTGGTAGCTCTACCAAAAAAGTATTATTCATATGAACTGTTTATCTTCTTTTTTTTATAATATTTTTCGGCCATACAAAAACTTTCCGTCCCTCCGGATTGGTTGAATTGTTTATTTACCTCCGAGCAAGTCTTTTGACGTGAAGTAGTGTGCTGCGTGATTATCTTCTATTATTTTTTAACTCTTTCTTTTACTTGATGCTCTGTGTTTACTTTACGGGCGTCTCATCACCTTTCGAAGAAGCATATAGTTAATTTGTGAGTATGTTGTTAGCTTATATGTATATAATTTTCTGTCGTAATGGCCATAATATTGAGCAGCATTGCTTGATGAAAATTTTATTTAAACATTTCTAAGTAGACCTCTGGCCCCAGACTGTGCCAGACATGCTACTGAATTGTGTAATCTATGAATTCAATCATCTTTATCGATTTAAATAGTATACCTACTAAATGTTTAGTAAGGTAAAGGCACCTCAAGCCATCAAACCTTAATTCCAGTGATCCACCTCAAAGATTTACAATGACATCCAACTCCTAAAGCCGTGACCTCAAGTAGGCAAGCCCGTCACTGGCATGGCTTTGGCACCTTTTGATAACAACTCATATTAAAGGGGATTGATTATTTTCTCTGCACTTAAAATGTTTGATCCTTTTGAACAACATGGTAAATAGTTTGACTGGTAAGTCTAAACAAAATTGGTTCAGTATCAGCAATTTGTGTAATTAGTGAGGGTTTGTCAGTGGATGCTGTGGCATAATGTAATGACTTACCCCGGCAAATATCCAATATTATTGTTTTGTAATGTGGCTGTACTATATCAGTGGAACCATTATCCATATTTTGCTGAACAGCATGGTAAAAGTGTACTTTAGGTTCAAAGTAGAATTTTGATATTAAATGTGTTATATAGATAAAAGGACCCAATTAAGCACATTGTACAATAATACACTTTTGCTTGCAAATGCTTAGTTTTGAGGTACAGTATTTGACTTTGAAGTTTCCTCTGTTTCCTATGGGAGAAAATATCTGGTAACTCTATAGGAACCTAAACTGACCTAACTCTACCTAAACTAGGTTAGGTCAGTTTACGTTCCTATGGAGTCAGCGGGTTTTTTCTCCTAAAGGAAACAATGGGAACTTCAAAGTCAAACATTGCAAACACTAAGCATTTAAGAGCAAAATTGTATTCATGAATAATGTGTGAAATTCTATTTTGGACTTGAAGTAAAAATTGACCAAAGCCTTTTTCGGAAACTGAATTGTCAGATAAAATTCAAGTCTAAATTGCCAGAAAAACGTCTGTTCACCGGATGTCTATCTGGTAAATTAAAACTCTGTCCGTGAATTTCAATGCCAGAAAAACCTCAATATTGCCGCTCATTGATGCACCAAATTGAAACTATTGTCGGAATGAGCACAAAACTGGACCATACACCCATACTTGTCAGACTTTTTCCAACAAATACCAAAGTTTGTTTGTTAATATTAAATTGGTTCAAAATTCTAGAACTTGTTTTAACTACGCACCTCTATTTGCCAGACTTTTTCTGAAAAATACCAAAGTTTTCTGGTATTTTGGCTAAGTTTCTGTTTGCCAGACCATTCAGTAAAAACCACGGAAAAGTAAAAAATTGGGCAAACCAGGTTTCAGCTAAATGGAGTTCCACTGTATTTGAATTGGGTCTAATTTGATGAAGTATGAACTTCAAGTTATAACAGTTAATAGTTTGAAAAGATAGGTATATATATATACAATTGCATAGAAAAAATTTTATATGCTTCAGTTTTCAAAGGAAAGCTATTATTCATTTATTTTAAGGCATGTTTGATTTGCTGTAACTAGTTACCTAATTAATTGTAATCTGGTCCTAGATTCTACCCATGGTCATTTGGACTTCCAATTACACAGTGCGCAAAATGTGTTGCCAAATTTATCACATTTTCTTTCATGTCTCATCACAAGTACTAGTGATACTATCTTAGTTTTGAGTAAAATTCACCATAATTATCTGTTAAAAACTATAGCTATATAGGCTAGAGGAAAATACAAATGTGTCTCCAAAATCTTCTCTAGAGGTCACACAAACCTTGCAGATACACAACCAAATATATTTATTTCTTTTCTTATATTTTGCATCCAGGCAAATGCAGTTGTTTTTTGTAATACCTAGTAGCTATTTCTCATCAGCATTCAACTTTAAGCAGAGCCAAATTCCAAACATAGCTATCATAAAATAGGGTAATTTTAGACAAAAACAGGTAAAAGGAACTTACTGCAATTACAAGAAGAGTATCAAAAGTTAGAAGAAAACTTCTACACTGTAATAAAGGTTGGTATCTCTGTAGTATATCACTAGGCCCCACACTCAAGCTCGGCTAGCATAAACACAGAAAGGAATACGTTTTGTTTGTTGGGATGTTTTTGTTTGTTTCGTTTATTAAACATATTCCTTTCTGTGTTTATGCTATTCAAGTTTGAGGGTGGACCTAATGATATACTACAGAGATGCCAACATTTATTACACTGTAGAAGTTTCCCTCTAACTTTTGATACTTTTCCTGCAGTGCAGCAAGTTCTTTTTACCTTTTTTTGTCCGAAGTCACCCCGTTTTACGGTACCTACTAGGTATTCAGATTCATACTACATGAGCCACTAGTAGTTCATGTCTGATGCTAGTGTTACAGCAACAAGAAACAACTGCCACAAGAAATATATCTGAAACTACCTATTAGGACTACAACTTCAAATTTAAATAAATGTTACTGCTTACCATAGGATGGGGTAATTGAGATCATGTGGGACAATTGAGATATAGTGGGGGTAGTTAATTGAGATCAATGATTATTGTGGCCTTGTTAGAGTAGTTACACAATCTATAGGCTTGTGGTAGGTATCTGCCAGGATTTGACATTTAAAAAATATGTTCTGATTTGAGTAAGTACTCTAACAAGGCCACAATAATCATTGATCTCAATTACATCCACTATATCTCAATTGCCCCACATGATCTAACTAACCCCATCCTACAGTATTCCTACAATGATGATCACTAGATATAGTAGAGTATGAGAGAAGCTTAATAATCTTTGACAATGTAGGGTAAGGAGCCCATAGGAAATGCACTGGCCCAATGCAGCTGCTCCTGCGTCTCCATTGGGCTGTAGCTATGGCGGATTGACGATGTGAGAAATGCCCAATCATACCTTATTTTTGGTGGGTGTTTAAGAGACACATTAAGCTCTTTTTTATAGGTATAGAAGATAGAACAATACCAGTAGCAATATATACCTATCAAAGGATGGGGTAATTGAGATCATGTGGGGCAATTGAGATATAGTGGGGGTAATTGAGATCAATGATTATTGCGGCCTTGTTACTTGTTAGAGTACTTACACAAATCAGAACATATTTTTTAAATGTCAAATCCTGGCAGATACCTACCACAAGCCTATAGATTGTGTAAGTACTCTAACAAGGCCACAATAATCATTGATGTCAATTACCCCCACTATATCTCAATTGCCCCACATGATCTCATTTGCCCCATCCTACAGTATATATTTTTTATTTTGAGGGTAATATAATAAAACACTTTTTAAAATATATATAAATTTTTAAATATATAACAACAATAGATAGCTACCATTCTTGATATTTACAAGTCCTTATGATAAAAATTTCAGCTGTTTCAAAGCTAATGGCGGCTATTATTGCCTAAGGTTCAACTAGTTTGTGCAGAAAACAAATGAAATCTACTATAGGTAGCTATAGCAATGGATTTATTAGATATGACTGCAAAAGTTTGTGTACTCCATTACTCTATAATGTAAGTCAGCACTGTAGAACCTCACAGTTTGAATGCAATTTATTCTGTGGCTGAGTTACTACCTACTAGCCCAGCGTATCAACACTGATTGGATGGAGAGTTCACGATTAGTGTTGGGATGTAAAAAATTCATTCAAATTGCAACTTCTGCTTAAAGTAGAGATAGCGATACCTACTCAAGAATGTCAGCTCTTTAAACTATATACTGAAGCACTTGCAATGTGAATGAAGTTCTAGTGCATATTGAAGCAAATATTATCATGATGTATCAAGTTATTCGTACATCCATCTTATAAGGTAGCTACCTATAAAAAATTTAGTATAATACCCAGTGCATCATTCCTCTACCAGTTGTAAACTGGCGGCTTAATTAATACCTCATAATGACTTACTTACTATAAATTACCAAACGATACACTGAGGGCTCTCTGCCCATTAGCATCCCTGTACGGGTCGCTCTAGCGGATACGGTGGTTAAACTAATCCCGTAATAATAATATAGCAAGTTATTTTAATCCCTTTAAAGGTAGCTACTAGTAATGGTAATCTCCATGCAGAGTTAAGGTACCTAGTTTGCTAATCCTGTCTTCTTGTTTAATTTTCTTACTTCATTAACATTTGGTCATTATTTTGATTATTAAATTTTATTAACACATAGCTTAATTGTAAGGTATTCACCTTCTATGCGATTCAGAGGCAAAACTACCTCTAATTCTGTCAGGTGAATGACTGAGATCTGATAACTAGTGCCATAACACTAACATGAAGGTATGGCTGGTTGAATTTTATATATACAGCACTTATGGCTGTAATATTTCTATAATTTTGCTGTAAATGACTAGCTAAATGATAGCACTGATATCATTTATTTTTGCCTGTGAACATAAGCTGCAAGTTTTGTTTATAGAATTGTCAGTGAAACGCTATTAAAGGCAGATTAAGATCAAATGCCAAAATTCCATAGGCTAGTTACCTACTTTTCAAATGTCAGGAGGTATATACTGTGGCTACATTCACCTGCAGGAGCCAACATTGCTGCATTTTTTTCCTGGTCATCACTGCAGTAACGTAAGTTGATGACTCTCTACTCTTCTTGTGCTGTTTGAAAGCCATCAATGCCTATTTTCTCAGCATGGTATCTGCTGGTAGTTGATGTTGAAACCTCTGCCGACGTGCTGACCATCACTGAGAAATCGTGCTATGAAGGGCCCATTGGTCCTGTCTGACGAAAGTGAAATATTTTTGTCACCAAAACAACTGCAATATCAATTACAAAGAAACATAGTTGACAAAAGTAACCAAGCAGTAAATGTGCTTAGCTACCTAGGCTACTCGCCTTCTAAACAGCTTAGATTTTTGATAATTTGAAAGTTCTATTACATAGGTCATAGTCCACACCATAAATTGACTGGATACTGACCCCTAAGGCAGATTTCAGTCCCGCAATTGGGCCTGACCGCCCGCACTTTTTATATGTGTTCTCATTACTATTTCATTCTTTAACTATTTGACTTAATTCTTTTGCATTCAGTAATGACTGGCAAACCTGTACATACTTCTATAAACAACAAATTCACAAAAATATTAAGGCTTGAAGAGTATTTACGTAAAGCAACTGTTCATGAGATCCTTCGATATTTCCTCTAGAGTAAAGCTATCTAATACTAAGAATGACTGTCGTGTGTTTATATATAAATATATATATTTATATGTTTGGTGTCACGCTCTTAACGAAATAGATAGGCGGAAATTAGCCCAGGTTGGAGGTTCTGGTGCTCCTCTCAAGCTCCATTGAAAGTGTAGGCAGAAAAGAGGCCGGGTTGCAGATGATGGCAAACGTATCTTAAGCAGGGATAGATGAAATTCCAACACTAAAGACATCGCAGGCTTAGTCTGATTTGTACGAGTATTAGCTTCTCCATACATCGAATCTACGGCAAAGTATAGGGCGACCTTATGTCTGAATGCATTTCTTGCATTGCCGAAGTTGAAAT
>LQNS02277998.1:914353-933361 GCA_001587735.2 Parhyale hawaiensis | reverse complement strand
AAAAGAAGAAAATTAAGAAGCAAATAAGAGAAGAGGAGATTCCGCACCGGCCTAGAGGCATTAGGCAAACGTATAGGTTATTGCGTGAATTCTTCACGCACGGGTCCACTAGTTTCGCAATAGTTTGTGAAATAAACAGTCTCATTTTGTAGAACCGGAGTTTCTCAGATTTGTGGTATGCTCGATTTGTAATGAAATGCCCAGTAAACTTCTGGTGAAGATGTTAATGAAATTTATTTGGTATATGTATTATGTACTGGCTAAGCGCGGCCATTAGAAAAAACAGATCACAGAGCTGAAGGGTGTGTTGTGTATGCAATGGAGGCAACTATGAAGTGAAGTGATTAAACATAGTAATCCATTAAATCATGTGATGTAGGCAACCATGGTGAGATGTACCAGTAACATATAGCTACAACATGAAGTGATATAATGCAGACAACCATGACGTGATGTAGTGTAGGGAACAACCATGATGCCATTCCACTTAGGCACCCATAGAATGATTCAACTTATGCAACTATGAAAGTGATTCAACTTAGGCATACATTAATTGATGTAACATAGACAAACATGAAGTGATGTACGGTAACGTAGGGAACCACAAAGTGGCATAGTATTCCTAGGTAGTAATGTGAAATGAGATGGTGCAACTGTAGATGGTTCCAGTGATGAAAGGTTGTATCAGCACCACAATGTCATTTTAATGTCATTTAACGGCTGTCCTGGTATCTTTATCTCATAGTTAATTATGCATTTTTAGCTCATGGCTACTAATGTGGTTTTATTCTGCAGTATTACTGTGGTTTTAATCAGGTTTTACAGTATTACTGGGATTCCTTAACCTTTCTTTCCTTGCGGCTTTCAGGATGAGCTCCGCCGAAAGCTCTACATACATAAGTTTCTGAGGTTATTGCTTCAAGCCCGTCGTTGGAAAAAACTCAATTGTACGTGATATTAAAGTACATTACGTGTAGGATCTATGTGCCAATTTTTTTTTCTGTAAAATTTTATTATTTGTAGAAATTGTGATGAATATTCAATTATTCTTGGTGTCCAAAGGTATGATGTATGTCGCCTACTGAAGATATACGATTGTGAATTTAGATTCCCTGCTCTGAAACACATTCCTTACATTACGACGAAGAAATTAATCTTTGTTTGAGATCTCTGTGATTGTTAGAACTTATTTTATTAACACGTAAATCGGCCTCCAGGCCCAATTGCGAGAGGCTCGATTTCAGTGTCCAGTCAATGTATGGTGTGGTCTATAGGTATATCTAATCTACGTATGCTACAACACATTAGCTACATAGAAACTCAGAGCAAAGAAACTATTAGACAATATTATATGGCGTTTTAATTTTTTCTTTCACTACGGTACATTAATATTTTGCCAAGCCAGTGCCAAATTTCTATTTTGTCCAACATATGTACCTATTAAAGAGTAGCTTCTAAAGTTGTTAGGAAATCACTCTCCTATTTTATAATTTGGTGTAGCTATCATTTAAATTCATAATCTACAGCACTTGAATCTACAGCACTTGATTACTAGTACAATCCCACATCACATCTCTGTAGCCTATCGCTCATGCACGTGGAATTGTTACGATTTTCAGAGCTAGAAGGTACACTCATATTTGTCTGACCTTCATTTTTTCCACGGAGTTACATTCTCAAAAACTGGTGCTGTTATGTAGCTATTGCGAACTTACAACTTATGCATACTACTAAAGGGTTCACAGTAAATGCTTCGCTAAGTCTGAGATTTAACTAGGAAGTAGGCCAGTTCATGGTTACCTGTAATGGGTGCGTTGTTGGTAAATTTAGGATCTTGTGCGCCATCATTCAATACCATTCCACACAGCCGGGTGCCTGCCAGTAGGATGTAGTCCTGCGGGCACTGCCTGATGCCCACGCCTGCCTCCCCATCTCCCACGGTGGTGACCTCGGTGCCGTCTGTGGGTTGGGGTTTGGAAAACTTAATTTCTTTCATTAAAAATAGTGTGTCAGTGCGTCGTAACATTTAGTCTTTTGTGACCCTGCTCAACAATACCTACTCAACATTTTTTGCAAAGAGCTAACGATACACATATTATATACTGTAATTAATTTACCTGGGGGCCAAGTTCAATGTGTGTCAAGAAGTTGTTTATTGCTCGTAAATATTGTGGCCCTCAACTGCCTCAGTATTTTTGCTATCTCAAATTACGGAAGACAAATTGAGTTTTTCCGAGGTGCATCGTACGTAAGACTATAGATTTGGAACCTGTGGAAATTCCATGTAAATAAAGCACTGTTTTCCAATGCTATCACGGACGTACGTATCATGCTTGCGAAGTATAAAAGTATGTTCCAAGTCAGCAAATTTTCTACCTATGACCTGCGAGCAGTAAGGGCTTCAAGAAATTTGAACTTGACTCCTGTTGCTTCCTTCCTAGACAATATCAAGGGCAGGTAGGCTACCCTAATTATCTCCATCTAATACTGAAAACGTTACGGTCGTAGGTACTAGCTAAGTCATTAACAAAGGAATAATAATAATAATAGCTGGCAGTAGATGGACCAACAGGTTCATTCCCAGAGACCAGTCGCAACTCACGCTCCGGCTCTCTGTGAGATATTGCCGATATGTTCGTATCATCAGATAGGCATAGCTGGTGAAGAAAGGAAGAAAAAGAAGACGAATTCTATACTGTTTAGTAAGGCTTTGTTATAATTTTAAAATGATTTCAAACTGTGCAAAATAATTTAAATTATTGGCTGTAGGTGCAACCGAGACTAATGCTCCGGCCCTCTATGAGCTATTGCCGTTATGTCAAATGTACGCTTGATGTCACAGGCTGCTGCTGCTGTTGGATGTTAACATTTGCATATAATGGCGTGAGCAGCTGCAGCTGCCGCCTATTGTGTGCTGTATCTGATGCGTCATCTCGCTCTTGTGAACTCTGCCCTCACTTCCTCTTCATCCATACAAACAATCTACACACATAATGTGGGACATTCAGCTCTCACGTTAGGTATTCAACTTCAGTGCTCTCCACGGGTATCTTTGCTACCGACTTTCTTTGTGAAGAGAAAGAAGTGCGGCGAGGGATTCTTAACTTGACTCTCACCGCTTACTGCTTCGCTTGCTCTTCACATTACCATATCATCAAAATTCTAGATTAAGGCAAAAGAAAAGCTCGCTAGGTGTATCCACTGCACGGTGCGATATGTGAGATAATAAATGATCGTTATTGTTGTATTAATCATGCGATTGTCTCGTGTAGTGCTTCTCAGCCTTTTTCCTTAGCGGCGCACCAAGTTAATAAGGAAAATAGTGCGGCGTACCTGCCACCAGTTCTGATTTTTTTTCAGTCCAAAGGCGAATTTGATGAAACCAAATTATATCAAATCAAATGTATTACATTTGATATTTCATACATACAGCTGGCATTTTTTTTATGAAATATGCATACCGGGTGATAAATAAAAAATAAGTACATGCGATGTCGCCACATTCCTACGTACTGTACAATTGTTCTACTGCGGTGAATATATACATACTGTATGTTCTTTAGAGTTTGGGGTGTGAGGTAGAGAGGAAAGCTCTCGCTGAGGCGCTTCTCTTGGTATACGACAAACGTAAGTTTAGTTAGTTACATATTAAGCCTGCGCATTCTCGGTGGGCTCATTGGTCAGCGTTTGGCGGCGCACTAACCAACGAGTGGCGGCGCACTAACCAATGACTGGCGGCGCACTAACCAACGAGTGGCGGCGCACTAACCAACGAGTGGCGGCGCACTAACCAACGAGTGGCGGCGCACTAACCAACGAGTGGCGGCGCACTAACCAACGAGTGGCGGCGCACTAAAGAACGAGTGGCGGCGCACTAACCAATGACTGGCGGCGCACTAACCAACGAGTGGCGGCGCACTAACCAATGAGTGGCGGCGCACTAACCAACGAGTGGCGGCGCACTAACCAACGAGTGGCGGCGCACTAACCAACGAGTGGCGGCGCACTAACCAACGAGTGGCGGCGCACTAACCAATGACTGGCGGCGCACTAACCAATGAGTGGCGGCGCACTAACCAACGAGTGGCGGCGCTCCGGTTTAGAATCACTGGTCTAGTGTGACCTCAACGTCAGACACAAAGAGCCTGATCGCAAAATGACAGTATAGCTACCCTGCGTTTGTTACTTCATGCAGTTGGGCTCAAAAACAAACAAACAAAATCTATTAAATTGCCGTCTGTTAATCCGGTCTTAGATCGAGAAATTATACCCATTTCGTTTATTTCTCTTTGTATGCGCCCAGAAAATTTGAAGAAATAAAAAAGTTATGTGTAATGGTGTTCATATAGGTAGGCTCGTAGGTCATACACATGCTTACTTACCTGTGCCAAGTTATGCGGAGTTATCGCTATTCCAAAGACTAAGTACCTACCTAGCGCTTCTGTACCAATAGGCTATACGCGCAACAGTTGCACCTTTACTTGCTGTAGCAGAAATGTAATGTCAGCATCCTTATATTTTATACAGTGCGACTGTCACTTAATAACATTATGACTCTAGTTAGGACGTGAATAACTAGCTTACCAGCAAGAGTGTCTCTGTTGACGATGTCAAAGGCCGCCATGACACCTGCCGGGGCGACGTTCCGGTACTGCATGCTGCAATAGCCGCGCTCCTTCCGGATACACATGGCGTAGTTCTGGAAGTTCTGGGGGCCGAGGTTTGGGGTGGTGAATTATTTTCTAGCAAAGCCAGTTAAGTTTGGGATACATCTATCCTCTTGCGATGACAATATCTTTTTCTAGATCTAAAAAATATATATATAGGTATATTTTTTAACTATCCGACCTAGCTTGAAAATACGACAATCCACTCTCCCTCTCAACAATCAGATGCCCAAAAGAAGTTCCTCCCCTATTCCACTACCTAAAAAATTTCAAAACAAAGCAGCTTACCAAGAAAACAACTCATTGCCTATGCTAATTGTTTCTTAAATAGTGCGAGGCATTTTTTTTACTATTTTCCGTAATGACTTGTTAACTCGTAACCAGTCTTTTTGGGCAGTAGAGGATTAACCTCGAGAGCATGTGCGACAAATGACCCACTATAGCCATCCACTTGTCCCCAGCTATCTCCGTACCGTATAGGTAGCTATCCACCTGCCCCGTACCGTATAAGTAGCCATCCACCTGCCCCATACCATACAGATAGCCATCCACCTGTCCCCAGCTCTCCCCGTACCGTATAAGTAGCCATCCACCTGCCCCGTACCGTACAGGTTGGTAGCCATCCACCTGTCCCCAGCTCTCTCCGTACCGTATAGGTAGCTATCCACCTGCCCCGTACCGTATAAGTAGCCATCCACCTGCCCCGTACCATACAGGTAGCCATCCACCTGTCCCCAGCTCTCCCTGTACCGTATAGGTAGCTATCCACCTGCCCCGTACCGTATAAGTAGCCATCCACCTGTCCCCAGCTCTCCCTGTACCGTACAGGTAGCCATCTACCTGCCCCTTACCGTATAGGTAGCCATCCACCTGTCCCTAGCTCTCCCCGTACCGTATAGGTGGTCTCCCCGTCCGTCCTGTAATTGAAGCTCTGCAGGTTCCCAGAAGCAGTGGTGTAGTACTGCAGGCAGTTGGCGGGGGGTCGGCCGGGGTTTTCACACTCTATCTGCAGGTAGAATGATTGTATTTCTCGCGATGTTGTACAGCAGGGGGGCTTGCATTGAGATGTCTATATTGTTGTGAATTAGATTTTTTGTTGTTTTACTGCAAATGAGTCCCGAGTCTTGGTGGAGTTTACAGAAGGTTCTGTAAAATGTATTCTGACGTTTTCTCTGAATATAATGTCATATAATAGGTAATATGGTAATAATGAAAGATCTACGGTGTGTATCTGTTGTCTATCGATCACATCTATTAGGATTCAGCGTAATGCCACTTAATTAATGCTAGAAGATGTTGCCGCACAGCGTGAAACTGAGATTGTCATATTTATGCTCTTAAGTTTCAACTTTTTATCTGTTACGTCTCGTGTACCTATCGTTCGTTACTCATCACCCACCTGAGACACCTGGATCTGCCACTGGCGCTGGAACTCACCGCCGGTCACCACGTTCAGCTCTAGCGGTCCCGTCACCGTGTCGACGTCAATGTAAACTGCGACAAAAAAATGCCGGAAGTTACGAAGATAGGTCAATAATTGTCCAGAGAGTGACTGATTTTAAAGCTATTATGGCTTATTTTGGAAAACCTCACCGCAGGAGCGTGTTGACGGTAGCACGAACTATAAGGTACAGAGGGAAAAAGTATCGTGCGACACAGCCACCAATTTAACCATAAGCTCTACGCAGCCATACAAAAGGGGCTTGCCGGTATTGCTTACACGGTGTCACTTGAACTGTTATATAAGAAGTATGACAAAAATCTCAAAATGGCAGCAAATAATAATTAGCTATATAAAAGTGAAGCATATTAGATTAACGAACCCACAAGTTGAGGATGCCTCTAACGGCAATAGCTCGTAGAGAGCCGGAGCCTGGGTTTCGGCTCCCCTTTGAGAATGGGCCTGTTGGTCCGTCTGTCACTCTCTATCAATCTAGCCTACTGGATCCCCCTACTCACTGTGCTGGCCTGTGTTGAGTCCACAGAGGTGGGGGATGCCGCTGTTGATGTTCTGGCCGTACACCACCAGACGGTCCCGGGTACAGGCCCCATCCTCGGGGGGCGCCAGCTGTTGGTAGTGTACGTGTGAGATACTCGCAGCTGGCTCCGTCCGAGCAATTATTGCTGCTGGCCCTTGGTTAGCACAGCTGGCTTCAACCTAGCTTTAATTGCAGCTGGTTCCATGCCTAGCCTTTTTTACAAAGCTCTAACTTTTTCCGCTTATATTTCCTTGTAAAGTCAACAAACTCTACCTGCATAGCTTCCTAGCCGACAGCTTATTATTTCTTCATAAATATTTATTAGATACTATCGGGTAACCAAGGAAGGTCGTGCGGTTTTTATAGTGGATTATCTAATTGAAAAAGAGAGAAACTTTCTGGATCACCTCATATGAAACAGGAATTAATCTTTTACTGCCCAAGAGGGATGTTTTGCTCACGTATCCAGTGTTCGTACTTGAACTGATGTCTCTAGAGTGTAAACGATGATAGTATGAAAGAGTGACCCGTTAATTCATACCTCGAATTTGACAAAATCCAGTCTGAGTTGGCAAATGTCCTGGTGGACTTTGTTGACCCTGATGATGCAGGTCCCCCCAGCGGTGGGTTGCTGCTGGGCCCCCGATGTGGGCACCTCCTCAGCGTCGGGGTTTGTAACCTCAGGCTCCGAAACCCACACCGTGTTGTTGCTGCGAGCGCTCAGGTTGCATCCTTGCATAAATACTGTCGCAGTGTGTAATATTAATTAAAATACAAATATGCTTTAAGTAGCCATATTATATCAATTAAGAAATACTGTATAGACTACGCCATATGTACAGTATACTCGGTTGTCAACCCTTCGCTAGTGAGTCGCGGGGCTGATTAAGTAGGTACCTTTTTTCTGAAAATGTTATTGATTTTTTAAAAATTTATATATATATTTATTAGCCTTAGGAATCTTTTGGGAAGAACCCCAATTCGAAGTAGCATCAAGTAACATGAAGTCTGCATACTAAATAGCTGGTAGCTACATATTGACTCCAAATTACATATATAAAATATCCTTCAAGATATGATTTATTATTGAATTTCCTGCAGGAGTGACTCTACTATGCGTGTTTTATATGATACTTTATGCACTAAATATAACCAGTCATGAAGAAACAAGGCGGTGGTCTCCCTATGATGCTGCAAAACTGAAGTGTTGCCTCTACGTGCTCTGATGTAGCAAAGAAATAATTTCTATCAGAGACTCGGTAATTAGCAATTTAATGGAACAGTTACAATTGAATTGAATTGATGCCATGTTTACGAAACAGTTTCGGAAACCTGCCCAATAACTGAGATTTGGAGCAGATCTCCCTACCAGTTTCCGTAATACGATGCCGATTTTAACTAGCTGCGTTTCGCAGGTTGATATGTTAACTTTGAAAAGACATAACTTTAAATTTACCTTTTAAAGCTTATGTATTCACAAACTTAGCTCAACAGAGATTTCTCTTTGTACATTGTCTTCACCTTCAACTTGCTTATGCGCTCATCTTATATTATGGGGAGCAGCGCCCTCAGGGGGATTGTGTAGGTTGCATTAACCATTAGCTAGGCCTTCAGGACGTCTGTTTTTGTGCCCACTTTGCTTCTTTCCATCTTCATACTCCTACTGATGGCGTCTTGTTCTGTTCTTTCCTCTTCTTTCCCTCCTAGCTGTTCCCATGCGCGTTGACTCGTGCATGGGTTCCACGTTTCTTTTGACATTCTTATGTCCCTTCTTTCTTCCTATCTTTTTTGGATCACAGTGTACTCTGTGGGTGGGGAGGCTTAAACTAGCAATATAATAATAGTTAACTTGATTATATATATTGCAATTAAATGAGCAATACTCACTAATGCAACACAGCATACTGTTGGTGCAGCCCTCATCGGTGGGAGTGCCCCCCTGGGCCCTGCAGCGGTCTCCTGTTGTACACGTCCCCCCCATTCCCCTACGGTCCGTACACAGCTCCCCCTCCTCTTCTGGGGGCTCAGTGGGCGGGCTGTGGTCCTTCAGCAGATAGAAGAGCTTGTCCAGCGTCAGAGCTGCCATGGCACAGATATTAATTACTCATATATACACCGGTATGACAGGTTTGATGGTCCCTATGGGGCTATATCCCTCGTAGGGTTGTGTGTAGCCTATATGTACACACACACACACACACACTGGTGGCTCATGCGGTGGTGAAATGGCGGCAAAAATGATGATAATAATAATAATTTCAGCGACACCCCCGTTTTCGTTGGCCTTCTTCGTACTTCTACTTTGATGAATATATTCACCTTTCCCTTCTTTGATCTTCTACTTAATTTTCCGCACTATGCAACGGGAGCGAACCAAGCTTTGCCGTGGGAAGGAAATGAAGAAATTTAGTATCCATGCTTCCGGTAAGAGGTAATTCAGACGTCCTTAAAGCCTCATCGAAAATTTGACAAAGCAGTGGACCCCTTTTGCCTCTGAGCAAATGAATACATGCTATGTAAAACTAATGAAACCGCGAGCGGAGAAGCCAACTAAGCACTAGTCAGAGAATCTGTGCAGTCAGCTGTGTGTCGCAATCAGCATTGCTAGCTTACCGGTGCTGCACCGGTGACCCAGCCAGTCGCAACTCGTGTCGCAATCATAGATCAAATGGCGACTGCGACGCGGGTTACGGTGATGCAGACTACCAAGCGCAAGCATCTATTTTGAATAAAAGGAGCACTAAATTCATTCAAATATGCAAGAAATAAAGTCCCTACACCAGAATAAGTAAATCAGATAAGTTACTTGGAATTTATAATGACAAAATTTCAGTTAAAACGGAATTTCAAATCGTTGAGCTTGTTCCGCTTGTCGCTAGTTGGCGCTCTTACAACGACTTTTCGGGTTACGACCACCTTTTTTAAGGTTGCGGTAGCCTGGCTTTGGCGTGCTTGCGACACACGTACCCTAGACTGAGCTCGACAGAGCACAAAACTCCACGGGCCGCGGGGCGAGGCAGGCGGCGGGCCAGTAGGAGGTCGACGCGTTGCTGTTGTCTAATATTATCTTTGTTACATTGTTTCTGGATGGAGATATTATAATTTGGGTCGCAAGCTACTCAATCCGAGTACTGCTATTATTGTTATTATTAGGAGTGATTGTATTATTATGTGACTTCTTACATATGTTTTTATCATTAGGCTACTGTGGTTATGTGCAAACTTACACTTACCGTCCTATACCGAGTGGTTATCCTTATTCCTAAGAGTGGAAATGTCATTCGTTTTCAACGCATACGTTAATGCACGTCATGGCATGCATAATTCAAGTTATTTACTACTACCTATATCATTTTTCTTGAAAATCCGTAATAGATTTATTGTTAATTCTGGATGCATATAAGAGTAGATACATTGAACATCATGTAAAGGTAAAAATTTTATATAACTTTATTTACCTTCAAAAATATGGCACTTAAGCAGTTGAATCACTTTAACCCCGTTTTCTGATGTTTTCTTTCTCATTTTGTTCCTTATAACTCGGAACGCCTCATATATAATACCATATTTGGGTACCGCATGTGCCTTTAAAATTGTTTACGTTGCGCGTATCTTTTTTTTTTTTTTCAAACAGAAATTAAGCCAAGACAAATATCAAACACTAAATATAAAGTCGACTAATCAGAAAATTACTGTTTCGGGAGAAAGTATCCCATGTTCAGAAAAAAATTAAAATTGCAATCTACTCCTATGAAATAAAAATTATCATCATTATATTTGAGGGCACGGGGAGTACTGGTTTATTTACAGGCTTTCCCGTGCCTGTTACATTGCGCGACAGAGCTCATACGGTCACGGCCCAAATTTATTGAGCTTCATTCCTCTGTGATTTCCAATGATTAGCTGAAAAATTCGTAGTCCTCTTGTGCCTGTGTTGTGTTGTGCCCCGTAATTGGAAACGATACTGTGTTTGATGCTGGCAGTTCTTTCACCAGCGTTTTTAACCATTGCCTACTGCATACTAAAAAACATGTACCGGTGTGAGGTCATCTGTTATATCGTACCCACGCTCTTATTCTTATAGAATTGTAGAGGTTCTCCCAAATAGGTACATATAAATTCCAACACCTTTAACTGACAGGCATATTTTTTTTTAATCTGTACCTATATATGTTCTCATCTATGCAAATGTACTGTCATATGTTCTCATCTATGCAAATGTACTGTCAGATGGCTATATAATAATTCCAATGCATACACCTATTATCTTTTATACTGTATGCTCTGATCAATTAGTCGTACTCCTGGTTAGTTCTATAATAATTACCGTACATAGAATATGCTCTCACCTGTCCATCCCGAGAAGTTCTTCATAAGTTCCCGCAGCAGCTGCCGAACTGCGGAACAATGATGCCGGTGGTACAGCAGCGTCGGGAAATAGAGGGGAACCCCGAGTTATTTATATTATATATTTATACATTGTGTACTGCTCGCTAAAGGTGCTACTATACCTATGTTCATATTACGTCGTTGTAGACTAGGTAGAGATGCACCTATTGGCTCGTATTGCGTCTTTGTTGAGGTGCTGTTATTGCGTCGTATAGTAGGTGCGTAATTGTGATAATGTGTAAAATATATATTTATATTCTTCTGCTTATATTGTGTGATAGAAGAAGTGCTCTCAAGCTAAAAATAATTGCGTCTTGTAGCTAAAAGTAATTTAACCCGCGTCTAAATTCTGTCGTCTACACTGAACTGCATGTAAATTTTTATTAGTAGCTATTACAAGGTTATACGTCTTTATAAATTTACACTACAGTATCGAAGTATATCTCATAAACTTAGACTATGGACTCAGTTGTCTTGTTGCAGTCAAGCCACATGCTGTAGTGAGTCAAAGTGTAGTCTGCGTAGATTAAAAAAATGGCGGTAAATTTAAACATTATTGCTCGTATCAAATACCAACAATCCAGTGAGAAAAGTTTAGGCGAACAGCCAATGTTTATCAGAGTGTTGTTTTATATCAGTAATTTAGCTGAAAGTTTCAAATTGGAATGTTATCAAATGAGCAGCTTGTAAAGAACATGAAGAACGTTAAGGTTTAGAAAAGAAAATTTTGTGGCAGAAGCCGTTGATGTGACTGTTATTGAATTTAATATACTGGACTCTCATTTAACAAATACCGGGTAGCCCAACTGTTACGTGCACTCGTTGTTGGCTCTCGCCTTAGGCGCAGGCTGCGACCCAACGACAAAAACCAGCATCACGACACTACACACGTGAGTTGACGTGAATACCGTCTCCTGCACCCCGTCCTGAGACGCTCAAAGTATTTCAGAATAAAGAATATGGAAATTGTTCACCAGTAGTTACCGTCTATTGGTACAGCCTGTCAGTACTCACTTTGTGCTGCACCATGTTCGTCATGATACGGCAGTCGGACCAGAGCTACGGGTGCGCGTATCTTCCTCGTCACCACAGAGGTAATTTCTTGTTCGAAATCCTCAACTTTACGCAACGCTTCATTATTGCGTTACCGAAAGCAGCGCAATATTCTTTGTGTGATTGCAGCCTCGGCATCGCCAGCAGCCACTGCATTAATTAGCTTTTTCGCTAATAAATTAGCTAATGAGTTCTCATGACCAGTTAAGATTGTTACCAACAAGAATAAAAGAAGTCTTTTATAACAACCGAGTATTTTATAGGTGAAGGTTTGCTGTCCAGTCTCATATTGCGCCTGTGCGGCTTGTATTGCATCCAGTCAGGTTAGTGCAGAAGCTAGGGTGTTTTTGTGTAGCTTTTTAAGTTCGTAGCGTCTAAGACATTTGCGTTGAATGGCTTAAATTATGTGGGGAATTTACCGTGTAGACTGTAGACTATTGATTTTCACCGTCACTGAAAATGTCGTACGACTGTGTTCATTATTATTTCACCGTCACTGATAATATCCGAAAATTGTGTTCTTTATTGATTCACAGTGTCACTAAAGTTGTCCGTAAGATAAATGTATTATATGAAGGTCTGTCTTTGTCACACTGATAAATACCAAACGTCATTGTTATCGTTCACAAACTTATTTTTTATTTTCTTACTGGCATCACAGAAACACTGCTCCAAATCTTGTCATGTTTCTGATATGGTCGGCGTCATTCAATATGTCCGTAATATTTTGTCTTGCCAGCCATTCACGTTGGCGTCCCTTAAAGTTGTTGTAGCTATAAAAGTTTGATCACTTAAACGCAGGGTCTCACTAATCGTAAGGAGTAATTCGGAGGGCTTGTGGTATTTATGGTGAGTGCTCAAATGTTCGTCTTTGATGTTCCCCGTGATTCTGTGCTCCGTCGTCCACCCGGAGGATGAAACGTGTCCTGTGCGAAGTCAAGTGTCATCTTTGGGTGCAAGTGTCCCGTTGTTCGAAGCACTGACGTGTGTCTGTACACTGTACATGTCTTACTTCTAATGGTGGACTTACGACTCACTTTGTGCGATCCTGTCTGGCCCGAAGGGCAGCATCCCTGGTGTACCGTAGGAGGATCCTTCACTTGGTGGGTACCCAGGGGCCACACCGCCACTGGGGTACCCCAAATAGCCTGGACGGTACGTGGAAGAACCGGTGGCGTAAGACGATGGTCCCTCCGCCTGGGAGCCGAAAGAATTCACGGACGAGTACGATGACGAGCCGAACGTAGGAACGGTGGACCCCACCCAGGCGTGAGACAAACCGGGAGGGGGGAGGACAGCGTCTAATTCACCCTGCGCGGTGGTGGCTGTGGCGAAGCTGTTGGGGAGTTCTAAACCGACGGGCGGCGAGGCCAGCGGCAAGAACGACTCGGATGGGGTCGCGTACGGTGCTATCACGAAGCCCTGATGTAGGAGGTGGTTGATCCCGAAGCCTTCCGCTGTGGTGTCCAGAGCTTGCTGAGGAGCACCCACAGGCTGCACTCCCACAGCCGCACTCACCTTCGTGCGGAAGGTTACCGGATGCGGAAGAGGCTTTAGTAACGTCCGCGATCCAGGGATGTCTTCCTGGATTGCGATGTCCTTACTGTTGTTGTCCTCCGATTCTTCATGAGGAACAAGTAGTGTGTTTATTGGTCGTTTGGTGATTGCGTTCTCGTCGGTGTGCGTATTCCAGAGATACTTCCGTTGTACTGAAGGCGTCGGCGCCTTCGCCTCCAACTCTATTGCGTTATATCTGCTCTCTGCCTGCACCGTCGGGTGCGGCCCTTTGTACTGCACCCCTCTCTCAATGACCACGCTCTCCTGCCCTTCGTGGTCCGTGATGATGGCGTGCGTGGTCCACGAGCTGTGGCTTTCGTCTTCCGGAGCCTCCTCGGCGCTGGCCGTATCCCAATACCTTTTTCCATTCCTGGTGTAGCCGTACGGGATCTTCCTTCTCTCGTTGATGGCTTGGGCGAGGGAGTGCAGGTTCCTGAGATGTACCAAATTCTGCACGTGCTCGAGGTGGGTCGTGTCTTTGCTTATCCCGAAATGCGGACGAGTGGAACTTGTTGCCTCGGTCCCCGGTCGGCGTTGCGGCCTCATTTGTTGTATCGGAGGCCGATGCGGCCGATCCGCCTCCATCGGCCGGTAGTGCTCGTAGTTCGGATATCGCTCAAATTTCTGTACACTGGCGGTGTATCTGTTGTAGGGATGCCTGTCGCCCCCACCGTGACTCTGTATGGTTATGGTGGCGATCTCAGGGCGCGCGTAGCCCCCGTCCCCGTACTCCTGCAAGAAGGCGTCGTGGATGGCCCCAAAGTCCTGGCCCTGACTGAACCTGTCGTTGGGCCTCTCCGTCGGCGCTACATATCCAAATATTCTGTCCTTGGTGTTGGGTCGTCTCTCCATCTGCGGTCCGTCTGAATATAACCGCTTAAATTCTTCCGGCGATAAACACCTCACGTGCGCAATTGTCACGTACAAGACCGCGATGCGCGAATAGAATTTGTACGTGAATGAGTTACGCTTGACCCTGTGTTTATTTGCCATTATTGAATACTTAGCGATGGTACCAGTGGCAGAATTTGAAGGTCGATCTGATTATGTACGCTTCAGCTATAAACCTTGAAGACGTTGCTACACTTGATGGTTTGTCACTATTAGCACGGGTAGGATATTTGTATGTTCATCACCATTGCTGTTCTGTAGTAGTCAATTTGCTTGACGTAGATATGGTTTGCTAAATAAGCTTTTTGTCTTATTTGGAAGCTTAAGTCATTATGATTATCTTTACGTATATTTGACGCGGATGCTGCCGTAAAGCAGTGAAAAGTAATGAATAATATTTGAAACTAAAGTGGATCCGATTGGTGAAAGGTGCTGTGGTTGCAGCTCCCAGGCAGTTCGTAGCTGTCACGATGTGGAAAACCAAGGCAGAACTCTATGTCGGGCGCAGCAGGCTGGTATCTGGAAAAATATGAAAGATTTAATATCTGGAATGTTAATTTGACGTAGTTGCGACTTTTGTCATTTATCTGCAACTGGAATACATACGCAAATCCTTGGCTTTAATCAAACACAAATGGTCTCCTTTTGGGGATTTCAGGGTTACAGGTATGGGAGTTAGCGGTCTGTATATTTTCAGTCTTCATACCTTATCGGGTTTGTCTGTCATCAAGATTACTCAGAAAGTAATGGACAGATTTTAACGAAATTTACAGGGATTTTTTGGTATGTAAGGAGGAACAAGATGATTATGGTCTGCCTTTTAATTATTACTGCATAACTTAAAAAGTAATGGACGGATTTCCATGAAATTTACATGAGTTTTTTGGTTTATTTCAGAGAGTAAAAGATCAAATTTTTGTGATGATCTATTTTTCGTTCGTTTGTTTGTCGCTGTATTTTATGATTGTTTGCGCAATAACTCAAAAAATTAGGGATGGATCTTTATGAAACTTTCAGGAATTGTTAGTAATGTTGAAAGACATAATTGATTAAATTTTGGTGATGATCGGTTGGTCCGTTTATGTGTTTCACTAAGTTTGGTAAAATCTTTGTTAGCGCAATAACTCAAAAATTATGGATGGATCTTTATGAAATTTTGAGAAGCTGTTAGTAATGTTAAAAGACATAATTTATTAAATTTTGGTGATGATCCGTTTGTCGGTTTGTGTGTTTGACTTA
Organism: Parhyale hawaiensis; assembly: GCA_001587735.2. Taxonomy (NCBI): domain Eukaryota; kingdom Metazoa; phylum Arthropoda; class Malacostraca; order Amphipoda; family Hyalidae; genus Parhyale; species Parhyale hawaiensis. Next base: position 917,586 of record LQNS02277998.1, on the reverse strand, counting down.
TGTTTGTTAAAATGTTTTTTAGCAGCATAACTCAAAAAGTTATGGACAGATCTCCAATTAAAGACACTGTTAATATTATCAAAAGGCACAAATGATCAAATTTTGGAGTTGATACAAAGAAAATAATGGTTTCAGAACTGATTTGAATCTTTCGTTACACCTGTCTTGCTTGGCAGAGGTTTGCATTCTCAGAGTGATCTAGTTAATAGGTTCGGTTCAACTAGAATAGGTGCTTAACCTAACTTAGAGGCTCATATATCATACATGTAACTCGACTTTTACGAGAGATGCGGACCTGATGAAATCGTAATATATAGCTACTCGAGATACGTTCTTAAAAAATCGAGATAAGGTCACACTTTGTTTACAAAGAAAATTGTATTTCAAGCATGGACTATGTTAAGTTAGCCGGAAGAACTTTTTTTTATTCTACAACAGATACCTATGAAGGAAATCTATACAAAAACAATAACATGCTTTAATTACTCAGGAAGCTGATGTTATACAATAAACAAAGCTAAATTATACATTACTCATCGAAACGTTTGGAATACTGGACAGAAGGATACATCGTAATATTCGAGAGTAGTGAATACATTTCGTAAAATTTCAGATAGGTCCACAAAATTACGTTCGTAAGAGTAGAGAGTCGTACAAGTCGAGATACGTAAAAGCCGAGAGTTTCGTCTATCGCATTCTCAGGTAGTCCTCATACTCTACCGCCACCTAGGTTTTTCCTGCCCACTGTACGCACGGTTTTGATTAGCATGCCGCCTACATTGTATGCTGATGGCTAGACCTTTTCTCTGCTGCCGGTGCCAGGGACAGCCATGGGTCTATGACCTCCTGTCGTGAGTACCTTACCTTAGTTATCTGTGTAATGCGACTCTCAAATGTATATTGTGATATATTTTTACATTTTCAAATACTTATGCTGAACTATGAGCATGTTTGCAGATTGTTGAGCTATTTTTTTTATCACTATAGATCTATTTTCAGTATTGTTTATTGTAGCGTAGTGTTTCGGTTTAAAGGTTGGTACGGTGCATCGTGAAAATGTTTCCAAATTCTAGACGGGCAACTAGCGTGGAATACTGATTCTCTGGGTACGTTCAGTTGTCTTTGGTTTTGCTGGTAGCTAGTATGAAACCCGTATTTACGAATACTTTGCATGCTTTTTTGTAACTTTTACTATCTAAAATGTGCTGAAATTCTGAGAAATGTCTTCAGTGCGATTTGCCCTATTCATATGAAGACTCAACTGTGCGTTAAGTTATTAATGCCATATGGTAGATTCCACTTATAGGAATCAAACGCTATGCATTATACACAAAGTACCAAAGCTAAGCTTATCGTGGACAGCGTTCCCTTTGTACGGACCAATTCGTTATGATTAATATGATTATAATCAAAGTATAAAATAGTCAGATATGGAGTAGATTTTAAGTTGTGTTATTCTATATTAGGAGGTATTTAGAAGTTGAAGTAGGCCGGTACATGTTTGAATGGACTAATTACTAATATTCGAGAATGTTGCCCTCACTGCCCACATATGACGTTATCATCGCCTGTATTTCGCCAAGCCTCTCAGTCTTCGAAATACCTATGAAGTAAATCTACGTATTTAGTGCCCGTAAATAATTTACATTGGCTAATTTTCCTTCGTAATGACTAACATCGAGTAAAACAACATTAGCCGAGAAAATGTACTTATTAGCAAGCATTGTAGCACAGGCTCCTCGTGTAGTAGGTACCTTACCTATTTGTAAATTACCTATTTGTAATTTTTAAATGTAAAAATATATCACAGTATATATTTGAGAGTCACATTACACAGATAACTGAGGTAAGGATCCTACCACAGGAGGTATTCATGGTTGTTAACTTTGCTTTTTATGACTCGCCGGTTAAAGTGGCCATAACCGTTGGTCCCGATGTAGACACAAGTAGCGGCATCGACTGCCAAATGCATCAGTTTGCGAAATTGTTGCTACGAACCTTGTAACTTTTTGTTAGTTGGATGTCTTGATAATACTCTTCTGGTCATATTTTTCTATGATTACATTGTTGCCAATGTACTCTGCCGTCAAAAATGACGGCATAGAAATTGCATGAGCACCTCTGTATCGCTTACACATTGTGGCTGGCATCATTTTGTATACGATTTTCTAAACACTCAGAGCGACAAATACCTTTCTTACTCTGTATCTCAGTCGTAGCTCCTCATTTCATAGTGTGGCACTTCTCGCCAAGATCTTGGCGACAAGTTTGCCACCCTCGGAAATGCGGTCGTAGCTGAGTTCCGCCACGCCATATAGGAGTGCAACTTTTTTTTCAGCTTCGAAGTTTTAAGCGCTGAAATTCTACGCTTACGAATTGGATTCAAAAGTAAAATATGCTGTAGATTTTATTTCATATCTTCGTGCTTCTGGGGAACACGAAATCAATAAATAGATATTTAAACGCATGTTACAATTCATACGGTATGCACATTGGTCTCTATAAAAGGGTTTTGATGCTGCTAGGAAAAACCATGCATCTACCTATCCGTTCACTGCGCGTGTTTTGCATTTCGATATCGATTCCTCTAGAGCTAAACATCCTGACAATATGAACTATATTTGAATTTGAACTAGACACGTCCGCGTTACAAAATATTTCTGCTTTATTTTAGTTGCTCCCGACAAGATTTAGCGATTAATTTTCTGTGGTCGTATTGTGTGAAAGAAAACGAGGTTTTCATGGCATCCTGCTTCAGTTTGTTTCCCTCTGTTTTGGCAACAAAACAATAGGGAACCAACCCATGCAGGCGACACAAATTCAACCGTAATCGTCGCTTGTACTCCTCATTAACGCCTGTGCTTATGCCATGAAATTTCATGTATTATTAGTCAGTGTGGCATTTTCATTGGCTATTGAGACGTGTTGTTGTTTATCGGTATGATTGCCTTGTCAAGTGACTGATGCGGTTATTGGTTATTTCATCATGCATGCGATCCATGTATTTAATATTTATTGGTATGTATGGTGTACGTCAAGCAATGAGAAACTGGTCATTTGTAAATGTTTTTACAAACTTCAAATCTATTTCATGAGTCAATGACTTATTTATCATCGGACACTTTTACCGCAACATCCCCAACTAGAGATTGGTGACACTTTGCTTCAGGAGTCTAGCTCATTGGAGATTCTAGGTGTCGTCTTTGATGGGAAGCTCACTTTTGAGCCGCATA
>LQNS02277998.1:867056-913908 GCA_001587735.2 Parhyale hawaiensis | reverse complement strand
TTTAGCAGCGTTTTGGGCTTCCCGGTGTTGCAAATGCTTCATTTGGGTTGTATTACCTGTCCGTGGGAGCCCAAGCGTGAAGTTTTAATAATAATAATAATAATAATAATGAAGCAGAATTTCGTGACTTTTTGGAATGTGGGGTTGCAGCGGAACCCATGTTAAGTTCAAACTTTCGATTGCTAAATGAATGCACTTTGGCAAAAGTACTGCAAGCTGCTTAACTGTATTTTGTCATTTTAATAACTTTATGATGCAATGCACTGATTACGGAGGACTGGAAACAATAAATAAATATTAAATAAAAAATGACATCTCTACCGTAAAACATCTATTGAATTGCAATCTTTCTTTGCGGAAAATCGGTTTACTTTTAATATGCCGTGAATCACACGTGGACAGTGTCCACCTACATCAATTTACGTTCTAACTTATAACTGTTTCTTCTTGTTGTGTCCAGCTTAGATACGGCATAAAATGTGAATTTTCTGTCATAGAGCGCGATGGATTGGCCGGCAATGTCAAGATTTTGAGGCATAATTCGTCAGGAACTTTAAACGGAAGCGTTGGCTTCATCAATTTAAATATTGCTGCAAGTGTCAGAAGCAAGTCGATTACGTTGAGCCGCGAGGGAACTCTGTTTTACGGAGCAGGATTGAATTTTCGGACAGCCGGTTGAAGATTAGCCTCTGGAACCCGATTCAGTGTGTCGAAACCAGCGCGCCTGCCTGAAGTCTCTGTCGACTCAGGTCACGACTTCTTAAATTCGCTGCTGATCGGATGCGCCGGCGGCGTCCAACTCCGTTTCCGTCTCGTTGAAATCATCCGCAGTTTTTAATTCGTGACCGTACCAACACCGCACCCGTGCGACCTTCGCAGGCAGTTACGTTAACAAGCAACGGAAGCGCCTCATAGCGCACCGCAGGCAGCGTAAAGCTATTAATTAAAGAGCGCAACTCGCTCCAGAGAACAATTGAAGATCACAAGGGCAATTGAAGTCATTTTTGTGCCGTTGCGTTCCGCTGTATCCGTGCTGGGCAGCATAGATAGCTACTGCTGAATGCTAGCATCCTTCTGCTGTGTTCTCTGTAGTGTGGCGTCATCGATTTACGATTCATACTTTTAAAAAGTTAAAATGATCTCCTGCGTAACGTCATTGAATTACTACTAAAATCAAGAGAAAAATATTTAACTAATATTAGCTCCAAGTGGCATCACTGTTTGGCGCCTCGAGATGTATGGGGAATTCGGTGCCGGTATAGAATGTGGCCCTTGCTGAGATGCCGGTATAAATTTGTGCCTGTGAATGGAGTTTGTCACTTATTCTAGCTGAACCGATTATAGCCTAATGTAATCTTAACTAACTCATCATAGCACATATTTTGAGGCATGATCAGGACCAATGGAAGCTTAGGGTAAGGGGCCCAAAAGAGACGCACGTGCGGTGAGGGAGGCTGTGCGGCGGCTGGACGTTGTTAGAAATGTCCAGGCATAGATCATTTTTGGTGGGTGTTTAGGAGACATATTACGGTTTTTTGCAGGTATTGGATATTTCTTGCAGAGTCCGGTCGCCGCGCCACAGCCTTCCTACCACAAGTGCGTCTCCTTGGGGCCACTTATCCTAGCTTCATCTCTAGTGTGGCGTCACTGATTTACGACTCTGATCAATTGCGATCTGTCATAACCCTAAATATGAGCTCTTCTTCACTTCTCAATCGATGTTTTTATCTCTAAACCGCCGAATGTCCACTTTTGTTTACGTTTCAAATTATGCTATTCCAACGAGACTCGTAATTTTGGTCCGTCGGTTTAGGGTTAATTTAAAGACGACAACGTACGCACGTGAGTCAATACGTGCGATCGAGTCGCGCTCTAGTGCGCTCGAGCGTACACGCAACTTTCCCACTTACAGTTCGCTCTTCGCTCCACACGCGTGTCGTGTGGTTAGCGTGACTAGTCGCCCTATTTTGTGGAACTAGCAGCACTGTGTCATCATGGCTTGCGCGTCCTCTTCCTTGTAGCCTAGCAGGCTCGCTGGAAATTCGTACTAATTACCGTTTGACAGGGGAGTCGAATTTCGCTGCTCGTATAATTAGCACTACGTCCTATGCCAAAGACACACTAGGCATCTACTTACACAGACAACTTGATGCAAGGTGGGGAGACTCGGACGTCATTAATGCCACGGTATCTATGCTACCGGCATAGATCGCAACAGGACTAGACTCTTAGGTCTGACGCTGGCGGCCAAAAGTAGGCAACGGAAAAATGGGATTTTCTCAAGAGCTATTCTTTTCCCCCCTATCTAATACTGAAGAAAAAAATCTAAGGTACCCAACATTTTTCTTGCGGAGAAGGTATCTTGAATACGGTGGGGACGCACTTGCTCGCTTACCTGCATGGCATATTCATAACATCCCAGGGACATCTTCATAATAGCTCTTGAGAAAATCCCATTTTTCCCATTTTGGCCGCCTGCCTCAGAAGCTACTTGGACCTAAGAGTCAAGTGCTGTTGCGGTCTATGCTACCGGTTTTAAGTCTGTATCGAAACGGCCCTCGAGCTGCATATCCGCGCAACGAGTTGGGAGTACAAATGCATATGTGTCACCGGCATTACGGGCCAGGTACTCGGTCCGTGCATTGGATGGTAGCTGAAAGCCTCAAGACTTCGCTTCTTTTTCGTAATTGTTTTCCGAATATATTTTTTGAGATGGCTCCTGCTGCTGCCCAGCCTGATTATTATTCTATTGATATGATAATATTTATTTTTTGTCAAGAACACCTTAACGTTATAGCATTGGGAATGCGTTCACAGGTATGCCTACCAGAACATGGTAAACAGTGTATCTCCACAGGTGGGGAGCCCTAACTGATAGATGAGGAGGCTATGCCCAGGAGAAGATATGATTTTAATTAGCCTATATTGCAATAACTTTTTACAACGGTTAGCTAGTGAATGCAAAAAGAAAATAGAATACCAAGCGCAGAAAGTTCAGGCTTTTATGAGAGCAGGCAAAACAGAGGTACAACCACTAAATATCTTTTGTTCAAGTTCATATATATATCCCCATAACAGATTTTACATCCGTACAGTAAATACAATATAGAATCATCGGATATTTTCTTGTGTTATTCTTTGTATCAGTCTATGTAGGTAGCTATCCCTTACCTTATATAAAGTATTTATAAGGATAAAGTTGTATCTTGACATCGTGACTCTCGCTCCACAGTGGAATATCCTTTCCTTCATATAATATAGAAGCATCAACACGTATCTTGACTCCTCCGCTCCCCTTAATTACTAGTCGCCGACTTTCCTAGTCCCTTTTCTAGAAAGTCCAGGCTCATGAAGCATCTTCACTTCCCCACACTCCATTGTCGAATTTCCTCTTTTCTACTCTGCAAATGTATAGGATGAAAATTTTCGGTGTGTATGCAGTAGATCCTCCTCCACTCCTAGGACAGCAAATTTAGTTCGACACTTTAGTGTTAAGAAACGAGTATGAGTAAAAATACTGACTATAGCTGTGACCGCTCAGGTGTAAGATATTCTGCGTATAAACGAGACAGAATGCCAGTGTAGTGCAGTTATTACCTCTGCCAGAGATGTTATGAGCTGAAAGTCGTGTGTCAAAATTTGTAGCAGTAGTGCAGAACAATTTCATGGTTATGCAGCTACTTTGTATCGTGTCTATGCCTAAAACTACGACGGTGTTTTTCGTTGTTTCAACACTGTGTCATCGAAATTATTGGGAGTGCTCATCCTTGTATAATAAAACGCTTGGTGTATTTATTTATTTCGTGTCCGCTTTGAAGGAAATTGATAGGCGAAAAAAAAGCCAGGTTGCAGATTTTTTGATTTTGCAATGCAGTTACGTTTTCGTAGAGATCGATGATCAGCTTGCAGAAGATGGTGAAAATTGGATCCTTATCTTTTCATCTGGATGCACTTCTTGTTTAAAAATCTTCTTAAAATCGGGACAGTATGTATGTATGTATGCAGCTTCTGGAGTCCGACGCTATAACTTTTTGCTTTCAGGTCACGACGTGTAAGTTCGGCAGATGTTCAACGGAGCAATCACGACGGGCAGTAGACAATTTTTTCACTGACAGTAGACAATTCAACTCTTCCTAGTTTAATGTCTTTCTCTGGGAGAGCAAAGTTCGCTTCGTAGGCCAAAATTTCGTCACTTCAATGAAGCATATATTTGAGCATGGAAGGCAGTATTATGGATACGGTGCTCTCACATTGCGTATGAGCTGACTGGAGTTGCATTCAAGTTTATTGCAGTGTTTTATCAAAATTTTACTTTGGAAGACGCAGTTTAATTAAGAAAGACGATAGGGAACGTAAAGGAAGAACGAAACTACTACCTACAGTCTTAAGAACGAAGACGTGCTACCAATGGAGAGAGATGAAGCGCCTATCCGACACAGCGACAAGAAAGACTTGAAGCAGGAAGATTACAGAAGGAAATAAAGAGCTGCTATTAACCGTGAGCGGGAAAATGTGGAAACGATAAGTCGGAGAAGAGAGCAAACATATCGATTATTGCGTGAATTTTTTCACGCACTTGCCCACTAGTTCTTATACAGTGGAAAATTTTAACCCCGAAGTAGAGCGGTAAAACTGAGAGCGGACGATTACTGATGATGTGCGCTTGCCTGCTCTCGCATGCACACCGCAGACGCACTTCATCAGCTAACGAACATTTGCACAAGAGTGCGATGTGTCACGGTCCTTGCGTTGTGTTCTGTGTAACGCGAGCACGCGTTACCCAACGTCATGAGTTATGTGTCTCCTCTGACTTGTTATACCGGAGCCACACTTTGCAATCAGTGCTCAACTTATAATAGCGAACGCTCTGCTCCCACGTCGAACTTTGTTACACGTGGTGAAAGTCTGTGTCTAAGATACCCCTGTAAAATACTCAAATTGAATGCCGGGCGAGCTGAACGTCCATTCATAAGTTGAATGAGCGGTTGTATACTATGTTCTCCCGGCACTTGCTGCAGGCGTGCTGCATATACATACTGCTTGCATCTCGGATGAGATTTAGGCAAGATCTCGCGGAAGCGGTACCTCGGGCAACGGATAGTACATTATGAGTGGAAACTTGAAGATTCAAAATTTCTTTTCCTTTTGTTAAATGAATATGCTAAGAAATATCAGTCTTGTCTTCCATCCTTAAATTATGGGACCCGCATTATTTATCAAATCGGACGAAACGGCTTCAAAAACACGACCCAGAGCACGGCAACTCTTTGATTGTTACATGTGGAAAGCATGCGCCACGGCCAGTACGTGTTTGGGCGCACCACGTAGGCTCGTTGTGTGTCTTTCCCGTGGCCAAAGGAATTTGTATTTTAAATACTGCACCTTGATTATGGCTGAACTTTTACGCCGAAAATTTCTTAAGCTGTGCAGCAAATTTTAACAGTGAGAAGCCTACCTTACAAAAAGCCGAAAACCCAGTAGAGTGCGACTCTATTTGCCGAAATCCCGCCTAACGTTGAATTAACGGACGAAACTCAAGTGTCCCGTAGCTATAGCATTTCTTGAATCGTGAAGAAAAATTGCCACTCGGCGATTTAGGGTTAAAATTAACTAATAAGTAGCTACCCTATAATGCTAACTATACAATACTTGCTTACATGTCTTATCTTGACTTGTCTTTGCATGCCTTGGCGTATGACGCAGATACGGCTTCCCGTACAGGCATACACTATACACGCTAACTCTAAACTTGTATAATATAAAGCGTATTTATGCGTAATTAGCTTCGCTACGGTTATGTTCTTGTCGGAGTTTGTCACTTTGTCTTTCACCCAGATAACTAAAAAAGTTGTGGACAGATCTTTGCGAAATTTCTTGGGATTGGTAGGTACGTTAGGAGGAAAAAAAAGATTAACTTTTGGTGAAAGAATGAAGATCTGTCCTACTGTTTGTTTGTCTGCCTCTTAACTTTTGGTGAAGCTCCGTCCTACTGTTTGTTTGTCTGCCTCTTGACTTGTGGTGAAGATCCGTCCTACGATACTGTTTGTTTGTATGTCTGCCTGTTGCCAAAGCTCTGTATTCCTTGCTTATTTGCCTACAAATAACAATATACGTAATTATGCATAGGAAAAAGAAACTGAACTCACAAGTTTACGGGAAAAATATTTTTCAGGCGTCAGGACTGGATAGACACTTAGGGAGCATCGTAAATTGGATACCGATTGCTTTATATATGTCGTGTAACCGCTTTCAGTCGCTATATAAGAGGACAGAAGAATAGCATTAGTGTAATGTTTTTGCAGCTAAAAAGAATATCAAAATTTGCTATAAGATAAGAAGAAATTTGAGCGTTGAAGAGTTAATGGCACTATGTAAATGGGGGAGAGGGCCCGCCTGAGCTCGGCTACATTAACGTGTATGTTAAATGTAAAGGTGATACGGGAAGTACAACTGGACTGCGTCATATATTAATTTAGCATTGCTTCAGCCGCAGTGTGGAATATTTCTTTGAGAAACGAAGAAGATAGTGATGATCACACAATGGGTCACGGCCCGTCTAGTAGCTATTCTTAAAAAAAACTGATAAACTTGCTTGCGTGTTTGCTTGTCACCGTGTGCAGAATTTTTTGCCTTAAGATAGGATGAAATTCGAGAGGTTGAAGATTTAATCGAGTGTATCAATGATACGGGGATGAACCTGAGCTCGGCTGCATAAACGTCTACGTTAAATATAAAGCTTATACCGGAAGTGTAGTTGAACTAAGTGATAAATATATATTTATCCTTGCTTACAAGCAGAGTGTTGAATCTTCCCTTGAGAAGCTAATAAACTGGTGATTGTGACCCAATGGGTCATGAGCAGTCTAGTACATAACTCATAAAGCTTTAGACGGATCTTGGTGAAATTTTAACGAATTCTTAGGCATGTTACGGGGAGCAAATGATCAATTTTTTTATGATAATTTGTTTTTTTCTTTGTCTCCGTGTTTGTTATTATGTTTCTCAGTAACATAATCCAAAAGTTATTAACGGATCTATCTTAAATTTGCGAGAATTGTGAAAAATGGTAAAAAAGGTACACTATCAAACTTTTGTGGAGATTGGTTTGTCCGTATGTGTGCTTGACTATACTCTTAATGTAGCGTTTATCGGAACATAACGTGAAAAGTTATTGAAGGAATCTTCAAGGGGCTGTTAGGCGTGTTAAGAGGCACAAATGACCAACTTTTGGTGATGATCATATAGACATTCTTGTTTCAGGACCTCTTTGATTTTTTCGTTAACGTTCCGTGACTCGGCGGAGGTATGCGCTCCTATAAGAGAGCTTCTCCTGTTGTAATTGAAACTGTCGCAGCACTTCATACAAATGTTACATTTATTCGCCATCAAGGATATTCCCAGATTGTCACAGAAATAAATCATTAAAAATACTTCCCATGCTAATTGAACGGTATGTCAACTTACCTACGGGCTTGCTGCCTGGTCGAGGCAAAACTGTCGTTGCTGCCGACTGTCTTCGCATGTCTTGGCGTATGACGCAGGTAACAGTAAAAAATATTAGTAATAATTATTCACGAATGCCGCCAATTTATGTTCATAGGCACCGCGGCAAGGCTCCTTGCACTACCGTTGTTTTCTATAGCACTGCATGGCATGCTTCAGTTGTTTCTGAGAATTGGTGTCCTTTCTTGCGTAATTGTTTCTTTTCTTTTCTTTTCAGCTGTTGTTCTCAGTCCTGAAATTAACGAACACGCGAAAAATTGTACATTTTTTTGCATCAATTTGATTTAGTTCACTTAGTTATAACAGTTCTTCTCATATGCATATTCTCATATTTTTTCACGTTTAGTCTTCCAACTGGAATTCACTCTTCGGAAATTGAATCCGTGTGTTAGCTACTTTATCTTATCGTCTCAATTTCAAATATTTCCGTTTGTTAGCTTCACCGCGGGATAATATGCAAAACACGGATTTCTGCGCAATGATTCACATCAGCGTCTTGTAATTATTTTCAACATTATTTCTTTGGTGAATTATTGTGTCCATATGAGTTTTTTTTTTAACAAAGCGCACTTCGCATGCTTTCGGTTTTGGCATTCATAAAAATGAATGCGATGCTCTTATAAAAATACTTTTATTCGTCGTATGTCTACTGTGTCGCCTTAAGGGGCACAGTTTATTGATATATATTTGATAGAATACGTTTGCATTCACTTATTAACTCCAGCGTCTTTAGTGTGTTGGTTACCTTATAAAACATTACAATTTAATCACACTCGTACTATTTCCTGCAGTTACTCTCTGGAAAAAAGAATGATAATATCAAAAATGGTAAGAGTAATTGCAGTATATAAAGGGTATAGGCCTAACTTTCATATCGCAAAGGTACTTTCGATAAAATATCCACTTGAATTTTTGTACAACTAATTCGCAATTACTGTGAGTATTATTATAGGTGGTATGCCGTCCTTGGTTATACCTATAATGCTTAGTAATTGCTTAAAAGTCATTTTCAAAGCCGTCTTTTGGAGGGAATCATTAGCATATTGTTGACAAAAACTAACGCATTTGACTTGTGCGGTTTTGAATTAAATCCTAGCATTTGACGATTTTTCCTGCAGCTATTTAGTTGTAAACGAGAACATCATCATAGACACTCGTGCTTTGATATCATTCAGGGAAAGGCTGTGTTTGAAAGCTCCTTGACGATGGCACTTGACTGCATATCAAGTTACATCCTGTTTCATGCAGCCTATACACTGGAAAGTCCATACAGTTATGCGTGTCTTGGCACTCCGTTTTTGTCGCCTTTTTTCCTCTCTTCTCCACAGACTTTTTATGACGACTCGCGCAATGTGAAATCGCCTCTCAATTGCTCACTGAGGTCTGTTCCCGTTCACTTCCCTTGATCATCCTAAGCAATACGCTACATGCACTGCAGCCCCGTTCGTTGTTATTATTACATTTCCGTCGTTCCCACGGGTTCTTACCTCAACTTCCCATTGTTAACTTTCTCTATATTTCTCTCGGTGACAAAAATATTTTACTGATAGCCATCCAGTTGTTTCAAATAGGCAAGTATTAATCTTACAGATGACCGTCGACATAGTTCTGTTGCGCTGCGGTTTGAAAAATAACTATCCATTAGTTCCAGTGCGTAAAGAGTTTCCAGATGACTTCCCTAATTCCATGATCTCCCATACCCGGTGATTTCCCACTAGTCCATCACGTTAGTATCTCCGGTGATCACTTCCCAATAGTTCTCTGATCTCCCAGATGACCTGTCGACTTCCCAGTAGTTCTATCATCTTCCAGATCATTTCCCAATAGTTCCCTGATCTCCCAGATAACTTTTCGACTTCCCAGTAGTTCTTTCATCTCCCCGATCATTTCCCAATAGTTCTCTGATCTCCCAGATAACTTTTCGACTTCCCAGTAGTTCTTTCATCTCCCCGATCATTTCCCAATAGTTCCATGATCTCCCAGATGACTTGCCGACTTCCCAGTAGTTCTTTCATCTCCCCGATCACTTCCCAATAGTTCCCTGATCTCCCAGATGACTTGTCGACTTCCCAGTAGTTCTATCATCTTCTAGATCACTTCCCAATAGTTCTCTGATCTTCCTGATGAGTTGTCGACTTCCTAGTAGTTCCTTGATCTCACAGACAGTCGTCCCAATAGTTCTACATATCTCGGAAAGACTTCCCAGTTATTCCATCATGTTAACATCTCGCATACACCCCCCATGCAGAACATATACGCCTAACTTTCTTCATAAGCCAGGGAGCAGAGCAGAGAGTGAAGGCTGTGATATAGGCCGCCGCCGCCGCCACGGACCCGTCCGTCCGGCTCGCTCAGCTCCTGCGGATGCACTTTTTCTCCAGACTTTCTCCGCGGCGTCTCGTCGCGGCGGGAAAAAGTGGCCGCTTTGTTCCTCCTGGGTGCTGCGGTTTTGGGAGATGATGGGTGCGGTCACGGGTGTTTGGTGTGGGAGTCGTCAAATTTGGGGAGATGGTGGCTACTTATCATAATAGTGATAATGTCGATAATAACAGACATTAATGATGTTTTGCCGTTGGTATTATTTTTTTCATTAATATAATTATTGTATTATCAGTGTAATTGTTATATTATTGTTTATATTGTTAATATTCTGTATTATTATTTCTTATTACTAATACTATTAATATTATTACTTTTACGATAATTATTATTGCCACTCTTACGATTTTTCGGAGTACTTTATTATTGTTCTAATTATTTTAGAAGCACGGTCATAACTTAACACTTACAATAAATAAATTAAATTGTGCACAATATAAGAACACTGCGACGTGCAGCCTAGACCACTTTATAGTCCCGATGTTAGTGTCCAGCTGCTGCACTAAACTGTGTATGGGAAACGATAAAATAAGTCACTCAGACGGTACAACGACTTGTGTCGTGGGCTTCCTTTGAGCCAGGTCCCCGGAGGTTGTACTGGCCTAAACGAAGGTGGCTTATATTGGGAAAGTGACACAAAATTACTATTTGTGTATGAATCTCATGTCATTCTTGGATCCCAGTGCCGCCAAAGTCACATTCCTGCCGTGATACGAAAAATTGGAAATTTAGGAGATGATGAGGTGATTTCAATGAGGGTGGTGTGATTTTTAGGAAATGTGGGTATGGACTCGGCTTTTTTTTTTTTTTTTGCTACTCAAGTTTAAGGAAAATATCCGTCCGGCAAATAACTTCGTCAAGATTTGGAATAATGTGATTTGTGATAAAATAATTGCGTCCGTATCTCCAGTAAATTGTTAATATGAAATAAATATATGAGTTTATAAATATCTGAACGTCGGGGAGATGTATGTGATATATTGGGGTACATGTGCGTAAAACGTGGTACGAATTTGTGCAAAACATTGCGGTGAACTTCATTAAATATCATAGCTACGCAGCGCAAGAGTGGGAAAAGGGGTTGTATGTATTTATTAGTGTCGATTGGAAACTCGCAGTGGAGCCATTATAAATAAATTTGAGCTGCTTTATATCAAACTATGTGGGCCTATGATTATGGGTGAATTGAAAGTTTGATAATATCATAATTCTTTTATAAATTTTACAGACGGATAGGCCTGTCTACAAATAGGTAGGATGGTTGTTATCCTCGCCACCGTCGCTATCCCCATATACGTTTGTCAGTTTCAATTTTTTCAAAATTATCACGTTGTTTCTAAATTTTTCTATAAAGTCCAACGATATCTCTTGTAGCAATCAATGTACAGAACCATAAATTTTAGCACATTTCTCATCTAGAAACCAAAACTGGCAAACAAGAAGTGTTTCCTTGGACAATGCATCTAAACGCCGAATTCTTGGAAATTAAGTGTTGACTCTTGCGCGAAAGCACCACCACCACCAGCCATCACCACCGCCACCGAGACAGTGCGTCACTGCGGCGCGTGTCTGTTCCAGCATGGGACGTGCATCGTCCAGTACCTGCCGCTGTTGGTGGTGGTGGTGATACTCACACACGGAATTTTCACGCGTTGTATCTTGCGCGCAGCCATTCCTAATCGCGTCGATTGTTCCCATGCATTAATAGAAATCTACGTGGTGTTAACCCTGCACTGTCTAAAGGAACCTCAGTTTCTATACGAAGCGTGTCGTAGTCTCTGGTTCATACCCATAGGGGGCTGAAAATAACACACTTGAAGCGTGGCCGGATATTTTATTTTGTTAAGCATGTAAGCTAAAAACGTGCATCTCTTTATTTGCACCGACTTATTCCGGTGTTACGATGGAGTTCCGTTCCTAGAAGGGCTCATATGTCTAATTTGTGCTTAATTGGCTTTATGTACTTGTGCTGTGTATCATATACCGCTGCCGCACGTAACTATGGCCTCGCTGTCTTACCCGCAGCACCAATCGCTCCTACGATATGCACCATACATCAGGTGCATAGAAATACAGCAATTAAATACTATTGAAATAAAATAAAATAGTAACTGAGATGAAAATTGTGTTAGAAACGGGATCGCCCATCGAGAAGCACCCGTATTTTGTGCTCTGGGCAATGCGTATTAATAGTTTGCGAACCACTTTAGTACGGTCGAGTCGACTGGCACGCGGAAGATTATACCCAAAATAACACCACTAAGTCAGCGATGTCGTGTAGTTTTTGTTCCTTAATGTTGTTGCGTAAACTAAAGGTAACATTGCCAGTATTATTACGTATTGTCCGGTCTAATAATGACATCTTCAGCATAAGACGGTGCGCCTTTGTGCATAGACAATTAAGTATTATATTTCAAAAATAACAAATGTAATTTACGTTAGAGTGTTATGCGTAACTGGTTTTTAGGTATAGCATTAGTCTGTTTACTGTCAATGAAGTTGACTTATTAAACAAGCCTTTCTATTAATTTTTAGCGTAAATAAAGATACAAACCTTGCATTTTCTGTTGAACGCAACGCAACCATCAAACCAACTGAAATGGCAGTGAAGAATGAAGCGGAATTTTGGTTCCAAACGCATCGTGCTCAATTCGAGTGAGCTATCGTGTCTTTTTTTTTTTGGGAGGGGGGGAAGGTAAAACCACATTTTCCCTTTACCCGGCGGCCGCAATACGCCGTAATAGGAATAACATTGTGGAAGTGACCATATATATTAGCATCGACCTCACAAAACATTGACTAGACATTGAAATCGGGCCTCTCGCGATTGGGCCTGGAGGCCGATTTATGTGTTAGTAATATTAGCTCTAATAATCACAGAGACCTCGAACAAAGACTAATTTCTTCGTAGTACCATAAGGAATGCGTTGCAGGGCAGGGAATCTAAATTTACAATCATATAACTTCAGTAGGCGATTTATGTCGTACTCCCGTCCACCAAGAATAATTGAAAATCTATCATAATTTCTGGAAATGTGAAAATTTTTATTGAAAAAATTGGCTCATAGATACTACACGTAATGTACTTTACTATCATATATAATTGAGTTTTTTCCAATGACAGATTTGAAGCAATAACCTCAAAAATTGATGAATATAAAGCTTACGGTAGACCTCCTCCCAATAGCCGCAAAAAAAGGAGGTTTAAAATACTCGGTAATGTTGAAAAAATGAATTAAAACCGCAGTAATACTATACATCGGTAACAATGAACTAAAAATACATATTTAACTGTGAGATGAAGGTACCAAAACAGACGGTAAACGATATTAAAACATAAGAATTTAGGGCTGATAGAGGGATACAACCCTCTATTACTGGAACCATCTAAAGCTGCAGATCGTGATAGTCAATGTCATTTCACATACTTACTTGCTTTCACATAACTGCCTAGGTATATTACACCACTTCGTGGTTGCCTATGTTTTAACACTTCATGGTTTCCTATGTTGCATAACTTATTGGTTGCCTGAGTTAAATCACTTCATGAGTGCCTAGATTACACCACTTCATTTGTGTTCACGTTGGGCTATATCACTTCAGGGGTGCTTACGTTACATCACATCATAGCTGCGTAAGTTAAATCACTTCATGGTTGCCTAAATTAAAACACTTCATGGTGCCGGAGTTAAACCACTTCACTGTGGCCTACATTACATCGCTTCAAGGCTGCCATTGATTATCGCTCAACAGCTGTTAGAGCTACATCACTTTATGGTTGCCAAAGAAATATAACTTCACAGCTCCCAGTGCTAGATCACTTCATAGCTACCAATACTATGATCACTTCCTAGCTGCCAATGCTACATCATTTCATGATTGCCAATGCAAGCTCATTTCACGGCTGCCAATGCTATATCACTTCACTGCTGCCAATGCTATTATACTTCGCTGCTTCCAATGCTAGATCACTTCATGGCGGTCAGTGCTTCATCACTTCATTGCTATCAAAGCTTCATCACTTCATGGCTGCAAGCTGCTCCAACTCACCCTTCAGCTCTGCTCTGCTGTCTGCTCTGATGTTCTCGCTTAGCCTGTATACCAAATAAATTTTATTAACATTTTCATCAGCTGTTAACTTGGCATTTCATTACAAATTGAGCATACCACGAATTTGAGAAGCTTCTGTTGTGCAACATGAGACTTTATTTTACTAACTATTGCGAAATAATTTTACTCTACTGCAAATATCAAAGGATGTCATCTAAAGTTGCTTAACGTAATTTCACTTCAAGCCTTAATATTTTTGTGAATTTGTTGAGCGTACAAGTTTTACTAATATGTACAAGTTTGCCAGTCAATTACTGAATGCAAAACAATTAAGTCCATTAGCCTTCATCACCCCAGGCTGGCGTCACCAAACTAGCCAGTATGAGGTCATGACCTGACTGAGCGGTCTTACACACAACGATGTCATCAACTCGGTCAGGATTACTGGTGAAAATTAAGTCCATTATTTCGCCGTCTCTGGTGGGGCTACGCACCAACTGTTGCATGATATAGTCTGGTCGTGGTCAAATTCATCTATAACGTTGCCAATTCTATAGGTATTTTTGAGATTTCGTTCGGCCCATATCGTAGCCACGCTCACTACCTGTATGTGGAGAGATCTCAGAAATGACCATAGAATGGCACCGCTATAGACTAAGACAAAGTAATGGGAGAACATATAAAAATGCGTCGGCGGCGCCGTGCAGTCAGGCCCAATTGCGCCACCGAAATCTGCCTAATTAAGGGCCAGTGTCCTGTCAATGTATGATGTGGTCTATGATATTATATAATCACTAACCTAGTTAAGGGTTAAAGTTATCTCAATATGTGAAGAAAACATTCACTCTACGGGGGGACACTTCATTTTTGCATCTCATCGATGTCAATATTTTTGCTGCATGTTCTGCTGTGTAACTACTGTATATAGTAGTGTTCTAATTTTGATTAATTAGAGCTTCTGTATATATGTTCTTTAGTCGGTTGCCGTGGGACGATGTGTTCTGATTACAGTTTACATTCACCTCCCTACACGCATCAACAAGCCCATCTCCAGAGAGGAGCCGAGACCTGGGTTCCGACCCGCACTGAGCTATTAATTTGTATCGAGAAATGCGCAGATCGCTACGATAGCGACATCCGGGGGCCGCTATACATGCACTCCTCTCAAAGTATTGGAAGCTGAGTCCCCCCCCCAAAAAAAAAAGAAAAAACATATACCCTCAGGTCTGCTCCCATTGAGAAATCGAAATGTAGCTGGAAAGGACACTTCTTTGGTGCCTTGCTTTTCCCATGTCTACGTCGAAATTCTTGGTGCATGAGTTCCCTTTTCCCTCGCATGCTACATGTCCTTGATTTTTCCTCTAACATGAAATACCTTCCCATTGACTAGGGAAGCCCACGCTAATACTGTATATATTAATTTTAACGCGTATATTCACGATTACAAAGATCGTTGTGTTGTCCTCTGTTTGTCTTTTTGCTGATCTGTTTACCCGTCTATCTTCTGGCACATTTAGAGCACTTGCGGAGACCGTACTGACAGCCGGTGTAACCGTATACTGGATACGACCGAGGCCAACGTGGTTTATTGACAACAGTGGCCACTCCGAAAGACTCATGTTTATTTTCGCTGTTAATTTTGACCGAGCAGCAAAGAGGATGGTAATTCTCTTCCTTACGCTTTTTCATGTTCGAAATTCAAAATTAAACCAACGGATACTCTAGATCTCCCCCCCCCCATTATACTCACCACCACGAGGTTCAACAATGACGTGTTGGCAATTCGATTTCTCTGCCATCATTTTTGACGGTCGGGTACACTTAATGATAACGAGGTGGTGCCGATTGGTGTGAGTTGCAGTATATATAGAGCATGAAATTCTCAATAGGCAAAATGGCAAAAAAAAAATCAGCGATGTGCGTGTGACATCGCCCATCTCTTTAACTGAGTTGCTTCCGTATGTGAGGCGGAGCTTTCACTGCACGTCTTCACGGTCCTGTGGCGATGACACTACTTTGTTGAAAGGTGGGAGTTTTGTACATCTCGCCCTGCTCATTGCAGCCGACCGTGTGGGTCGTCCTAACACACTCGACTTGAAGAGACGATACTTTCCTGAATCCTGTTTACGATACGCTTTAATTGTCGCAAATATAACCTATTCTACGCTTTCGTAACCCCTAATAGCTCTTGAACATACCTCGTCTATAACACTATTCAAACTTAACATACCTACCTCACTTAACGTTAAACCATACCTAACCTAACTCACCTAATTGACCCAACAGTCAATGTCAAAAAAGCATCATTAAAATCATTGATTTTGTAAGTTGGCTTCCTAAACCTCCCTTGCTCAGACTGGGTTATTGGCCAACCACCTGCACGCAAATTAAACGATTTATGAGATTTTGTTAAGGGCGGAATTATATATATATTAGATATACTGATAAATTCCAACTATTAGAGCTTTTCTTGACAGGATTGCCTTAAGATAGGAGTTCCCAACCTGGTGTTGCTCTATGACTTTGTAGGTAGTGCAAAATCTTGTTTTATTTCGGTGCCATTTAAAAATTAACTTGCATTCATTGCACAAAACTTAGTATAAATTTCATCTATCTTCCTCACATGGGTTATTAATTTTGTAGGGAATGCGACAGCACATTAGAATATCTCATGGGGTGCCAGACATGGAATAGGTTGGGAACCCCTACAATAGAAGAAAGGATCTTTGTAGTGGAGCGGCCAGGAGTCAGCATAGGACGAGGTTAACGTCGTACGTATCGTGTGGTCAGTGGGACTTGTCCCGCCCTGCGATGGGGAAGAGGGACCTGTCCCAGAGTGGGCGCCCCCCCCCCCATTCTGCGATGGTGTAGTGGGGACCCTATGCGTCATGCACGTCTATATCACATATGCTTATACCGTTCATGTTTCTATCAAATATATACCTATGCTTCATACATGTTTGTATCAGCATATGCACAAGCGTCATACATATTTGCATCAAATGCTACATGTATTAGTCACTTTATTTGTCCCATGTACGTGTTTGTAGCACATGTTACATTTCATAGACGTATACGCACATAGACACATGTATGTGCGTGTAGCAGGGGCTGTAGTGACGTACACACGTACGTGCAGCTTTCGAACGCACCCCATCGCGTGCTGTGCGTGCGAGAGCCGCGTTGCGATCACCTATAATCTACACCAATGTGTGTAATTGTCTAATCGTAGGAATGAAAGTGCGGAGACACGTGAACTTCCCAATCCGAAACCGAGAGGATCCCCAGTCTTATGCGGATGCTGTGAAGCATTGCCATCTATTTAAACATCGCAGTTAAGGGACTCGATCTCTTTGAGAAAATTATATGTAATTACATGAACTATCGGCGTGGCTCTGCTCCAGCTTTTATCAGGGGGAGCTTCTCTATTCGAGTCCTACTATGATATAAATAAAAGAGCGTATCCAGTCATTACAGAAGGCGATCCGACCAAAAAAGATAACTAATAAAGATGTCGGCAGACAATAAATAACTAAATTTCTTGTTGTACAGACTGGAGTTTCGCCAAACGCTGCTAACTTGTGAGAGGGATTCTTAGAGTATTAAATTTTTGTAGCATAAATAAAATTGCTGTAAAACCCCCACACCAAAGGCACTTAAGAGCTCGCTGTACGTACGTGCGTAACGTACTTACGTACGTACGTACGAACGGTACCCGTGTGCTGCTTTCATACCAAGTGCAACTTCAAGACTATTTGAGTTTCGTGCACCGGCGACATTCATTTGCGCTCACCCAACCGTCTAATGGCGCACGTACGTACTGACAATAATAATAAACTGTTTATTTCTCCAACGCGTGGAGGTATTCCTTCTCATATATAAAAAATATACTAATATAACGGGTAACATACTTATCGGCATCGAGGGGTAATCAGATAACGTTGTACTTTCAAAATTACACATGGCATCACAGGACACTGCCAAATCAATCGTTTATTATAGCAAAGCAAATGATGAAAAGAAATGTTTGTTGTGCCCGTGTAAACACAACGGCGTGTCTACCAAAAGACTTACTAAAATGTTAACCGTCATGGCAGCTGACTTAGCTAGTGTCCTGAGTGAAGTTTCGAATTTCTCTGTATGTTTATAGCGAATCAGAACTTTGTTGTTGAAACAGCCGCAGCAAAGCATTTGGGCGTTGAGTATCACGTATGGTAGCCAGAAAAAGTCGTGTGAACCCACCTTTAGCTCTGTGTAGCTATGTAGTATTAAATCTTACTTGCAGCGCTGCGCTTGATCAGAGCCGTGTTGCAATCACCGCCCTGTTGGGGCAGCTGTAACCCGAGTAATACGTTTAGCGTACGGGACCCTAAATTAAATAAATGAGGTTAATTGTTGCTTTCAAGTGTTCCCGATTGCCACTCGGTTTTGAGTGGTAAGTAACCCTGGTGTAGCTCGAATAACCCCTGAGTTATTGCAGCCCTCGTTGGATACATCTTCTGTACGGAGAATGATGTCATCATTTCTATACTCTTACCCAAACGTGAGAGATAGGTAGACAGCTTTGTGTATAAATTGATATCATTACAGCTAGATTGTGTTATCGGGCGTCAAAAATGACCGCAAGGTATAAATACATCGACATTTAATATTGGTGTTGGATGGTGAAAAAAACTACTTTAAGCTGGGACCTCAGCCATGGCGCAGCCAGCAGTTATATGCCGTTATGTCACTGTATTGGAATACGCAGGTGGTTGGTTCTTTGCTGATTTGGTTGATTTCTTCATCCCCCAAATAAAATTACGTGAAGAATCATTTGCTCAGCTACGAATAGGTCATTGCTTTGACGAATTTAAGATATAAGCTTTGAAGTCATCTGAAGTACCTCTTAGCGGTAGCGTTTATGCTGAATTTCACTTTCTTCCCTCTGCAAAGCACTATTTTATCTCAGCTCCTCATGAGCTGATTTATTAAAATGTATACGAACGAAAAGGGAAAAGTATTACTCAAAGCAAGACCGTGCTGTGCCGAAAAAATATGGTTTCGTTAAACTGGTTATTTCTGCCATAATTTTATGACGACGCAAACCATCGTGTTGTGATTATTCATTAGGACCTGTTTCCTGTCTGCTGTTACGGAAGATATATTTCTTCTGCTATATGCTAGTAGCCTTCTCCTCCTGGCGATCTTTCTTTTGTTCTTCCTTTTCTTTCCTGACTTAATGCATGGCTCTTGAGCGTTCATCCAGTGCACGAACAGCCTCGTTTATGGGTCCCTCGTTTCTGACTCGTCCTTGTCCCTCTCTCTTCTATGTTCCAGAAGGCATTAAGTGCTTAATTATACATTTTGTATATTTATAAGTTTCTTTATTTAGTTTCATATTTATTTTTGCATGTAGCAGAGCAGGACACTATTTTTATATGTATGCATTGGTAAATAAATCAAAAGATGGATAACATCATAAATAAAAATACACATTGGTGCTTATTGTATTGCTATATTTTTTCACATAATGTTGCTCATACTGCTGGAACAAACACTCAGTGTTATGTTGAATGTACCAACAACATATCTAGGTACCTGCTGTATATGTTGGGCGGGTAAGAGAGAGAAGTGTTGCATTTGTATGTCTCAGAGAGCACAGCACACCGTGGCACAGTGCCAGAGAATGTGTCTGACACACCGTGTGCGTGTAGGTGAGTGTGTGTGTGTGCCAGCCGTACAGGGACGGTTGTGTCACGGCGCTGTACACACGCTATAACGTGTCGCACAGGAGCTATATATAACTTTGCTATATGCCATTGTGCGTGCCTTATACAGTCTCAGTGATGAAAATGTGATATTTTTGACTAGGCTATGCGACGAGGTAGGGAGACCTAATGGTTTTGCTAATGACGCCTTCTCCGCGTAGGAGATGAACCCTCTGAATAATTTGTCTTGTATTTTATTTATAAAAATATAGCTATCTATACTTTTCCCTGTATCAAAATGACCGTTGTCGAAAAATTTCAAAGTTACTAATATTGTCGTAAATTTAAAAATTTTTTGCTGTCTTTTTTTTTTTTACAGCGAGATGTTAAATGAGATTGGGTAGGCGACAGTACACGGACCAACAGGCCCATTCTTAGACAGGAGTCGGGACTCGCGCTCCGGCCGTCTGTGAACTCTGCGAGTGTTGTAATAAAAGTAACGCTTTTACGTATCATGTTCCCTGCATATACAATTTAGCCATTAGCACCTCGCTACTCGCGATGTCTCCCCATTGCTAGGGAAATTAGCAATCAACCCTCTCACTACTGATTGTATCTTCAGATGCCGTTATCAGTGACATTTTCACTCTTCATGGAATCTGGGAATACCTACCTATATATTTGTCAACTAATTTATATAGCTACTGACAGTATCTCTTGATACCATCACAGCTCAACTCTCTCAACTGGCGGTATCTACAGATACCATCCCATTTCAGGTCTCTCAACTGGTAGTACCTCCATGCAGATACCATTATCAATCAACCCTTTCCTTTCTGGGCCACCATTTATACTCTGCCGCGACACAGTATATATGAGGCGTTGCTCTGCGTGCTCTCGTTTCCCGCAGTTCAGATCTTTTTTAAAAATACCAATAGTTCCTTGGGTCATAATAATTTCAATATAATTATTGAGGAATTACATGGTATTGGCTATGACTTCGATGCATACCGCAACTCTCTGCGGATTTACACGAAGTTCTCTTCAGAATTGTGGTCTGTAGACATTCAAAGGCCGGAACCCTTCGCGATTTCACGTCTTACGGCAGAAAGTTGGTGCCCTCCAGGTTCAAGTCAGCTCTTAATGGTTTTTGCTGGATTTCCTTTAGCAGCGTTTTGAACTTCCCAGTGTTGCAAGATGCTTCATTTGGGTTGTATTACCTGTCCGTGGGAGCCCAAGCGTGAAGTTTTAATAATAATAATTGTACATAGCGTCACTATCGGTCTTTTGCTTGCTGCTTTCGCAAGAACTCCTCTGGTAGATTGCGTGGAGTAGAGCGACACGTAAACCTATACAGTGAACCCGTTTTATAAAATTAACTGTAATACTATTAAGAATAAGAATTCCTCTTCACGGGGAGAGATAAATAAATGATTTGTCATTGTCATTATTGAAGCAAAGGTTGACCCGTACGGCCTAGCCATAAAAATGTAGCCGAAAACCTCTAGCTTTTCACTGTTCTCATGGGAAGGCCGCAATCGTCCAGCTCCTCGTATAGAAGGTCTTTGCCTGGGCTCTAAGTGTAAACATTTTAACTACTTGGAAGGTTTGCTCATGTGCTAAGTACCATTTATTTTTCTTAAAGGTAGCTCGTTTGATGTATTAAATATATATTTTACCGGGGCTCTCCGCACAGTCATCGATCGTCTGTCGTGGCTTTAGGAAACTGGGGAATTCAGCCCCCTCCCACCCTCCTCCCCAGCCAAAGGCTGTCGCCTCCCGGTGGGGATGAGTGCCAAGTGGTTCACCTCTAAGTGGATCCCCATTCTGCTTCCCCCCTCCCCCAGGCCTCCCTGCCCCCCATGAGGAAGGGCTCTCCCGAAAAGTAACAAAAACCTCGCATGTTTGGCAGGGTTCGTGATACGCTGCAGTGAGAGCCTCTTCTGGGGTCTTTGTAGGTGATGTGGTGATGCGTTGGCGGTGTGGTGATGTGACGGTGGTGATGATGGTGTGATGGTTGTCTGGTGTCGTGATGTAGCTAATGGTGATATAGTATGGATGTGATGATGGTGTGGTGTGGTTGTATGGTGATTTAATGGTCGTATGATGATATAATGACGGTGTGGTGATATAATTGTGATGTGAATATATGATGGGGCGTGGCGATGCAACAGTTTTGTGGTGATGTGATGTTTGTATGGTCACTATGGTAATATGATTGCCATGTGATCGTGGTAGGACAGCAGTGCGGTGATGTGATGATTTTTTCGTGCCATGATGGCGGCGTGTTGGTGGTGCGGTGATGTGATGGTAGTGTGATGTCACAATTTTTTATGATTGTGGTGCAGTGATATGATGGTTGTGTGGTGATGCGATGGTAATGAGGTTCTGTGATGGTGATGATATGGCTCTGTAGTTACACCGCGGCAAGCGTGTAGTAGTGTGGCGGTGGTGTTGCGATTTGTTGTCGTGGTTATGTTTTAGTAATGTGAGGATAGTGTGATGCAGTGAACAGTGACTCAATATTTTACTCCACCTTTTTTTCTTTCAATTTACATTTACCGAATAGCACTGTATCCTTGCTGATTTTCCTCTCCAGACAAAGCAACTTAAAGTTTTCTAGCATTAACAGCCGTAACTTCGCCATATCTTCAGTTGTCTTGTGAGAGCGTGCTATGCGTGCCACGTGAATGATACACTCTAAGTTTATCATCAGTGAAACTCGCAGTGCACGTAACGCTTTTATACACTCTTTACTACAGTGCGTTACCTTTGATTATGCATATACAATTTTTTTTAATATTTTTCAAGATAAGTGTCAAACATTTAAAATGTGATTAGTAAGTTAGTGCACAGGTATGTTGTACATATAAAAGCAACTAGAGAAAAAGAAACGGAACAATTTCCCACGTTTTGGCAACATTTGCTTATCGCACGGGGTTCTGCTGTTGCCCCAGATTATGCAACATCACTCTCCAGTCAACATGGGCAAGAAATGCGGTTTAAAAAGTGAAGAACAGATCAAAGATACCTCGTTATTGGCTTCTGGTAAGACAACAGTCGAAGTTTCCAAGGAATTACAGCGTGATCACCGAACAATTAAGGCTTATGCAATGGAAGGTAAAGTCAACAGGAAAACTCCGGATAGAGCCTCTACGAGGAAATTGACTGCTCGGGATATGCGACATTTGAAGGTTTCTATCGCTAGAAAACAACTTTCTACAAGTAAGGCAATATTTGGAGACGCCGGAGTCCCAATACTAAGCAGAAAGACATGATGTGAGGTTCTGCAGAAGCTAGGGAAAGTGAAACAGGCAATTAAATGCCCACTTCTAACAAAAATTCATAAAGAAAATAGGGTCAAATGGGCTGAGGAGAACATGAAAACTGATTTCTTCAATGTCATATTTACTGACTAATGCAGAGCCACTCTTGATGGTCCTGATGGTTGGGCGTCTGGATGGGTCCTCCATGACCGACCTCAACAGACACTGCTTACGTCTCAACAAGATGGTGGAGGTATAATGTTTTGGGTCGGGATAGTAGGTGACACCCTTATTGGTCCATTTGAAGTGCCAGAAGGAGTTAAACTGAATGCAGAAAGGTACTGCCAGTTTCTTGAAGCCAACTTGATTCCATGACTTGATGAGCAGACTATGGCACGCAGATCCAAATTAGTATTTCAGCACGATAACGCTCCCTCACACCGAGCACGGTACACTGCTGACTGGCTTGCGGATGGAGGATTCAAATCAAAAAGGATTATGACCTGGCAAGCAAATAGCCCCGATTTAAATCTCATTGAGAACCTCTGGGCAATGATCAAAAGGAAGGTCTATGAAGGTGGTCGGCAGTTTTCAAGCAAAGTAAGCCTGTGGATGCAGTAAAAACAGTAGCAGATTCTATTCCACCATCTGAAATATCAAACCTGACAAAGTCTGTTGGTAATCGCCTTAAAAAATCATAAAAAATGAGGTTGCCATGTTCAAAATTAACTTATGTTTACCACTACTGAACACTTAATTCAGTGTTTATTGAATTGTTTTAGTTATAATTTCATGGTTTGGACGTTTAATAACAATAATCCTGTTCACTTGTTTTTATTTCCTCTATATGTCGTTTTTATTAGCTTGTTGCATATTCTCAGGTAATAGTAAAAGACTCGTAAATAAGCAAATTGCATGATAAACTTGACCAATGGCTAAATATTTATTTTACAAGTGCTGTTTATATTGACAACATAGCCATACATTTAGTTAATATTGATATTTTAAAGTTAGACACTCATCTTGAAAAATTAAGTAAAACATTCTATTTGCAAAATCAAAGGTAACGCACTGTACATCGAGGCTCTTGCCTTATGTCAATTGTTCATTACATATACGATGTTCGTATCTGTATAGCGATCTGTGCTTGCCTCATGCGTGCAGTGCGCATATGAAAGTTTCGGCACAAGCCAGGATCTTATATGTATTATCTGTGTTGATTATAAGTTTTGTTCCTGGGGCCCATGGGGTGATCCTATAGAGTTGAAGTCGCAGTTCCTGTAGGACCCAGTAGGTTTTTCTTTCGCCCTAACTAGTAGGCTTTTGAAACATCTTTCTTCCGTGCCCACTTGCTTCCTACCAAATTCACACTCCTGCTAGTGATTTTTATATTTCCTTTTCTTCCCTGACATACTGCTGCTCCTGCGCCTTTTTATCCAATGTGGGGACACCCTCGTACGTTGGTTCCACGTTTCTGTCGACATACTAGATACGTGTTACTTGCCTTTCTCTCTTTTGCAACACCGCATAGTTTTTTTGGGAAACGTGAGGGCTAATGTTTTTTTTTGTCAGTTCCGTGCTAATCCTGACTCCGACTAATTGGCAAAGCGGAAAAGCGAGTCTCACCATTACTATTGTATTCCTTCCGTAATTGATGAGTGCAAGCTGATTTATTGTCGGTGGACTTATTGCTCTTTCCTTGCCTATAGCGCACAAAAAAGGCCGTCGGTCGGTCGGACGGACGAAGAAAGAGCGGTTTTGCCCATATCTATTGCTAAATAGACTTGATCTGCCGTTCCTTGTTCATGCTTTATTCTGTTCTTCCTCTTCTTTCCCGACTTACCGTTCCCATGCGCGTTGATCCTGTGTGGGAACACCTTTGTGCATGGCCTCGCCGTTTCTATCGACATACTATATGTCCCTTGCTCTTTCCTCTGTGATATCGTTCCGCTCTGAACGGAGGCTTGAAAGTTTCTGACTATAACTAAGTAGCTCTGCCTTTCCGCTCGACTTTGAGTACCGTTACGAAGTCATTGTGCTGACCGCTTAATTATCAGGGTTGCGGGGTCGGAGATTTTGAAATCCGAGAAGTTTGTAGGACAAGGCCTCCTCAAGTACAGGCCAGGGTCTGCATCTCGAAAATGATCCGATCACGTCCAGTCCCTCGCAGGGTGTGCATTTGGAGGTTTTACCAGTCCTGTAAAACCCATGGTAAACCCCTGGTAAAACAGTTTTACCAGGGTTCCACCAAGACTGGTAAAACCTCCATTGCACACCCTGGTCGGTCCCTCGACAAATTATTAGACGCAGCCTGATAGTTTTGGCACGTACTGTGCATATTTCAGACATATCTGCATAGAAAACTCCATTACAACTACTTAAAATTACTAATTACGATGGTTTCAGTTTTCTATCCAGATTAAACCAAATTACACAGAATAGGTACAAAAAATATCAGGCTGTATCGAATCATTTCTCGAGAGAGTCTACCAGTCGGGTCGGACCATCTTTGCGACGTACAGACCCCGGCCTTTACTTATGAAGGTCTGGTAGAAGTCGACCATTTGTAGGGTCGAAGTATTGGGATGCGGAAATTGGCTGAACCTATGAGTCGGAGTCGGACTTGATCCATATGACTCCGCAAACCTGGTACTTACCATTCAAGATGTGACAGAGAAACTCCACCTTATACCCGAAGCACAGTGTATTTGTCTGATATCGTTACAGTGAATCTCCGAAGATCGATAAATGCAAAATGGATTTGGTCCAGCACTGTTTATGGCACAGATACATTGCACTGCACAATGTTCCTACCTTCTGGAAACTTTTTTATTATTCCATTGTGTGTCAACTACGGTTCCGGACATGTTCTTTAGGAGGG
This sequence comes from Parhyale hawaiensis, assembly GCA_001587735.2. Taxonomy (NCBI): domain Eukaryota; kingdom Metazoa; phylum Arthropoda; class Malacostraca; order Amphipoda; family Hyalidae; genus Parhyale; species Parhyale hawaiensis. Next base: position 888,139 of record LQNS02277998.1, on the reverse strand, counting down.
GGGAGGGGGGATTCCGATGAGAATGGAACGTATTATATTTTGCATGAAGAGGTGCAGTGATGCAGTTTGATGAAAGTCTAATTTTTCTTCTAAGCACGCTTGCCGCGTCGGAGGCGGCTAAAAGTCGGAGCAGGATATTTGCTTATTCTAGGAGTCTGAGTCAGGTAGCGGTCATCCGGCTCCTCAGTGAAATTTTCTATGTGGTGTATGCAATAGCCATGCACCTGCTAGTCTACTCGTTGAATTTGACAAAATTTGGATACATTTAGTGTGCTTCAACATTCACAACATCGCATAGATATCTAAGCCCTAAGAAGTTAAATTTGGTACCAGAAGGAGAGTTGCGCGTTTGAGCGTGTGCGGAGTTCGTTAGATGCGTAAGTATCATAGAAAATGGTATCCTGACCACCGCAGCCTGAAGCAAAAGGTGCCACGATGTCTGTGCCCTAGCGGACCACGTGTTTAGGAGTCCTGTGACGTCACCACCCATATACAGCGTGGCGTTGGGTGGTTGGGTGGCCTGCCAAGGGTGGCAGGAGGTGCCATGTGTACTACGACTTGGCCACCAGCCAAAGGTGGGAGGATTTGACCACCCCAAACTCCCGCCAACTTCCTTATGTATTTTGCCATTGACCTTCGCACTTGACTGCTGGGGATGTTGCTCAGTAACTAACTGCTGCTCCGGGAAGTGTAAGGACGCGCGCCATGACACCTCATGGTACTACCAAATTTTTATTTATTTTAGCGTTAGTGATGTGGATTTTATTAAACAATGTCCGCAGTTTAGAAGTTCTCATCATGTTTTTATCTTGTGGATTTATTCATATCTGTAAAAATGTTTTTGTGTGCAGATTCCTGACGTTCCTCCTATTTCCTAGCCTCCTTCCTATCTCCTCCTCTTCAGATGAGCTTTAATGTCGACAAATGTTCAGTGTATAATGCACGTAGGGCTGGAGAAACCTTCAATCCATTTCAAAATGAACGGGACAGAATTGACTGCTGTCACCAACAACCTGACTTGGGAATAACTGTTACAAAGAAACTACAACACAGTCAGAAAGTAGACAAGAGTAGATCACCAAGAATTTTGAATAAAAGTCCAAGGACATCATCGTTACCTTGTACGAGGCGTTAGTGCGGCCACACTTGAAATTTGCTGCTCAATTCTGGTGGCCACATCTACGTAAAGATATCGAAAACCTGGAAAGTGTCAAACGCAGAGCAACGAAACAAACACTGAAGCATAAAACTCGAAGAACAACCTTAAGTCAGCAGTTCTTTCCGTATTTCATAGTGAGCATTTGGAATAGACTTCCTTCCCACGTTGTCTGTGCAGAGACAGTCACCGCGTTTAAAAATCGTCTTGACTACATTGGGAGAGACATCCTTCACAGCTAAGAACTCCTCCAGGAGTCGTAAACTCTTAACGGCCGAAGTTTCCGAGGTCACCTTAATCCACCTTCTTCTCTCTTCCGCTCCAACTACACAATTTGACGCCTCTATAAGCTCCACAAATCAGCGGCTATTGATCGTGCTTGTTTGCATTCATGGTCGTCCCTTTGGCTGCGATTCTTCCTCCCTTTTTTCTTCTTTTTTCCTCAGTCATCTATATCCTACTGACATAATAGCAATACCTCATAGAGGGCCGGGGTGTAAGTTCCGGTGTCTCTTTGCCAAGTCTTTGGGAATGGGCATATTGGTTCGTCTACTGCCGCCTATCTAATCTAATTTTGCATTTATCGAAAAGCAATATTTCTGTCTTGGAGGGAAACATCGGCCAGTATTCTAAAGCAGTCCTGGGTATACTAAAATTTCGTTGGCATTTCGTAAGACTGATTTTTATTTTCGCAGTAATATTTCGCGCCGATTTGGAAATTATTTTCGCTGATGTTCAAGTGGTTCTATTTATCGTCTTTTTACCATTTTATGCCGCATATAAAATTGGCAGCTGCAACGTATCTTCTACGGCAGAATTGCGAACTCGAGTCACAAAAATAAAGTGATGCTAATTTGCATTTTTTCTACTATTTTCACTATCTGTTGCTTTGCTATTTTGTAATTTATTTATTTATCATTATAAGGAGAAGTCCACACGTCCAATTTCGATACATCCCATGTTGACATAAACACTGAAACAGTTACTTGTGTTATGTTACAGTGGTGTGAGGCCGTAAGGACGTGAGATGGGCAGCGAGCAAAGCCGTGAGGCCCTGCAGGGCGGCGCGGGAGCGGCACGTCCTCCATCAGGAGCTGGGCCACGTGCTGGTGGTGCTCCTGCTGGTGCTGTTGCGGCAGCTTCTTCAGGTGAAGCAGTCATTGGTGGCTGTCGCCATTAAAACTGTCGGATCTTCTCCAGCTTTGCAATATTTTTAAACGGAGTCACTTCTCTAGTTTCATAAAACTTATCATTTCTATGCATTTACAACTTTCTGAAACATTGTAGATAACTGCTCTAGCAAAGAATTAAAATTACTGGAAATTTAAGCATTTAAGCAGCCTTATCATCTGCAAAATAAAGCGTGGTGCAGTCACTGCAACTTTTTATCTCTAAAGTGGGAACTGCACATTTGTTGAAATCAAATATTTTCCATCTTATACCAGTTCGGTTGAATTCTGCCGCTGCGGTTATCAAGAGGACGCAATTTCTGTTAGGGAGCCGCCAGCGAGCTGTTAACCTTCGCTACAGCGGCATTTTTTTTAGGTGGAGGCAGTGCAATATGTTATTTCTCAATCGGAAGGTTTTAGGCAAACAGTCGATGTCTAAAAAGGGAGCATTAGGTGTATACCCTAAACTTTCGTATTGCTCAGGTCTGTGGAGATGGTTACCCTAATGTTCGACTGGTGGCATGACCTTGTCTCCTGCGAAAAAATGAAGGCGATGTATATTCCTAATTATTCTGCAGTTTCGGTAGAGGCGATTCCTGTAGATAATACGGTAAGCGGCTTGCTGGATTTGTGCTCCTAGTATGTTTGCAAACTAACTTACTGCGTGGCTACCTGCTGTGCTTTGCTGCGTGGCGTCTTATTTCAGGTAAAATTATATATTACAGTATATATATATCATATTATTCAAGTTAATTATCATTTGAAACGTGACTCATAGGCTTATTCTACCCAGGTCGTACCATTCATGGTACAAGGGTTTCCTTGTTGTATTCTTACGGGAGTGAGAGAGTGAGGGGCCTTGAAGCGATGAAGCCGAACCTCAGTAATATAGGGTTAAAGAGGTAAACCTTTAACGGACATCACTCACGACAGGCGGCAGCGTGGACCGGTCAGTGAGCAGCTCCCCCCGGCCCTCCATATGTTCCGACGCGGACCTGCCCTACATCTCCTACACCGTCAACAGACCCATCGGAGGTGAGTGGCGGACGGCAGTGTAGGGAGAACACCATAGTTGGCTACTTGCATGTTGCCATAATTCGAGTTCCGTACTTAGTGGATTAAATACTATAGCTTTAAAGGGCTAAAATTGTCTAGTGCTTGGGCACCATATACTCATATGGTGTGTCCTTTCTATGGAGTGAAAAGCATGTCGATGTAGCCTACTGAGCAGTAACCCACTTATACTGTCTATTCTGTCCGTTGGCATTTTATATTTCTTTGATAGTATATCGAGGTATCTGGAATTCGCCCTCAGGGGTAAATTCTGGCGGGCCCTTTTCCTGCAACAATATATTTTGGCTTCACGTAGCCAAGGGTCCCTAATGCCTTTTCCGCAGGGGATGTTGCAGCTTGCCGCAGTTCCTGCTGATGAGGTTAGTTTTTAAAGTTAGGTAGGCTCTCACTACTTCCCCTTCTGTTTCGGGAGGTGGGCCGCTGATTGAGGTGGCCGACGTATTCCCGCTAGACTTCTACCTTCTTGCTTTTCGTTTCCTTCTGCTGCGCGGCGTAGCTGAGCGAAAGCGTTCAGCCGTGCCCGGGGGTTGGAGATGCGCAACTGGCGCCCTTTTCCTGTCTGTAGCGCACCGACCACTCTGAGACTTCCCAAGCTGAGGCAAAAATCATTGACAATTTGAAACGAGACCTCACATCCTCGTGGCGCATGATCCTCTGTTAAACCACAGGAATAGTTCTGCGCGATATAGACATTGTGTCCCTGAGGCGCTAGCGAAACTTCTACTACTACTCTCTGGAATTCAATCAACCCTTTACTCAGTGTGATATCTAAATCTCGTTGCGAAAGTCCGTAGATTTCTTTAGCGCGTAGTCTCATGCTACCATAGTACATTAAGAACATACGAGCTGGGATCTGTGAAAATTCCACCCAACAAAAGCATTGTTCTTCCGTGATACTACAGAACAAAAGCATTGTTCCTCAATTACGATGCCCTCGGACCCGTATCATGCTTACTAAGGGTGAAAAATGCAAGGAGGTTCTAATAGAGAGGAGCGCACCCTCTCTATCTATTCTACGGGAGCGTTGCGAGTAAACTTTTCCCTTAAACTGGCTGAGTGGCTTATCCAATCGGAGAGTGGATTGCCTCATGCATCCAATATAGGAAGGAGTCCTGAGCTCAAATTTTTATAGCCATTAACCATCGACGAAATTCCGAGCGGATGGAAGTATGTAAAGGAAATTTTATCCTATATTATAGGCTGTATACCATCTGATGATGAAAGTAACAGGGCGAGAACTGGGATATAAATCTTCAGACACGATTGTCTTTGCAAAAATATTGAAGAACTGCCTGTCTGTATCTTCCTTAATTATATGTGCTGACCACTGCCACTTCAGCCACTTTAAGGACTCCAAACGCCAGCTTCGATCACGTGACAAAACCATGTGTTTACTCGCCCACAGAGTGCTTGGGCTTGCTCCTCCCATTAGCAGCTCCTTGGAAAAATGTCCCAAGTCAAGCATTGAATATTCTACCTCAGACCTGCGAGCAGTAGTAGCGTAAATTTGTACTTGACTCCTTCTCCTGCTGATCTCTTCCCAAGTCGTATCAAGGATACCTCAAATATGCCCTAATTTCTTCCTATCTAATACTGTTGATCTGTGAAAGTGGGCATCATCAATGTTTTTTAATTTTTCTGTATTAGGACGTTGGTTTTATGTAGGAGTCGGGCTAATCGCTATTTAACTTTTGATCATTAGTAGAATGCAAAATTTTCTGTAGCCTACAAAACTACGTTTCAGTACTGGCATCTGTGTTAATACTGGTGTCCTAAACCGTCATGAAATGATGAAAAAAGTCATTTCCTCAGTAAAACTCTTCGCTTTCTTCGTGGTTCTGCTTTTAAACTTCAACTTACGCATCATGAGCCCTGAGCAAATGAAGCTTTACTCAGGGAAGAGAGTACATTTCAAATGTCATTGGCTCCTCGTTACCGTCAAGAACTACTGCACAAGTCTTCCGTGCTTAAATTTGGAAAAATTTCGGCCTCTTTGCCGTTGGGCAAATTCATTTGTATGCTATTCTGATGCGGCGACCGAGAGATGAGCATGGAATAGATAGCTGGCAGTAGACGGACCAACAGACCCGTTCCCTGAGCGACGCCGGGACTTACTGTTGATGTACAACCAAACAACCTGCCGACAAATTGTGTGGTGTTTTCTCTTCTATTGGAACTTGTATTTTATTTTGTTGTAATGTTTATTATATGTTATTTTATGATTATTATTTAATGGTCTGCTACACCGACATGTTTTTTTGTTACCCAGACTCCCCCAAGCACAGCAGCCGCGTAGGGGGCGTGAGGGGAGCCCTGAGGAGGTCTGGCTCCCACCGTCGCCTGTCCCGTCGCAGTTCCTCCCAAAGTGGGGGCACTGGGCCCGTGGGCCGCCCCAGCGAGGTTGTGGTGGTGAGGGAGGCCCCTTCCAACACCCAGCAAGATGCCGACCTTGCCAGACTTCAGGTAAATTGGGACATTTTGTGCCTTTTTCTCTTGTGTGCAGTTGAGAAAGACAGTCAATTACAGCTTCACGAGCATTGCGATCTTGTACATCAACATGCAAGCCGCCACTTTATAGGACTACCGCCGGCTGTTTACCACGTACAGTATATGGCACGTGGTGCGGCGAAGATGTTACCTTATCGGAAATTCATTGATATATGTATTGACATACTCGCTATAGCTCATAGAGGGCCGGGGCATAAGTCCCGGAGGCTCTTTGGGAATGGGCCTGTTGGTCCGTCTACTGCCGAGTATCTAATTTAATCTGATTTCTACAGGGGCTGCATCAAATAATATCTGGCTATCGCATATAATTTTCCGATGGGGTAGTTTCATGTATCTTCGTGAATACTCTCCTTAAAGGTAATAGTGATTTTTTTGTCTCTGTCAAACCTTCTTCCTACTCATATTCCTTTCGCTAAATTATGGATCATGTTTTATGGAGCCGCCGTCTGTAATTGGTTCGTGAGCATAACTTTCAATATCCATCTGTATGGATTTCATGTTATGAAATGAGCTATGATTTTGTTTATCCACGAACATCCGTGCGTGGAGAAATAAATTACTGTATATTTATTTATCTCGCAGTCGATCTGACAGCGATGTTCGTAAGCCTGGCCCTTGGCGTGTTGATCATTAGTCAATCCTTGCCCATGCCACCGGGAAAATGTTCTTGAAATGTTGACACTCTTGACTAGAATAATGTTGACACTCTTGACTAGAATGATGTTGGCACTCTTGACTAAAATGATGTTGACACTCTTGACTAGAATGATGTTGACACTCTTGACTAGAATAATGTTGACACTCTTGACTAGAATAATGTTGACACTCTTGACAAGAATGATTTTGACACTCTTGACTAAAATGATGTTGACACTCTTGACTAGAATGATGTTGACACTCTTGACTAGAATGATGTTGACACTCTTGACCAGAATAATGTTGCCTCTATGTGCTTTACTAACCACCAGTACTGTGCGTGAGCAGTTGAAATAGAGTTTTACAATGGAGCCTTGATGGGATCCAGCCGACGCCGCTGTTGTGCCGTACACAGTGTTTACAGTCCACTGACCTGAAGCAAAGCTGAATTAAACAGGGCCGTCTAGCAAACAGTGTTGGTTCTCACCGTGTCTGTGTCTGAGGACGGCGGGCTCCGTCTCTGTAGCCAGTACCTCTCTGACATTCGCGGCGACAGGTCGAGCTGTGCGACTGTTGCAGATAATCTAGATTAGATAGCTGGCAGTAGACGGAACAACAGGCCCATTCCCAGAAAGCAGCCGGGACTGTATCTGTGCAAGCCCCCGTTATAGCGAACTGACTTTTTCCAAACGGATTCTAGTTCAACGGTTACTAGATAACGTGCAGAAACCGTTTCGTACCTACGCGTGAACTATAAAACATTACTCTTATTCCATTACCTCCGCAGTCGATCTCCCCATTCCTCCCGATCATGAGGGGGGCGCTGACGGCCCCAGCGGCGAGGGACCCCGAGGTGCTGGAGCGCATCAGCCCCCTGCACCTGAGCGCCCTGGCCCGCGCCTACCAGCACCACCTGCACGCCGCTGCCGCCACCACCGCCGCTGCTCAGGACGACATCGCCGCCTCCATTAAACAGGTCAGGGGTCTGCCTGCTGGGGGAGTGGGTACTCGAAAGTGGGCTGTGAAGTTAAAACCTGCGTGGATTCAAGTGTGTTTAATAAGTGGGTGTAGTTCGCTTGTCTGGTGAGTTTAACTGTTGATGTGAGTGGGGCATGAGCCACGCTCGTACGCTCGCGTTTGATGACTGCTCAACTTCACAGTTATGTTCTCAGAAATATCTTTGTCTTTTGGTTCGCTGATATGCTCGATGTGCGTGTAATGAACTCAGAAAAAATATTCGTAGGTCGAACGTAGTACAATCTGGCATTTCCGCTAACTCATAGAAGTACTTTCGTTGCCTTCAGGCTTTCGATTTCAAAATCTAAATGTGGGTAAGGTAACGGTCCTCTTTTTTTTAGCAGATGAATTTTCTCCTATCTAATCCTTCGCATCGGGACGAAGGGACAAGCTTAACGATTAACAAAAACTGCATTTTATAACATAGTAAGACAATATGATAAAACGTGACTATAGGGCGCGCGTATCCAGTAAATGAGAAGGTGCCTCTCCTGCGGCAGGTGGAGGCGGCCCTGGCGACGGTGGTGTCCATCCTGACGGAGCGGCAGCGGCTGTTCGCCCGCCACGCCGAGCGGCTGAGCCATGTGGCGGAACTCAGCCACTCGCTCACCACATGCCACACCAACCTCAACACCCTCATAGAGACCCTGGACACCCTCAACACCATGCTACCCATCCCTGACCGGCTCGAGCCCTTCGTATGGACCACGGGCTGAAGCGGTACGCCCGATGCACTATAACACCGCAGTATGCTTAGATTTCGCTGACCCAAGTGCAGAGTCTGTGGAAAAATTTCTCAGTTGCAACACTTGGGTGTGTTTTTTCTAGATACCAGAGAGCGCAGTTTTTGGCGTAAATTTTTCATTAGAAACACTCGGCTGCATAAGTTTTGAAAGTTGAACTTCCTAATACATAATCTAGTGGTGAATTTTGCAAATTCTTGGGTGCATAAGTTTTGGAAATCAGAGTCCGTGATAGTCATATCTCAGTGCACTTTCTTACTTTTTATATGCTTTCTTGCTGAATATATTTTGCTCTGAGTGTTGACTCGACTTTCTCGACTTGCTGTTCTCATGCCTCAAGATCTTTGTGAAAGGATCCTCCTTTTTTTGGCAGTCTGTAGTGCCCTTTCTTACCATTTGTACCCTTATTCATAATGGAAAAGGGGAACACGTTTTCACGCGCACACACTTGCATGCAAATTTATACAGGGTGTGATGAAAAAAACCGAACGCAAATTGAAACTGATATATTTAAAAAAACTACTAGCCTTTCGCCAATTGCTATTGACAGACAATACGTATTCCCGTTTAAGTAGCTTTACATTAGCGTACCAAGTGCCCGACTGTAGTAGTTTTAGAAATATATCAACTCAAGGTTGTTTTGTTTTTTGTTACACCCGTGTTTATATATGATATGTAAACCTGCCCTCGCATGCACAACCTTACAGTTATTGCATAGCTATACATACTCATTCAATTTCTATTTTTAGTGCGGTGTACGGTATGTCTGTGTGTTCGCATCTTGGGGATCATCTGCATTATTGCTTAATTGTAGTGAGTAAGCAAATTGCTCGTTCATGTAGCAGAAATTGTCTAAATATGTCGATCTTTTTTGTTAGTGAATTTTGTACTCATTCGTGCTATAGTTCCTCACACATTCCCTTATGTAGGATAGCTGCCAAATATTTCGAATCCCATAAAGAATTTTTAAATTCATTTTGTGACACACAAATGCCGCGTATCACGGATACCAATTTCCGTAATAAATTGTAGTGGGTGTATCCTACGTGCAAACCTCCTCAGTATTTTTTCCCTCACCCAGCGTCTTTATTGCTCAATTTTATGTTATTCTTTGTTAGGAAGTATTTTATTTGCATGTTATTGCTCATTCATCGCCTTCGTTTTTGGAAGGTGGTTTTGTGACCATAGTAACCATTATTTATTAAGAAACTTAAGTATATGTTGTGTACTTAATTCTCAAATGCCTATAAGTATATATATGTGTGATGTATGTATATTGAGTCTAGTCGTACACAATAAGAAACTTTTACGTGAGTTTCACTAAACCTCAGAGTGTTGCTTTCGGAAGCCTGTGATGTCTAGAGGGAGCGGCTACCCCCTGTACCGCGGATGGGAAGGGGGCATATTTACGAATAAATACAACGTTTGAATAATTACAAGAACATATAATGTTGAGGCAAGTAAGTAGCGACGTACACCAACTGATGTTCGTATAATTTTATGAATTGAAACCAGGATTGCGTACTTAAAATGTTGAAAATTTGTGGATATTGATGGAAAAAATCAAAACAAGAGGACTAACCATCGTGATAAAGTCTCTCTTGATGTCATCCTGCTGACTTAATTTTTGCCTTCACGGTATATCCCTTCCTATTGTTTTAAATGCTGTCAAAAGTGTCTCGAGACCTAACCCTTCCTCTATTACATACTATATGCTGTGGATGTACCTATTTCATGTATCTTACTTGCCATAATATATGTTTTAGCTTCAAGAAGGTAAACTAGGGAAATATTTAGACTGGCTGGATACTAAAAAAAAATAAGTTTAGAAAAAAAAAAGTTCTCGTTTAAAGAATATAAAATTTATGATGGTCTTTAGTGATACTGCCAACAGCGAAAGAGTTACTTTTCACTGCAGTTGTTTACGACCTAATCATCCATGGTATCCAGGAATACCTGCTGGCCTGTTGACACTTGAAACGCACACAGCTCCCCAGTCGGGCGTAGAGCAGTATGCAATGGAACCAGAAGAGGGTCGTGTGAATCCCCCTTTAGCTGCAAAGCTTTGTTTCTCTGTCTAAAAAAAAATCACACTAGCCGCAACCATGCCGAACGTATTGCCATATTCTACGTTTTTTTTCATTTCTTTGGGTTAAGGTATCGAGTTATGTACTATCATAGAGAAGGATTTTCTAGTGGAAGAGTGTAGTCTAGAGGTCGGTTCACAAGTTAGTGTTTTGCTCTAGGCTCAAGCTTCACACCAGTGGAATGCGTTATTTACTATTTAAATAACAGAAAATACCCTTGCTTTTTGAGTTCTAATTTGCTTAAATTTCATGAGATACCCGTAACGTTACTCCTACGTCACAACGGTAAGTGAGCTGATCCGACGGCAAACATTTTCTGTCCATGTTTTTGTGTGCACGCATTTGTTGTTGCAACGCAAGACGAGTCCTTCGGATGTTTTAATGTATGAATGTAGGGCAAAGGACTAAGGTGTGCACGGGCCTTTACCAGCTACTTCCCGTAACGCAACGGTTGATGTTTAGTTACAATAACATGCATTAAGATCATGGGAGAACTATGTGGGCCAGCAGAGTATGGGCTGTGGCACTGACTCGAGCTATTGGCACCGTGCCATCTGAGGACCTCAGTGTGATGGTGTGTGATGACGTGCGTGTGCGTGTGTACGTTAGAAATGCACACCTGCAATATTGTATACTTAATTTCAATAATTACCTCCGCCTAGGAGGTTATGTTTTCGTCGGGTTTGCCTGTCTGTTACTCTGTCTGTCACCGAGATAACTCAAACATTATGGACGCATTTTAATGAAACTTACATGGGTTGTTAGGTATGTTAGGAGGAACAGATGATTAACTTTTGGTGAAGATCTGTCGATCCGTTTGTTTGTTTGTCTGCCCATTTTTTGTTAGTGCCATAACTTAAAAAGTAATGGACGGATTTTCATGAAATTTACATGAGTTGGGTTTATTACAGAGAGTAAATGATCAAATTTTTGTGATGATCTGTTTGTTCGTTCGTTTGTTTATCGCTGTGTTTGAATTTACGTTTGTAAGCGCAATAACTTGAAAAGATTGTAAATAAAGATTTTTGAAATTTTCAGGAATTGTTAATAATATTAACAGACATAATTGATTGAATTTTGGTAATGATCGGTACCTCCGTTTGTGTGTTTGACTACTGTTTGTTAAAATGTTTGTTAACGCAATAACTCAAAAATTAGTGATGGATCTTTATGAAATTTTCAGAAATTATAAGTCATGTTAGAATACATAATTGATTAAATTTGGGTTGTGATCGGCTTGTCCGTTTGTGTGTTTGACGTATGTTTGTTCGAATGTTTGTTAGCAGCATAACTGAAAAAGTTATGAACGGATCTCCAAGAAAATTACAGACACTGTTAATATCATCAAAAGGCACAAGTGATCAAATTTTGGTGTTGATGTAAAGAAAATCATGGTTTCAGAGCCGATTTGAATTTTTCGTTACCGCTGCCTTACTTAGCGGAGGTAGGCACTCTCAGAATGCTCTAGTTGGTGACAGTAACAGGTAAGCGCAAACCAAGCACTGATTTTAACAACCCTTGGAGAGCCGAGACTCCCGAAATGCTACTTAGAAGTACCCTCTCAATATTCCATTGAAAGCTGACTTGAACGCCTGCAGCCCACACGGCAATTAATTCAATTCCAACAGGGACGAGGGGATATAACACCGTCCAAACCGACCTGTCAATTCTGGCCCCGCGCTGTCACTAATATGAAAAAAGGGTTTTCAGCTGCCCTCAAGTTGCAACTTATTGCTACTATTATTATCAATGTACCTTTTGCTACTATGGCAATAATCCTGTTTTCCGAAAATATCTGTTTTGGATACTGTCTTTTTCCATAGGAATACCTCTGTTACGTGCAAGATATTTCCCTTTTATTGTGTCTCTCATAATGGGTATACGCCGACTATTCACTAGTGTAAATTTAGGGGCAACCGTGTGTCTTTTAAACAGGAATACCTCATCTTTGCACCTTATACATATTTTGGGCTCTGCATCCTCATGAGGAAAGAGACAATTTTATTTTCCTTTTTTTTTTAATCATATACGATAAATCATACAGCAGCTTCAAGTGCCAATGGTGTAGATACTTGTTGAGAGCTCAAAATAGGATGCATACCTACACCACATGATCAAATTATAGATTACGTTTCCCAACGCCTGCGTGATAGTGAATTATCTCCCATACAGGATATATTTCAAGCAGGCCGGCCCAGAAGCGTGAATCAAAAATCAGTTTCTTGGTCGACCGAATATTTTGCTATAGGGCTATATTATGGCTTACCATCAAAGTAGAAATGTTGCATTTCATCACACATTAGGTGTGATGGCTAGTTCTGGTGTTTCTACCGTGCTTAGGTCGCCCACTTCCAGTCAAATTATCTCACCCGTTTAGCATTAACTCGTCCGGTCTACAATCTTGAGCTTCCCCTTCACCGCATTGGATCGAGTTTTATGCGTTAATCGCAAACCTGTAACGTTTGATACAATGATACTCGACCCAAAATTGAGCATCGAGCGCTCAAATTGCCATCCAGGCAAGTTTATCCTAAACTGATTGGACTTGCAGGAATTGAATCCGTTTACGGTTTTCCGTTTATTCTTTATTGGATATTTCTCCATCATTGCTAGAGTTCTGGACTTTTTAAACATTGAACGAAGACATTACGAGTCTAAAACTTAACAGCGATAAGTCTGTATCTGCATTAGATAGAGAGTAGCAGATAGTAATCTGCTGTTTGCCTAAGAGTTTTCCAATCGGGTCGTTAATATGTGCACCATGCATAGTTCCAATATGCATATCTCTTTGTTTACAGAGTTTAATAAAGCTTGTCTCTTACGCGTAGCCATTTCTTTCAGTAAGTTTCCACAAATATAATGTGAAAGAAGACGTATTCTTTTAAGCTAACATCCGACTGTAGGCTGTATACGGGTACGGGTATGTTTTACCTTGGTAATCTTATACCCGACTCTGGCCATCATAATGTGTGTTAACCCTTTTAAGGCAGGTTCGATTGGCTTTCAAAATTAAACCTTCCAAGCTTAACTCGTCTGAAACTTCAGGCAAGGGCTGTGGGTTCGTCCCATTGAATTGAGTTTGAGATATTGACCCTTAATCGGCTACCATTGAGACTTTCAGAAACTCAATCTTGCTCCTGAAATTGGAGTTTTCGGCCATTTCGACGTCATTGGGCTGCTTCTAACATATCAACGCGAGCCAAACTTGTGAAGCCCAACCTCACACCCAACTCTTACCTTTAATACGAGTGCGAATATGTTTATCTTCCTGTATCGTGTATGGGATTCTTTTTCCAATGTGTAACTTTCATGACAGAAAGAAGAATCAATGAATCAGCTGCATCGTTATCTTAAACCAATTTTTAGAAATTTTAACAATGCGTTGCGTAAAATCGAATATCATTTAACTGAAAACTAATGAAGGATTCACATTCCGATATATTGATGATTATGGTTACATTAGAATTAGATTCTTATGTTTTGGTGACACAACCTATTTATTGATTTATATGAATCTTGGTTCCTAATTGTCCGTGTGAAACATTTGATTAACTTTTGAGACTGCGCTATTTCCTATGAAATTATATTTCTAAATGTGATGGTGAAAGTGTAAAGATAAACTGTGGCTGTTCCCTCGGGCCATGTTTCATCTGTAAGAGCGCGAGCCCCGTGCAGCGGAGCGCACCCGACGCAACAGTACCTACAGCCCGGCATCGGCCTGCTCCACCGAGCGTACTGCGGGCCACTGAAGGCACCGTTATTTTGGCCAGCTACCGTATTGTGCGGCGTGCCTAATTTTGGGCTGTGGGAGCGGGTCGCCACATCACTAAAGTGATATAAGGGAGTGAAAGAGAGCGCGGCCTGCCAGTGCATCACAGCTACGGTCGCCACCATGCCTTCCAAGGGATCCCGCTCGTCTTCGAAGAAGGCGAAGAAGTCAGGAAGCAATGTCTTTGACATGTTCAGCCAGAAGCAGGTGGCGGAGTTCAAGGATGGTTTCCAGATTATGGACCGCGATCGCGATGGTGTGATCAACAAGGGCGATCTCCGTGCCATGTTTGACGAAATCGGCCGCATTGCTGGAGAGGACGAGCTCGATGAAATGCTCAATGAAGCCGACGGACCCCTCAACTTCACCACCTTCCTCACCATGTTCGCCAACAAGTCCAGCGGCGAAGTCGACGATGACGAAGTTGTCGCTAAGGCTTTCCGCGCCTTTGAGGCCGAGCCTGGAGAGATTGATGCCGACAATTTCCGTCTCATGCTGATGTCCTTCGGTGACAAGTTCTCCGCTAAGGAAGTCGACGATGTGTTCGCCAATGTGGACTTCGATGAGGACACCAACATGATCGACTGCGACGCCCTCGTTGCTATGCTTACCGCTGGCGCCGAAGACGAAGCTGAGTAAATTTTTCACAAGTGTACTGTGTTGTCTTTCGGACGTGTTGTGTGCTTCAGTTGACGATATTTTCTCAAGTGAAATGATGGAGGTTATAGACGAAACGAAGTGGGCACATCCCTGCGTAGCTGTGACACTCAACTGTGCTTGCTGTTGCTGATCAGAAAATATAACCCACTGTGGTGCCCTCACGACTGAACATTGTTGAGTCTGTTACTTGTGGTGTCTTTTGTGCTGGTGTCCTTAGGATGAGTAGAAGTGGCCACATTCCCTGGGTGGGGGTAGCAGCGCCCCTACAGTGGATACAGCAGTGTTGTGGGGGTGGCTCACCACTCACGCAGGGGATCAACCATTTTCATCTTCCTTCGTCGCGTCTAATTTTCTTCGTGTCCAAGAATAAAGTCATATCGCTTTGACTAAAGTGCCAAGGGCTTCTCGAACTAGATTTCTGAATGCCCTGTACTAAGAAACGCGCCCTCGTTCGGCATTTTTATTTTTTACAACTGGCCCAATTGGTGAGACTGACCATCGTCTGCGTGCCCTGCATCACCACCGCTGGGGGGAAGAGGTGCTGCCATCCCGCCGCCCACACGCCGCTCTGCTTCATCCAGAGCTCTTTCTTTAAAATTTGCCTTAGGTTTATCCAGTAAAACTTTACAATGACGCCGTGTTTTCTATCCTCAGATCGCCACCGTCTTTTTCTAACTGCCATCTACTGCATCATTAATATTTTCATACAAATTTTTTAGGCAAGCAGTGAGCAATTTTCTTCTAAAAATTTGTAAACACTTATTTCTTGCAGCAGACAATGATTATCATCATGACAATTTACTAGAGGCTGTGGTGATTGAGTAATTTTTATTAAAACAGCTAGTGGCCCACACTGTCTAGGAATAATTGACAGAAAGTAATTAGTTCAACGAAACCCCTATTTTTCGCTTACTTTCGTGTTTCTGCTCTGACGGATATCTGACTTGGTTCCTTCGTTGAGCTTCTCTATCAGCGCATTCTGGTCTCAGAGCTAATAAAGTGCCGATGTGCGAGGAAAGTGAAAATCTGCATCCATGATACTGTCACTATGTACTATAGATGTCTTCAGTGATTAGATTTCAAATTAGATATGCAAGAACATTCACTTCTGAAGCTTTCATTGCTTCGCCAGCATTTTCAATCGTGCCCAAGCTTCGCCTATCTTACAGTTTATCTACATCAAAGCGTTATCTGACCTAATTTCTACCTATTGTCGTCTCAGAGCATGGCAGTCAACATACAAATATACAAATTGAAATTTAAATGAGTAAAAACGAACAACGGTGTTTATGCTATTGTGTTGATGATACTTAGATCCACAGCCAATGCCCTTATATGGTGTTAGCTCTTCTGCAAGTGGTGATGTACGGTAATTACTGCTGCTCCCTGCGCTCAGCACTGAAACATTACCTGAGCATCTGATATCTAAGTTACTTCTTCTGAGCTAATCTCTCAACTGAGAGAAAGTCTTGCACTACGATGCTGAACCGTCCAAGCGTAATCGGTATGCGGTAGTTCGAATGCTCTTCGTCCAGAGCGTGACTATCGACAGACAGCATCAAATATTATAGGATATATTATGTATGGACGTGGTTAGTTAGTAAAGACATTCAACTTTGAAAATTTTGCGATACAGGAATGAGCATTCCTGGGATTCCTAATACAAAGCAAGCGTAGTCCTGAGAACCTCAACATCAGCGCTCGTGCATATTAATTAAGAAATTGAATGCGAAAACCAAAGCTAAGAGCGACTTCATTATAAATGTAATCAGAAATTTACGTTTTCCTTTGATTTTACGAAAATACTAAATGAAAAACACTGTCGCTCTTACGTTAATTCTTAGCTGTTAATATTCTTAAACGTTACATAATTTCACTGGTGACACTACATATATTTCGGAGAAAATGATGCAATATTCAAGGCTGCTTGGGGCTCCTTACCAGTTGTGACAGACGGACAAACAAACAGATTTAACGCTCTTGTTACGATAGTGAAAGAATGAACCAAATTTTGTTTTCCTTAGATCGGAGGCATTCCATTGTTACTACCTGAACTTCAGATGATCTATGCCACAAATCAATTTCATGAAAACAGAAACAATTAGCTCTAGCATCGCTCGAGTTTCATCTGCAGCTCCCTATCGGAATTTTTAGGCGATTATCTGCCCCCTAGAGATACCAAATTAAATGCATATAATATTCATATTTGGAGTTCAAGTTTAAATGAAGAACTAACACTATTTACCAGATCATAGAAGTAGGATCTTGTTTCAAGCTCTTCTTCTAATGCTCTGAGGAAGCTGAAACGAATAGCAAAGAAAGTAGGAAATTAAAGTACTTAATGAGATCTGAATCAACAAATAGTCCAGCAGAAACAACTCTTATAAACGTATAGCTGCCTTTTATATTTGGGTCTATTATAGTAGCCTTGTTTTTTCACAAGAGGACAAACTATCTAGTCTACCATACAGTATGAAACTATACAAAATCCTTGAGATAATTTGCTATATTTCACATGCTTTACCTGGACCCGTTTACGATTTTTTTATTACAGTTTTTTCCTGCACTGCAATTCCTTTATGCAGGTTTTACAACCAGTGGTACTGGCTTATTTGCCTTTACCATCAGCGGCTCTTTTTAGCTATTACAATAAATTTTACAAATTAGTTTTTCAATTGGGTAGCAGGGCCGCATGTTGACGTAACAATTAACCTAATTTTTCTTTTTCTTTCTTTCTACGGCAATTTTTGTCGTCATCTAAACGAGCAGTAAGTCGTGACTCAAAACATATTGCATGAAGGCGGTCAAAGGCTAGCAGTGATATGAGCAAAAAAAATCAGTAAATAAGAACATTTCCCCTAATGGACGTTGCCAACTCTGGTTTTTGCTATTGCAGACATAACAAAGTTATTTATTACGATTCACCTTAGCGCTAAAATTATACACTTGATAGACGCGGCTTGAAAAACCGAAGCTAATCTGGAGGTCCCTCCTATTGGTTACTCGTAGGTCGCCTGTCGACACGTGTCGAGTGTACCTTGGAATATCCGCTGATTGTGGAAGTAACTCTGCCTCATTAATTAAAGCCGCACCGTGCGGCAAGGGGTTAAGATACCCACGTGATACAGATCAGCTGCGAAATATTTAATTAACGATAAGAGTGAAATTTCATCCACTCAGCTCGGATGTTTCACAGGACATTCGGATAACGGAAGTAATAATAATAAAATCATTTATTATTCTCATAAGGTACTGTGGCCAACAAGATCAGGGCACAGCACCTGAGGTTTTCATGATTAAAACTAACGTAAGAATAATACTAAACACTAGCATCAGAGAGTTATACATAATTATGGTCTGCTGAGAGTCACTGGCACAATACCTACACATTGTGAATAAGATGATAAGAGAAACGTAGGCTACACAGAGTTAAAGCAGATTAGGTTTCTTGGGAGTTTGAAGTACCGTTTGTAAAATACAGTTGGCCAGAGAAAAGAGGATCGAGAGAAGAAGTTTTAGACGTAAGAGATTCAAACGTTGGCTGTCGGTTCCTGTTAGTGGCCGCTGTTCACCAAAACACGAACCTAAACAATGAATGGGTGCATTCGACAGGTCAGCAAAATTAGGACTTCGAGGCCTGACTTGTAGTTGTACGGAACTTCAGGCAGGTGCGCTGGCTTCGTCACGTTGAATCGAATTTCAGGTGTTGACCCTTAGTCAGTTACTCCTGAGACTTGCAATCACTGAATTTTGCTCTATAAATTGAAATTTCCAGCGGGTTCATCGTTATTGGGCTGCTTCTCCAACGCAAACACGACCGAAAGTGACGAATCCAACGCTCCTGTCTGGAATGACGGACAAGTTAAAACCCGAACGCCTCCAGTCGCCAGCGAAATTGAATCTCATTTTGATGTTCACTCAGTGCGAGATAAACGAGAGAAAATGAAATGATCTATTTCGGGAAGACCCCAGTACCGGAGGTCAGTGATAACACGCACCTAGCGAAGTGCAGAGGAAATGCGATACGGCTGATAACGATAAGAACTCGAGTTGTTAATACCACGCATCACTGATCCTATGTGTGCGTATCATGCTGTATAACATTCTCGTAAAGTCAGCACTGGTCTATAATTATGGAAACAACAGTTCCTTACAATTTGTTCTTATAAACCAATGATGGCTCAGACAAGACTAGAACTGCATAATTCAACATTATTTGGGATAACTGCACCTGTTTTTAACCTCAAGTCGTGGGAGAATGTCATGCGAAAATGTCACCCAATATCTCTGTAATATGAACACCACTTGATATTGGCCCAATTCTGTCACTCTTTATTGTTAAAAGCCCAGTCACACAACACCTTTTAGCTCTACGCCTGTGGTTCCTAACGTTTTTTTTTATGCCTTGCACCCGTGGAAAAGTTTTTAAAATGTTCTCGCAGTCCCTAGTAAATGAATAACTAATATGAAAACAGAGATTAAAATTTACAGCCAACTTGTATCACAAATCTATGATAATTTGCGAATGACGTGGGAATAATATAAAATTTTGTCCTCCCTAAAAGGTTATTCCGCACCGTATGCATGGTTGGGGTAAATGGTGCGAGCGCCTCGGCCGGGTTGGGGACCTTCACTTTACGTTCATACTTGGAAACATTTCAGTTATTTAGTTATTTGTCGTGCCCTGAAAAAAACAACAGTGCTTATGTTGTGCGTGATCGATGAATTTGCGCGATCGATCACGCTGCGCAAACGATCGATCGTTCAAATTTGAAAATGAAAAAAAAAAAACAGTCCTTGCCTCCCCTAACCTACCCGACATTAAGTCCAACTTACCCGAAATTACGGTCTAATACCTACAACATCCATCGTTCGCGCAGCGCGATCGATCGCGCAAATCCATTGGTCGCGCACGACACTTACATTAAGAGATATGCTAAATATTGGCTATCAAGTGAGTTCGCCTTATCAGCAAGCGGTTCTAGTAAAGTTCCATGCGTCTTCAAACTTACAGAGAATCAAATATCAGCAAACTGTGCACTTATATACAGTTTAATTAAGCAGACATGGCAACGCATTGGAATGCTGCGATGTATGAACGTATTAGTAGGTATAGTTCAAGAAACTAGCGCATGAAGCGGCTGCTGTATATAGAATTGCGGCCGACTCATTCACTAGCAGCTTTTTTCAATCTTTTCCCATCTACACCAAATTTTGCATGTTGTATTTACGCGTCTCTTCAAAGCAATATGTATACACTCGCATGCTGACAGTTCTCTTGTTGGAGTAAAGTTACCTGCACTGCATGTGAGTTGATAAATATTACACATGTTAGAGTGGTGATATTTCACAAAAATATGCAAGGATATCCTATAAAAAGACGTGTTTGAGAGGGGCATAACATGGTGCAATACGGGAGCTAGACGGAGCTACTCCACGTATAGCCACCTGCCCAGAACAAAACCGGTCCTCCTCGCCACTCACTTTCCTGTGTCGTCATGAGAGTCTCGCCAGATGCTACAGCCTTTGTTCGAGGTGTTTTTTTCTCATCTGAGGATGATGACCTTTACTAGCAAGACGGAAAACTTGCCCATACGTAGTAAAGAATTGCGAAACGATGACTGGTTGACTGTCGAATTTGTAATGATGAATCTACCGTGAGTCATGATACGTACGTATGCTTATTCTTATTAGAATACTAAACCGCCAAATACACTTTGGGTATCTTAGCCTTGAAAATATAATTTTGAATTAATTTTAAAAATTGCATCATCGCTGAAGTTTATGTAACTATATGCAGCTAATGGAGAGACAGGTCGTTGCGTCCAAACCAGAATAAACGAACATCAAGCGAATGTAGAAAAACAGTATGTCAATTCTCAAGTATTTCAACATATCCGTGAAACTGGTCACACTATTAATTTTCAGAATTTTGATATATTGCAACAAGAATGTCATAACAAGAAAAGAAAATTTCTAGAGTCTAGTTTTTCGACTTTAAATGCAAATTGTTACAATCGCTATTAACAAATTCCAGAAATTTATAAACAAGTCCTGAAATCTTTGGTGTGAACAGTTCCCCTTTATCTCTCCAACTATACACTTTTTGAAAACAAAATACTGTTCCGCATTCTAGATACACTAGTGGACCCGTGCGTGAAAAATTCACGCAATAACCTACACGTTTGCCTAATGCCTCTAGGCCGGTGCGGAATCTCCTCTTCTTTTATTTACTTCCTAATTTTCTTCTTTTCTTCATTGATC
>LQNS02277998.1:795015-805963 GCA_001587735.2 Parhyale hawaiensis | reverse complement strand
ATCTCCTCTCAGGGATGCCGTTGGACCAAAAGAGGTCTCATCCGCCTTTAGAGTGGCATTTCCTCCAACTCAGGGGCTACCCGGAGCCCCAAACCCACAGCCGGCTCATACAAACAATGGGGGCGGCCTGATAACGCGCAGGCCACGCAAAATGTTGCTTGTAGTGGTCACTTTCCTAGAGAACTGCTCCTGCAACGCTACCTAACTTGCTGCATTGACCGCCAGCACCGAGGTGTTCCTAAAATTCCCTCAAATGCAGCAAGGACAGGATTCAAACCCTCCCCCCATCTAGGCCATTCAGGATTTCTGGTCTGACGGAGGCACGGCCTCATTTATAACATGGTATAAGCACAGTGGTAACGTGGATCGGCGCCTGCAGCACTCTGCTGCAGGATCGAAACACCTCAACCTATTTGCTCTATGCGGCCATAGACAGCGGCACTTAGGCTTTCCCCTCTTCCTCCCGGAGGTTCCTCACAACAACCTCGAGGCTCTCGACTTGCTCTCCATTGTATTTTGGTTAGCAATTTTTCCTAGCAATTACTAGGGTTTTGTACAACAGGGTTTGTGCTCTATCAAGCTGCTTGTAGTACGTCTTGCTTCGTGCTTGCGTTGATCTCTCGTACAGTCGGCAGTTTCTCATATTTCTATTGAATTTGAGGATTTTGGTTAAAAATTGTTGTCGCGTGAACATTAACAACAAATTTTTCATTGTGCTATATTATTTGATGTAGAGTGTTGATACTCAAGTAACTATAATTTAGGTGCAAATTTCCTAAGGATCTTTTTGATTTGGTAGAGGTTTAATTCACCTTGACCTCTCATTCCAGCTATGAAACTCACATGCACTTGTTCTTGCTACAACTAGGCCTTTACCTTCTATGTATACTAGGACGCAAAAGGCTGCAGTCGATCACCGATTGTCCCAGCAGTGGACTGAAGGCTCGATTTACTGCTGCGCCCCCTGCATCACTCACTATGAATGAAAGAAATGCTGACGCTACATTATCGAGGATCACGACTTTTAATCCGTGGCTAAGGAGCAAACGTCTGATTTGTTCATGAGCAAATCTGTAGCCTTAACTACTGAACCACGGGGTGTGAAATACCCCAACCAGAATCTAAGACCTAAGATAGCACTTATGCCCTTGGTAAGATTTCACGTATCCAGCTTCTGCAGAATCTTATTGTGCACGCTATAGACCTCAGCTACTGGTGTGCTAGCAATGACCGTACTGTATTTTAACTTTGCAGGTGGCTAAAGTGCTCCGCGAGAATGAGACCGCATCTGGCATGAAGCAGACCTGTGAGCAGCGCGCCATAGGAGTCGTCAAGAGCTTCTATCTCAACCCAGTGGACCTCCGTCACGAAAGGTGCAATTGTGCCGCTGTGTTGCCGAGGAGCTCTACGGAGACTCCGACTCTGTCCTTGGGCTCTGGTGTCGCTAACTCTAGTAGTCCTTCTACCTGCCTAGCTGTGCCTTCACCTTCTTTTTCTTCTTCCTCTCCTCCTCTGGGTGATGGTACTCCTGGTCTTCCTTCTATTGGTGGTCCATTGTTTACTGCTCCCGAATGGGATATTCCCATTAACAAAACAATGTCCGAATGTCAGGAAAACAAAATGGAAAATTCCGATCCTTTCAGTCCAAGGGAAAACGCTCCTGAGATTACTACGCCTTATCCTCTGGTGCCTGGTAGTGTTCTGCCCCCCAGTCCTTATCTTGAGGACAGTACCAACGTCGGCTCTGCTGCAAGTGACCCCGTCTATGCTCAAAAATTCCATTACTCTCCTAGACGTCCGAAGTCTAATCCAGTTAGTGAGGATCCTAAGCGCCAAGACTGTGGCCCCCGTGACATTGACCGGCACTGCTCCTCTGGCGACCCTCGTCGGCCTCGTATTCAAAGGTTCTTCAGTATGCCATCAGGCGATGCTTTTCCGAATATGCTTCACGATCCCTCGCCACTGTCTGAATACTCGCCTTTTTCTTACCAACCCACACACGGTCCCATGGCTGATGATGGTTGTGATGACATGCAGGAGTCTCGTGAGGTTCTTGAGCAAATGGTTAGTGGACTAAATTTACACCAGCCCTTGGGAAGCTCCGGATCTTCCTATTTATCGACGCCTGAGTATCCAGCGTCGTTTAAAAGAGCAGTTTCTTCTCTCCAGCCATTGCCAAACAATAACTCCAGCTGGCCCTCCTCAGAGACATCTCTCTTTCCAAGGCAATATTCTCACAACAGCAGTGACGTATTCACATCACCACCGAGCTCGAGCTCAGGGTTTGGGTCCTGTGGAGAATCCATGCCAACGTCGAGCTCCAGTGCAGAACCGTCTCTCGATGTGCAGAGAGGAGACAGTTTGGTGAGCACGCTGTCAGACGAGGTCTTCAGTGGCTCAGACAGTGATCGGAGGCTGAGCGTTGCCTCGCTCACACTGCCGTATGATAAATTGGCTCCTGCGGGTGTCCAGGAGAATCTCTTCAACGCCTAACTCACCTTGCCGTTAATATCCAAAATTGCCGCGGTTCCAAACAGTGGCTTGTATTTGTTTCTGAGCTCCGGAGTCTCGAAGAGTGGAAATTTGTTTCTTTCTGAATTGAGTATCTTCGAGACCTATCATACATTTGTCCCTGATGTAAGTACGCGCGCCATTCCCTCACTTGGATCGAGATAATCTAGTTCGGTCCTATTTAATTTGTCAGGAATTTTCGTTTTTGGCGGTGGATTTTCCTCGTTGCATCGTATTTATTTCAGACGATAATCACAAGCGATTACACTTGAGACATTTGAATATTGTAGCAAAATTGGTTTGCTCTCCATGCCCTGAAATTAATTTGACACAAAGCAACTGAGCCAACACTTACTTAGGAATGAAATTTGGGACTGGTTTATGCTAAGCAGTTTAGATGACTTTGATACGTTCGTGTTAATCCAACAAAAACTTCTATAAAAACATTAACAATTTTTGTTTAAAATCCTTTTGATATTAGTATGGTTTATTTTCCTCTGCTCTTTATAGCCTGGGTGCCCTTTGCTTTTCATTGTTGTGGCTTAGCAAAAGTATATAAATAAGTAAAAATGACAAAAATACCATTCCCGAGCTTTCTGTTTAGTTGAAATAACAAAACAGTTTTGTGCTATTTATGAAGGAGTGAAGTAGAAGGAATGTGTAGTCGTTGGTCAGTAAAGCATTGTAAACTTAAACTGCCATGTCTCTGTCTTTCATAACTGTAGTTAGAGTAGCAGGAGTTTTAATACTTGTGTGTGTATGGAATATTTGCGGGATGAAGTAGCGAAACGCTGACGGTAATATTTTCGGCAGTTACTATTGCTACCGTTGCCGATAATATTTGACGTTTTGCGGCGGGAAACCTCAACTAATAATAATATTAATGCTTTTGACATCTCCACGTGCGGCGTTGATCTCTATGAAAGCTCTCTAGTGTTGACGGCGGTAAGATGGTTGTTTAAAACAGTGGCACCGATACTTAATTCTAAAATTTTTGTACAGTTGTTTGGCCTCACCAGTTCGGCTGACAACGGAAAAGCGCGTGCCATTTGGCTCCTACCTAATGTCTGACTAGCCTGTCTCCTGGAGTGTTTGTTGCTTGGTTTAGTCGTGCGGTCGCCAGCGAGCCTGCCGCCCTTTTTCTATTAGAACATTAAACATATTAGACCATTGCTTCTTTTAGCACCATTAGTCATCTTGTAGGTTACATATGATTATTAACTCGAGCTTTTGGTATGGAGTACTGAAAGCTTTTCGAAGCGCTAACGACCATGGGTGAATACGCAGTAAAATTCGATATTTTTTGAGGGTACATTAAAAAATAATTTTTACTACAAAATCCGCTAACACGTCAGACTACCTTCTTTATTTCCCTATGACATAAATGCCCGCACACCACACACTTCTCCGCCGTTCGTATGGGTAGCGACATTATCATTACTACTCCATGATGTAGGTATTGTAATTTCCATTGATCTAGCCAATGTAGTCTATAGTCGTATTATAGCTCTTGTTTGCTGAATTTTTTTACCATAAGTTACATTTGTATATGTGGAGAGGATATCTCTTTGTAAATAAGTACGCCTTCAGTTCCTCGATACTCTTTAGCTTTCATTGAAGTAATGTTTAATGCTATTGATATCTGTTAGTAACTAGTTTAGTTTTTGTTGTATATATTAGTGCTGCATGCTCATACTGTGTGTTCAATGGGGGATCTCAAAGAATTTCTTAGCTTAAGGCAAGCTGTATGCATTAGGACTTGTTCGTGTATCAAGTCCTAAATGTCTCGTATGTTGATCCAATGTTGTCCGGTCTATTCACCTTTTAGGTAGCCGTCCCCTCCAG
This sequence comes from Parhyale hawaiensis, assembly GCA_001587735.2. NCBI lineage: Eukaryota > Metazoa > Arthropoda > Malacostraca > Amphipoda > Hyalidae > Parhyale > Parhyale hawaiensis. Next base: position 801,607 of record LQNS02277998.1, on the reverse strand, counting down.
TGCCTCGCACTCTGCACTTCATATTACCCACATCCCTAAGTCTACTACAGAGAAGGACACTTACGACCAGGGTTGGAGCTGCAGTCCGTTTTAACCGGGACAGTTTGGGAGACCAGGAGTCGGCGTCGGACCCTGGCTTGACCCATGGGTCGTGACTTGGTCCATCTAACTGTACTGTCCTGCGTGCAGCTCAGCCACAGCAGTATGACAGGGCTGAGGGCCGCAATAAATTCAAACCTGCGGCCTTCTGTTGCTCTTATAAGTGCGGCCAGTGTGCACCTTTTGGCACCTGAGGTTTTGTTGGGACCCCGTGACGCACCGCAGCAGCCCGTCCCGAGCGTGATTCCATCCGTCCCCAACGTTCTGGTGATAGCCTTTAATTTGATTATCTTCTTTTTTATTTGGTGTCTGGTCGTGCTTTTTCCCCTGTGTTTTAATGTGTCCTCCCCACTCACGGAACAGGGTGGCCCAGCCTCTGTTCTGGGGAGTTCTGCCCATGAGGCACCTAGTGTATTGCCTGGGTCAGAGCTAGGCTTTGTGGTCATGCTTCTCTCTCTGGTCATTTTGCTTCCCTTTCTTTCTACGTCTGTTGACGATCTTAGTTTTGCTGTTGCTCTCCTTTCCCAACTTACGACGCGTCCGTTTCTTCCTTTGCCCCGAGATATGAAGACTTAAGCCTTCGGTAAAATGACAATGTCTTCTTTTGTATGTTACAGAGACCGGAAACAAACCTTATAATATTGTGACTAGTTTACTGTTTAGTAACTACTACTACCACATAATAATTAGTGTAATTACTGACAAGTTAGTTGTGGTAGTCACTCCAGATGTTACAGGCGGACTGCAATACTTTGTACATTTATGTTTCTCGTATTTATTTGCTATCGCAATTGTTTCTTGTCATGTGCTGTGTACGTGTTGGGTTCTCGTCATGTACATGTTTGGAATATGTGCGCGTCTTGCTTCGCCTCGTCAGTTCATTATTTAATGCTATTTATATTTTCTTTGGTGACACTCGCTTTTATGAAAGTGTACCTAGTATTTTTCTGAGTTTCAGCCTACATTAACTTAATAGAATTAATACAATTAAATAGAATCAAGTTTGGAAGTGAGAGATATTATTAATTAAGTTTGATCCGGTATTCTTTCGAGTTACTAAACTACTTGTACGTTCATCTGCTGTTGCTCTTGTCGCAAAATATCATAAATTCATTAATTCAGAGAAAACGAGTTGTACTCAGTGTGAAAAGTTTCTTTTTCGTTTCAATTCTACCGCTTCCTCCGAATTACTAATATAATAGTGGCATATTTTCCTAAACTTTTCAAGCATATTTCACTCTAGAAGATGCTTTTCAGTAACATAGTTGGTACCATTTCTACCAATAACAGCCTTTCATTACAGTACGAGGCCTCTAATCAGAGTAGCCATAATCACTGTGCAAGGATATTATCCTGAGATCTCCATCAGTGTTGTCTCCTTCCAATGCCGCGGTGTAGGCCTCCCGTCAGTGTAACCTCCGCTGTGGGTGCATGTTATGTTTTTTAATACTTTTACACATTTCTATTGAATAAAGTTGTCTGAAGAAGCGGTTGTTGTGCTATTTCCTCTAATTGCGTCGTGTTCCAAGCATGTACAGGACGGGAATTTTGAAGGTCCACTGGTACAGCGAGTGAACCAGTTGGTCGCTATGTGGCGTACAATTGCATGCTCAACTGATGAGCGGACAGTTGCACAGCTCATTTATGGAAGACAGTTGTATCAAATTTGAGTGTATGCGCTACGCCCCTAAATTTTCAGGTTTGTGACGTCACAATTGCGTCACGCCACTGTTGCAGCGAGGAATCTTTGGTATTTCCACAGTGGCGTGACGTAATTTTAGCGTCACAAACCTGGAAATTTAGGGGTGAAGCGCATTCACCCAAATTTGATGAAACTATCTTCTGCAAATGAACGATGTGGGATAGTGTGGTCTCGGTTGCCCTGGCGTCAAACTCGCCATGCTGTGTACGTTCATCACTGTGCCTGCGTTCAAGTAAGCTTTCTTGTCGCGTCACAACCACGAGAAGCACTGCTTTCCCTAACCTTACCTAACTTAACCTAACCTAATTTGCGATTCAACGAGTTGCGCAGCACACTATTTTGAACGCCGCGCGCACGCACATCGATGCACGTACACAGAATAGGCGCAAACGTACATAGCGCGTGGCGAGTTTGGCGCCTGTGCGCCCCGGTATTGGAGGCGCCCCTGAAGATCAGTGGAACCCAGGGGGGGTGGCCCCGAAAACTTTTATGCGTGAGGCCTTCATGATGCACACTGTACCAAGTACCGTTGTCAGCGTCACTCGTCATTGCACTATCAACTATCATAGAAGTTACCATTTATTTTTAATGTTGGATATCACGTCTTTCCATTTTCACTAATGATGATGAAAGTAAGGGCCTAATGTGATGGTGAGCAACGTTGACTAGGCGCCTGGTGCCGTGTGGTTCCCGTAGGTATTGTGTTCCGGCAGTTCGGTCCCTGTCAGGCGATCAATATCCAGTGAGACGCTACTGGTTGCTGGATCTTGCATTCTTCTTGTGCGGAGGCGGACTAATGTTATGGTGGAATGAAGTGGCTGCTACTGCCCTATCGAAATTCTTCTCTTATATACATTGAATTGTATGACAAGACCACTTTCGGTTATTGTTCATAATTTTAGGGTCAAGTCATTGGTTTTCAAAGCCCGTGAGCTTTTTATTATATTGTTTTAGTTTAGTTCTAAATATGTTTATTTTATTTAATATTTTTTGACACTGTGCATGGGTTCCACGTTCCTGTCGTCATACTATATATGTTCCTTGTTTTTTTCCTTTGTTAGATCGCCTTTGTTGTGGGAACAGAGGCTTAAACTTTCCAATATAAAACAATAATTATTTGTTGTAACTCTTTACCAGGCATAGGACAATCATAGGGTTAGGTTAGTTAGAGTTCTCCATCTTCAATATGTATTCTGGAAAGTCGATTTCTTCGGAGAATCAACAATGCACCTTAACCTCAGGCCTTGCGAACGTCTTTCCATGGTGCCCACTTTGCTTCCTTTCATTTTCATACGCCTTTTGCTAATAGGTGGCCCTGTTCTTCTTCTCGACTTGCTGCTTCCTTGCGCGTTGATCGAGGTCTCCTTGACACTGGGTCTATGGGGCCTTGCGTTGATCCAGCGAGGGAACTTCTTCCTTCATGGGATTCACATTGCTCTCGGCATACTGCACGTGCCTTCCTTCTTCGCTTCCAAACACAGTGTATACTAGGGACAAGGAGACTCAAGCAACGAATTTAACAGTAGTACCAATAATAATAATGTTTTCTGAAGATAGCTGCTCGAAGCTCATCAGTTAACTTATGTCTCTATGCATCTATATGGTGCCATGCCCTTTTGAACCGAAGGGCGGTTTCCAATACAGCTTATTTGGGCCTCATGAACCCAAGGGTCCCAAGTGCCTTCTCCGCAGGAGATGTTGCAGCTGGACGCAGTTCCTGCTGACGAAGTTAGTTTTGTAAAGTTAGGTGGCTTCTCTAATTTTTCCATTTCTGTTCCGTGAGGTGGGCTGTCGATCGAAATAGCCGACCTAATAAGCCAGACACCTCTATTCTCTCGTGTGGAAGGCCACGAAAGGGGCCGTCCACTTGAGTGTCTTCTCCTGTCTCATTGCGCCATTTTCCCGCCAGTACTAGCGCACTCTGCCAAGATTGAGACAAGTATGGAACTAACTTAATTCACAATTAGATTGAATATCCGGCAGGATGCCGAGCAAAACTGCGTATCACTGCTTATATAGCGCCTTCGTGTCAGCTGCTGAGGTGGTTAACCTAGGAGTCTAATGATAATAATAATTCCAATAGAGCTTTTGACTTGGTGCAGCAAACTGCTGTACCGGCAGAGACTGCAATATGCGCAGTGTTGGCTGCTCAGCGTGATTTTTAGCTTGACGTATACAACTGATGTACCGATATAGTTTGTGATCCACCTGAGATGCAGGTATGTGTGCCCATAAGTGTGATTGGACACCTATTTCAGCGGAACTGCACCTAGCGTATCCCATTGTTAGCTAAACTAACACTATACCCAATCGACTGGACGAACCCAACTGGCTTGTACTGAAGTTATTAAAAGGCGGGTTCACACGGTCGTCATATGAATCCGTTCTCTCCGCTCAGCCTCTGAATAAATGCTTTATTGTGTTAATGTAAACACAACTGAGTCTACCAGAAGATATACAAAAATGTTAGCCGTCACAACTGCTGACTTGAAGTTTCACTAGTAAAATTTCAAATATCTCTGCAAATCAAGAGTGAATGATTTCATCGTGCTACAAAACCATAAGGTTAATATGTTTAGGAGTGTACCTGGCCGTAAAAAGTGGCGGCGAAAAATTAGCATCATTGGTGTTCGATCGTTGGCGTGATTCGCTCGTGACGGATACTTTGCTCCTGTCTGCTGGATCGTCGACAGCGCTACGTGTCAGTAGTACCACGTCCGCAAAGCCTTGAACAACTTCCTTCCCTTTTTGCCTAATATTATATCGAAAGAAGTAGATGCATTTCTTACGCTCTAACCGCATCCAATATGCAGATAACTTGAGTCTGTGTCGCTATGACTGAAGCCGATAAGGTTGTGCTTGCATGAAAGAGGTCGCGCATTCTCTTCTCTTTCATGCAGGTTAAGTTTTGTTATAGGTACTCGGATTGCAGCGTCGACGTTTCTGACATGCACAGTCCACTGCGAAGGCAATGACCTAAAAAAACGGGCTTCCTCGAGGTCGGTAGTTGTTTTACGTGCTTTCGCTCTCCGACACCAATGCTCTCTCAAACGGTGGTTGACTGCAGCCGAGCATTTATCTGAGGCTTAGTGGGCATCTATCTGCTACACGAACCAGTGCATAGATTTCCCATTTGGGGAGCGCGGTCAAGTTGAGGCTTCAACCGTGACAGCAATTGGACAAATGCATCCGCGAAGATCTTCATTGATATTCTAGTAATCCGTGTATTGCATATATAACTTACCCTACCGCTTATAACTCCACCTTACCTTAAAAAATGACAGTGATCCGTTTGCATCGAAAGCCCTGAATAGTTGGAGCTTGTTTTTGTCATACTCTTCTTGTAGATACGTTGCATCTTCCAGCTTGACCTTTCTCTTGTCATAAGGATAGAGGTGAACGCGGCAATAACTCCACTCCTCAAAACATTACCATCTTCCTCCCTGTGCATCCAAAAATTTCTCTTTGACGCAGAAAATTATTCGAAATGTATGCCGGTCTATCATGTAGGCAAAAATTTCCGGGGAATATATTACCTGGACCTCAAAAATGTAGCCGAGATATAGGTAATACTAAACGGCATCGTTTTCTAACGCCGCCCCAAAAAACTTCGATTTGCAGCAACTAAGTATCGGGAGAGAGCGCACGCGAAACGCATTCGTGCCTGCTTCTGCAGTAATTACCCACATACATTGTGTTGTGTGATAATATGTAGTTGGTTGATTCCTTGATTGGCTGGTCTCTCTCTGTTTCCTGGCTCAAGCGTTCATAGGACGCAAAGAAGTTTGTCTTCCCGACTACTCTCATGCTTTGTGCAAGAAGTGGAGAAGCTCGCGATGCTGTGTCGCAGGAAGCGGATCCTTCGGGCCCACTTTACTTCCTTCCGCTTTCATACTCCTTCTGATGCTTTGTTCTGTTCTTCCTCTTCTTTCCCGATTTGCTGTTCCCATGCGTGTTGATCCTGTAAGGAAACACCCTTTACATGAGTTCTGTGGTTCTGTCGACATACTATATGTCCTTTCTCTTTTTAAGGTCGCCTTTATTAATTAAGGAAACGGAAGGCTTAACCTACTAAATATAACGGAAATTGTATTATTATGTCAAGACTTGATGGACCAAAAGAATTCTCCAGAGCGAGCCGTGAAAAAAAAACGAAAGAAAGGGATCAGGACAAAGCACATATTCTCTGCCCTCTTTTCGTAACGACGTGGGCCGTAGCTATGTCACGTAGTATCACGCTCTATTGGCGAAACTTGGGATGAAAATCTTTGTCTCTAGTTAGTAGCTACCTGTCGATAGGAAGAGAGAAAAACAGCCGGTATCAGTGCTACATGTGATACGACGTAGCTCTACGTTTCTTAGCGAACAGGCGCACTGGAAGCGATAGTAAAGGTTTCTACTACTACTACTACTACTACAGGCACACTGCCGAATTTGCGTTTAAAAAGTTATGTGTAAAGGAGAGAAAAACGTATTTATACTGTATTTTCAAATGTTTAAAATTTATCTGTTTTGTCAGCAGCAGTCAGAGGATGGTAACGTGGTGTCCCAGGGTAGGGACATACTGACATCCTTTAATGAGAAATGAAGTAGGTTGGCTGAATATATCCTACATAGTATCATATATGGCTGCGAGCTTTAATTGGGCATCACGCACCCAAGGGTCCCGAGTGCCTTCTCCGCAGGGGATGTAGCATCTAGCCGCAGTTCCTGCTGACGAGGTTATTTTTGTAAAGTTAGGTAGGCTCTCAATACTTCCCCTTCTGTTTCGGGAGGTGGGCTGCCGATCGA
>LQNS02277998.1:771343-794832 GCA_001587735.2 Parhyale hawaiensis | reverse complement strand
TTAAAACGCGCCCTAGTTGGCGCACGAGCCTGTGGTTAAACACAGGAATAGTTCGGCGCGATATAGGCAGTGTGCCACTGAAGCGCTAGTAAAACTTCTACTACTACTACTACTACTGCGAGCTTTAAGACCCCGGAGTAAGTATAGGCTTACTCCGAGTTAAAGACGAAGGCGTTTCGGTGTACATTTCTTGGAGACGTTGGACCATAGCTATACATAAATACAGCTAGGAATTTCGAGCAAGCACTCAACGTGCATTGTTGAAAATATTGTTGGCCGTCTGTTGAGGTTTATTGTACATGGCAATCGTGGACAAGTACCGTACCGACTTCAATTTAAACTTTGGCCAAGCTTTTGATGCACGTAAAGTTTGTTCCTTTTTTCAGGGTATAAACTTCACATGTATACCGAAAGCTCGGCTACAATATAAGTTGAAGTCTACTTGCCCTTAATAACCTATTGTAGCGTGTGCCGTTGTTATTATAATGCCTAATAATCCGGACACGGTCGTCGCATACGTCAAAATAAGAGTCTTAGTTTGATTTCTGTCGTATCATGGATCCCTACAGGACTTGGTAGCTCATCGATGAAATCTCTTCACTGACTCAAGATATTGATTTTAATTTTCTACCATATTTTTTGGCACCACAGAAGAGAAGATGGTAATGCTCCACCAAAATAGATTTGGCCGCTCGCAAATTTTGAATTTTACACGCAAGTAGAAGAATTACTACTGCAAGACATATATAAGTGTGTCAGTGAGTGTCCTCTGTCGAATGTTCAATAGCCTGCTACGCTAATTATATTACAATGCAGCATGTTTCGCTTCCGAAAACGCATAGTCTTGCTGTAACCACTCTCGCTGTTACCTATCATTAATTCCAGGTTCCCTACACTGTCGGACCTGTCTTCTGCGCTGTCCCCACGGCAGGAGGTCCCGCCCAGCCCCAGGGACAGTCTGCTCTCAACGTCTCCGTCAACTTTGTCTCTGACCTCCCCTCGGTCGTATGCCCTCGAGGTACCTCCCTCCGCTGGGGGGGCGTATCAGTCCTCGGATTTGGTCCCCCACTGTGGACCTAAGCGACCTATAGAAGGCCCCTACCCTTGTGGGGACCTCGCGTCAGGTCCGTGCTCTGCTCGGAAGCGCCGCAAGGAGGGTGGTCCTCGATCCCGGAACACCAGCGGATCCCCAAATCCCTACGCTCTACCCGTGTCCTTTGCCGATGACATTGTGTTTTCTCAGGAAGAGAAACGCCTCAGTGCAAACCTTCAGTTCATGGAGCCGCCCAGCTACGTGGAGGGTACCGCTGCGGCCGCCTTCTCTGCTGGGGACATGTTCATCAATAACATCAATCCAGGGGGCCCTGCCGGGTGAGTGCCTTTCTATTATATGTTCGTGTAGAAAACCTGTTGAGTATAATTTGTGTGGGAAAATTAGCAATCTGTGGAGATTATCCACTTGATCCCGGTGTGTGGATATCCACGCGAAGAAAAAAAACGAACTGGTTACCCGTAGGATCTGACTCGTGAACGCGATCCTAACTCTAAAAGGCATCTTTAACAACTTCAATTTCCAACCTGCACTTGTAATAAAGAGGGGTTCCCGGTTTCTGTTTTAGTGGGGGATTTTGCAGAACTGAACAGGGGAATATCTGGTTGCCAGCCCTATGTTCTGGGGACTAGCGCCCCCACGAGGTCCCCATAGGTACCTTGGCCTTAGCTTCGCCTTTCGGACGTCTATCTGTCGTGCCCACTTTGCTTCTTTCTTTTTTCATACTACTGATGATACCGGGGGCTTAGAGCCAGAAGTGGTTATGTCACCTCACAAGCACCCACTTGGTGAGTAAAACCCAATTTCACCAAAATTGGACGTAACCACTTCTGGTTCTAAGCCCTAATTATTACTTTCTTCTGTTGTTCCTCTCTCCTCTTTTCCGATTTACTGTTTCAGTACCCGTTGATCTTGTGTGGGAACACCCTCATGCATGGGTTGCACGTTTCTCGACATTCTATGCCCCTTTTTTCCCCGTTCTTTTCGGATCACAGTGTGCGCAGTGAGTACTGAGTAGGGAACTTTGGGCTACGTATATAATAATAAAATACTTTCAAGGAAAGTTGCTATGTATGTATAACTCTACGGTACTTGAAACAAACATTTAACTAGGTTCGGAACATGCACTTATGTTTTCACTATATGTATAACTCTTCTATTCACATGGCAGTCGTAGTTTAAGGCAGAAGTTTTCGACCTTGAGGTCGAGTATGCAAGTAATTTGTTGCTGCAATGTTTGCAATTTAAATATTGGTAACATTTGGCTAACGTCCTAAACTGTTGGTAAAAGTCAATAGAGTTCTTTCCAAGAAATTAGCTCAACATGACCTACACTTCAACTCACCTTCGAGATAAAGTATCATCGGAGCTTGGGAAAAGTAAATGAAGACTTTTAATCCCCAATGATTATCTACTCCAAAGATAGGTTTGTAGGTACAAAGGACTGCTTCAGGTATTCCTTTGGAGTCGTCTTTTGAAAGCTTAAATTATGTATCAGAGTAGAATAGCTTGTAAACTGTAGATGAAGTGTATGTCTTCTATCCGCAGTTTGGACCTTATGCCGGGAAGGGACATGGTCGACTGTCCCAGCATGAGCCGATCTCGCTCGGAACCTGTCGTGCGTCCGCGTATCGCCCGCCAGAGCGCCGTCACCTCAGGTTATGGCGATACTACCTACGGGGCTTCTGGTTATGGTTACCAGGTCACCAGTTATGATCGTCAGGTGCCTGCTTCTGGTACCAGTTACGGTCGCCAGGACGGGACTGTTGGGGCATATTACAACTACCGGGACCCGTCTGGCAGTAACGGGCTTGACGACTACGAAAATAGATACAGTACCTCGGAAAATCAGGGTGCTGGGGCTGATGACGTCACAAGCTTGCCAACAGGTTTTAATCAACTCCAGGCATCTCTGGAAGCCTCTGGTCGTCATGGCGTGACTATTGCAAGTGAAGCTTCTGGGTCCCCTGGATTTGATATATCCTATGAGCTGACCCGATCTCTTGCCGTTTCCGACACCTGTCCTCTGGTTCCCGTGTCGACCAATACCGGAACTGACCCCGCTTCCTTTGTTCCGCTCGCATCGCCAGAAAGAGGCGACGTGACCCCACCCGCCCTAACAGACCCAAGGTTCAGACGGCAGAGGAGTGTGGACCTCACACTGAGTGATGACTACGCCGGAGCGTCCTCTCCCATCAGGAGGCAGATGTCCGTCGAGTCTGAGCGGGAATTGCTCGGCCACATGAGCAAGATGAAGTCGTACGTGAGGGTAAGTCGTACTCTTATTTCAATAAAGGATTTGGATCTCCAAGTTCGCGGTCACGCTAATGTATCTTCGCAAAATGAGACTTAAGAATATAGTTTTGACTTTTGGTTCAATCTGTTGTTAGCCAGTTACACTTCTTATTAAAAGTAAAAATGTGTAACGGAAATTTCACGCTTTTGGACCCCAAGAGAGCTTTTGCTATCGTACATTGCCTACTGAAGGCTGTCGCCATTTGCATATTGTTCAAGATGTAACCTGTCCAAAGACGTTATATACTCAATGTAATTTAATGATTTATTATATAAGTCTATGCCCGTGATGTTGAAAAACAGTTTTTGAGGGGATGACTAATGGCAGAAAATGAAACAATATGGTTTTATAGAACCAAGAGTGCTCTTCTTTGATGATCCATAATAAATTAGTAATACAACTTAGTACATTTTGTATCTGAGTGGCGCTTGTAAGTTAGCTGGTGAGCCTGGCACACGGTTCTTAAACTCCTAATCTTTGGATAAAGTGCCCAATGCCCCGAGGTAGAGCTGCAGCTTACCCTGTAGCACATCTTTCTTTCGTGCCCGTTTGCTTCCATCCATTTTCAGACTCATACTAATGTTACATTGTTGTGTTCTTCCTCTTCTTCTATGTCTTGCGTTCCCGTTTGCGTTGATCCAGGGAAGAAACACCCTCGTTCGTGGGTACCGCGTTTCTCTCGACATACTATACGTTCTATCTTCTGTTACACTTGGAACATATTTGCGGTGGCTAACGAGCCTTGAACTAACTTATATAATATATATGATAATACTACTAATAATCTATGCTGAATTTTTGTAAAGCTAGTCTTCAGTAAGTAAATTATGCTTAATGAACGGATCGGTGACATTTATTAGTATAACAAGTCCTACTTCCGTGTTGTAAAAGAGAAACATATATCAGACAATATTGACATGAGTCATAATTACCAGGGAAGCGCTCGAGAAAAAGTTGCAGTGAAGATAAGTTTCTATTCGTTGTGTATGGGACGGTTACAGCTCACACATTAACCATTCCTTCTCAGGCTGTGCTTCCTGGCTACAAGAGCTCTGTCTCCCATAGGAGAACAATCCCACGTTGTGAAACTGCATAGCCTGAGCAAGCTAGGGCGTAAAGTTGTTTTATCCTTATAAAACCAAAGTACCCGTTCTCTCCGTATTACATACACGAATCCCTTGTAGTTGCTCTGTATCTTTGTAATTTGTACTGATGCATTTCTTCTTCTTGCTCCTCATTCTCTTGCCTGTACAAAGGACTGATGGTGAGTACCATACTCTTGTTGCGTGCGCAGCCTAATTTAATTATTTTCCGTGGGCCGCCTTAGTGATTGACGAAATTGTGGATATTTTTGTTCGTCTCGGCTTTGTTACCTGCTTCGCATTTTTTCTTCTTCCTCCCTTTTGCAATGTTCGTTCCATTAGAACTTCCATTTTTTCTATTGCTGTTCCTATACTCTGTTCTTTTTTCTGCGCTTAAGCTTCCCATATTTCTTGATAATACTACGTGTCCTTTCCATTTTCTCTGACAACACCGCAGCAATAACTTATTGAACTAGACCACTCTGAGAGCGCATACCTCCGCCAAGCGAGGCAACGGTAGTAAAAAAATTCATATTGGCTCTGAAACAGTGATTTTCTTTGTATCAGCTCCAAAATCTAATCATTTGTGCCTTTTGTTAATAATGACAGCTTGTGCAATTTTCTTGAAGATCCGTTCATAAATTTTTGAGTTATGCTGCTAACAAATGATATGACAAACATTAGTCAAACATACAAACGAACGAACCGATCTGCACCAAAATTTAATCATTGATGTCTTTTAACATTACTAACAACCCCTATAAATTTCATAAAGATCCATTCATTATTTTGTTGAGTTATTGTGCAAACAAGCATAAAATTAAAAAGAGTGACAAACAAACGAACGAACTAACGGATTAGCTATCACAAAAATTTGTTCATTTACTCTTTGTGATATACCTAACAACTCATATGAATTTCATAAAAATCCGCGATAACTTTTTGAGGTATGGCATTGAGAAAAATGATGCAGACAAACTAACGGATGAACGGATCTTCTCCAAAAGTTAATCATCTGTTTCTCCTAACATACCTAACAATCCCTGTAATTTTAGTCAAAATCCGTCCATAACTTTTTGAGTTATCTTTGTGACAGACAAACCCGACGAAAACATAACCTCCTTGGCGGAGGTAATGAGCTAATACTAAGATGGAATCGAGTAACCCAGAGAGTTCTTGTGTTTTTTGGTTAGATAATATACTAGAAAACCCGCACAAACTTTCTTGGTTGCGGTACCTGCTAGTGTTCTGTATAGACACGTCATAGGCCTATATATATTAGAAGTATTTTCTCACCCAATGGTGAATTTTGATGCTCCTGGATGTATCGTCTGTATACGCTGCTACTTTACCAGTGTTGAGTCATCTATAATACTACTTTTGATATGTAATCCATCTCACTCAAGCAAGTACATATACTGTAATAATTTTAAATGTTTTTGACTTTGCATCAGAACTGTCTCTGTACAGCCTTTTTTATCTTAGCTTGTATTATCGGTTTTTGTTAGCAGCTTTAGAATTGGTAAGCCTGACCCTGCTATTATAGGTAGGTCAGCGGCCGTGTAGCCCTTTCCTACCAGCGCGTGGAGTATTCGCTTGGATGTAAAGTGCTCAGCGTTGCTGTGTATCCATTCTTCCGCACTCATGACTGCCAATCATTGTTCTTTTCTCAATGATCCCATTGCCAGCCATTTGCAGTCGCATTAAGAGCGGCATGACCGCTATCTAGTGAAGAGATTGAGGTGTATCACTGCTGCAGTTACTCTACTGGAGTAAGCCGGAAGAGCACAGGAGCCTAGGACAGGCAAGCAGTTTAGTACAATGTTTTTTGCCGCGGCCGGTCCGGTGAGTAGGGTCCCTGGCCGAGTGGCCCCGATAAACGTCGATTCTAATTAACTGCGGTAATGATCCAATTCGGTTTTTCTCTCATGTCGCGAGTTCCCATCACTTTTTTAGTAATTACTTGGTAATATTTTAGATGAAAGGTGCATAGGTAATGACTTAAAATATACGGTCTACAGACGGTCAAAGCTACTCTGGCCACAGATCCCCCCTAAAACAAGCCTGATAGGACCGAATCACGAAAAATAGTGACCTCGCCCGGCTCTGATATGCACATCGCATTTATCTACAGCCTGTTTATAAATACTCTTGGATATATATGATTCACGTCTATTTCATTTAATTGTAGGTTATAATAAGGACAGTAATCCTTTTCAATTTTTTCAGCAACTCTAAATATTTCAAGTTCATAGTGCGTAAGGAATGTTAAGAAAAACATTTATATTAATTTCGTTGTTGAAATACCCGGTATTACGTCACAAACAAGATCAGTGTTTATGAACATTAGCAACATTTTGATGTCTCTAGCATCATTAGACTTTAAAAACATCTGAAATACATGACATAGAATTAAACTTAAGTCAGGAAATGCTAATTACGGTAATCTCTTTATAAGGATGCAGTATATACAAATATGCATGAAATAACTAGGCTATGTTCACGACCAGTAGTAGGCATATTGGCACTGCCATCCATTCGGATCCCTCTGCCTGTCACCTAGAGGCGCTACCGCCGGAACGCGACCTGCAGGCTTAGCATCCAATAATGTTCCTTCCTGCGTTCTTGTCGGACAATTTTAACTAATAAAATCTACGATATTTTCATTAAGATTTTGTTAGATAAGATTAGATGGGCAGCAGTAGACGGACCAACCGGCCTATTCCTAGAGAGACACCAGGACTTACACCCCGGCTCTTGATGAGCTATTGCCATTATGTTAGTATTGAGTAGATGACTGAGGAAAAAGTGAAAAAATCAGCCAAGGAGACGATCATGCAAATACGATTTATAGCTGCAGATCTACGCAGCGTAGAGTCGTCAGGTTAGTTTGGACGGAAGAGAAAAAATTACTTATTTATGAAGGTGGTCTCCGAAGCTCTGGCCGTAGATGATGTTTTTGGAAGAGAAGAACATCTAATATTGTCAAGTTGTTGCCGTTCAAGCGTCACCTGTGTTGCATATTTTGCTCAACAAACTCATTGTGTGTGTTGACAGGTCCACGGCGGAGAGGACAACACTCACGTTCTTCACTCCATCGGAGAAATTTCCGGCTTCCTGGAGCGGCGCGTCGCAGCGAAGAAGCGGGGAGACAATTTCATGTCCCGCAGCCAAGAGTAGTGGTCTTGTCTTCCATTTCTTGAGCCACCTGCCTGGGTATAGCATACCTCAGTATATATTGATTGGTTTATCCAACTTAGAAGTAATACCTAATAGGTTGTCCGAAAAGAAAGCAATACAGCATTCCCTCTCTCATTCTGTTGGTGAAAAACTCAGCACATCTCGGTTCTACTCGCCGAAAATAGCCACTCAAAATTTAGTTGAAAAAGAACTTCAGGAAAGAAAAACAAGATATGCCGAGGCTTCTTAGGCTAGTTTGCGTTTAGATTGCCGTACACTGTTCACTCTCATCCCTCTATTATAAAGCTACCGAGAGTTCCTAAGAGTTTGGAAAATTAAGGTCTGATGTTATGCTGGCATTTTTGGGGAAAATGCTTGGGTTGTTAGTAGTACTAGTAATGAAAAGCTGTAAGTATGTACACTGTTGTGTGGTAGCACCAAAACTTGCTCCCCACCCAAAAGCTGACACTCCAGCATCCATTGTAACGGAGCTCATTTTAATGTTGTCTCCGAGAAGCTGGATGCTGTAAGCTATTGGTGACTGAAGCCTTACGAAACTCTTTTTATGAGGTCTTTGGTCTTCCACTAACTAATATCGTCATCTATCTGTAAGCTGTTAATCTGGACGATCTCAATGTCCAGTGGCTATCCCTCATGTCCTCCTCTCCTGAGAGCTCTAGTTGTGTCTTCAGATTATAGCTTGTAACGAAGAAAGTTCTTGCTGTTTATACAGCAAATAGTTTAACAGAAAAAACTAGAATTTTTTCGGTTACATGATGTCATCTCTGAAGTTCACGGTAGTTTTCATTCTCTTTGACCATGCCCTCTCTATAGCCAGCGTGCTCACGTCCCTTTAACCGAAATTATTTGTACCTTTATTAACAAAAAATGGCCGAAAACCCACCAACAAGTGCATTAAAATATTGCGTATTTTCCAGAAGGCAAGCGTGTTGCCCGAACCTGGGCCTAGAACCTGTCTGCAAAGTTGCTGCCGCTGCTTGTCAAGTTACGCTGCGGTGCCATAGACGACTACTCTACTTAAGTTAATAAGCTTCCCGAATTAAGTCACTATTGCAGTGAAGGGCAGACCTGACGCTTAGGTTACACAACTCTGCTAGGATTTGGTTTGGACTCCTTGTGTGCCTTTTAACGAAGTATCATGTATTGATTTTTGTGCCTTCTGCAACGCCTTCTTGCCTCACTGTTGAAACATAGCATAGAAATTACTAATGAATTGCCTTCGTTCTATTTTAAAAGTAAGGAACGTGAAAAATTTGATAATGGATTAGGCTTAACCCTATTTCAACCAGGCTGTGTTATTGTGCTACAACGGCTCTTTTGTGGTCCCATTGTGTTCCTACGGAGAAATCCTGTGTCATGGCGTACGCATCCTGGTAGTAATAAGGTCAAGCCTTCGGTGCCTTAGTTGCGTCATTATTTATAAGGAACCTGAATTACGTAGCAATTTGTATAGATAATGTTTATATTGCTATCGTCCGTCGTAATGAAGGTCGATATAATTTTTTCTTAAGTGCATTGACAAGCTAATTGTTAATTGTAAGGCTTTGTCAAACAGAAAATTCCTCAAATATAATTTTCTGTGACAGAAGGTATACTCAATAGTTGCGTGTAATGGTAATGGCAATACTTGACTTGTTTTGTACATTTTTTTATATTTTAGACAAGTGCTATTTTCAGTTGCCGTACTCTTAGAACAGCAGTCATGTTATTCCCAAATAAGAGAATTACCCCTTTGCCAATTTCCATTTGTTGCTGTTAATGAGGAACTTTGTACAAGGTACACCAAGTTTGCCAGCTTTAATCAATGCTATTTTAATTTTTAATTATTTCAGCCAAGTTTCCTACAAGTACAGAGAAAGTTGATTTCAAGGCCTTGATAGCGACCCATGCTGAGATCGTCAGCAGCCGAATAAATTCAAGACGAATTAATTAATGCAAGTTAACCGCCTTGCTGTTAACAGCATGATGTTCCTTAGCTTTCTTACTTACCCTTCCTCGTTCACTACGTCTCAGATAGTTATTTTTGACCTCCTCATTCCGTCTGTAGTAATTTAGTTACCGCACGAGTTAACTGAAATACGGTAGTTTAATAATATTGGAAGGCATTATTCACTCACTAAATGCTGTAGTATGTCTCAGCTGTACTACAGGCAAACACTTCACTTAGAAAATTAAAAAAAAAATAGTCATCCTCTAGCTCGACTTGAGTGAACGTTTATGGTTGCTCTCAGCATAGTTTGGGAGTTCAGCAGCAGTACCAGCTGAGTAAACATAGAGTGTGATGTACCAACACAAGGAGGTCGTTTCGCTAGTACCTTTGAAGGGACCTGCAGTGCCGGGAACTTTCCTACCTCTACTATGAGCAGTGCTGTAGGTCTGCTCTGTACTACGAATATCGTGCAAATACTCCTGCCATAGTTTTAATTTAACTTAATTATATCGTTTGTGGTGTTCTGCGTTTTGAACTGTGGACGGACTGGTAATGAATTCGACTGGACAAAATTTAAGCTGCTTCGTTGACGGATTTTTAATAAGTGCCATGCTCGGATTTTGAAAAATATTGGATATCATAGACATAGTTTGAGAAAGGGTTATATATGTTAAAAGCTACACAGAGGGATTTAAATAATTAGATGGGTGAATTTTAAAGGGCGGTGTTTTGGAACTGAGAAGTACAAAAAATGGCTGAAACTAGTTTCTAAAAAAAGTGTTAACCTTGTTTTCTTCAACAAAATATGTACGGGCGGATTTCTCAACAATTAAATTGACAAATTCTAGAAGCAGCTTGAACCAGTTTGTAAAAAGTGACTTAAATTTAGTCAGCTTTTGGGACGAATCAGTAAAATTTTACTTTGGTAGATCATATAAAGTCTTTTTGGATGAATCTGTAAAGTAGAAAAGTTGCCGACAAGTCATGCAACATTAAAAGATTTGTGTAAAAATGAAAATCACGTAAAACTGGCACTCCATATAGTGCTCGTAATTTATTAGCAATGGTCTGGTCACTAGGGAACCGTATTCTAAGAATAAAAAGGAGAACCAGGCAAGCTAGATAGTAAATATGTTTTTTACATGTAGCCTGGTCCTCCTTTTTATTCTTAGAATACGGTTCCCTAGGGACCAGTCCATTGCTAATAAATTACGAGAAGATTTATGTATATGTGAACACGTTATCAAGACATTATGTACGTGGCAATATCTCCTAACTTGGCTTGTACCAATGTGCGTTAGGGAAAAAATACCCAAGTAATTGCCATCTCCTGAGACCAGCAAGACAGTCACTCTCCGAAGATGACGGTGATTTGCTGGCGCACTTCACCGGTACCACAGTTCATTTACAGAAGATAGTTAGCTACGTCAGATCTGTGTGTTTGCGCATACGACCGTACAAACCTTCAGAATTGTGACGTCAAGCGCCAATAGCGTCACGCCATTGTGGAATTACCCAAAAGTCGTCGCTACAAAGAGAGTGACGCTATTGGCTTCACGTCACAAGTCTGAAGGTTGGTAAGAACGTATGAGCAAACACTCAGATCTTCTGTATATGAAATCTACCGGTATGCAGTTTGGATATTACGTGTGGATCGACCTCGCTCAGGAGGTATTATAGATACCGCGTGTTCAAGTTTTTCTTTGGGTGTATTTTTGGGGCTACTTTCTATTAAACTTACTAACGTTCTCTGTATCATTCTCCGGTGTTTTAGGTGGCTATAGTGCCATTGATTTTTACGTTAATTCATTGATTTTTTTACGTCGCCTTATTCTAGCTGAAAAATGTAAGCCTTCCTGCTGCGACTTGGTCCGACCACGGAAGCGCTAGCAGACTGTTCAACTGGTACTACTAGAGTCTCTAGAACAATTGCTCTGTTCTGGCAGCGTAGGTACCAAGCCAGTGCTAAAATTCGGTGGTAGGGCCGATTAATTTGTGTTCATGCTGTTCACATCTTTTGAATCTTTTGCCTCTCTCATACAACGATAATCTCGCTCTACAAATCTCTAAGTTTTGTCTAAAAATTCTCGCACAGTTTAACCTTATGATCTGTGTAGCCTTATAGCTTTTCACCTTTATTTTATCAGTATTCCTATGATCTATACCTTATTGTACTTGCCTCATAATTTCCTCAGTATTGTATTGATCTGGTTGTAATGTTATATACATTAGTTTTTACTATTTAATTTGTGTGCTTTGGGGGTCTGTTTTCGGCGTATTTTGACTATCCGTAGTCTCTTTTGATATGATCTTCGAGTAGGCTTACTTGTCACAGGTTTTGATTATCAGTACATATTAACATAATCACATGATCTGTGCACTCTGTAGTTACTTAATTTCTCTTTAGAATTTATCCATAGTTTAATAGGAACTTTCTATGCTACCAAGGATATACTTGAATGGAAGTATGCTGGTATAAGTTGCATTGTTCTGCTACGGCTGACAAAATATCACTATGGTTCCTATGATGAATGCACATATCTATGAGTCTCTCTCTGGGTATTCAGCGCTTCATTATTATTATTATTATTATTATTAAAACTTCACGCGTGAGCCTTCACGGACAGGTAATACATCCCAAATGAAGCATCTTGCAACACCTATAACATTTTACAAATTCAGACTCTACCTTATGTAGAGCTATGCTCAAGTGAAGCAAGTATCATGGACATCTATTGCCGAGATCTTCCTAGCTGTACTGGGCGTCTGAGCTCAATACAATGATGATATTGTCAGCAATGAGTCGATTAAGCTGCCGGTCTTTGTTGATGCCCGTGCTGACGTTTCCGACCGTGCACCGCAATAGTGAACTCCACTGCCACTTTTTGCTCATCTTCCGTTTGATGATACTTGTATGTGTTTATTAGTGCCTTCTCTTATTCTTTTACATGTACTTCCTATCCATAATTATGTTCATTCATTCTTTCATCTTTCGGAAAAGGAAGTGCAAGACCCCCCTCCCCCCTGTGAATGCTGCTCAATTTGTATTTATTATCCAAGCTCAATTTTGCCATAATTGATTCGACCACGTAAGTATTTGATTTTGTGTGCGTATGACAATATTTGAAAAGATTACGACTAAAAAAAAAAGCTTTCTCTGTCTTTGCTTCCACTCCTCACATATTTTTTATGTTTAATGTATTTTCCCTCACTCAACTTACTGTTTAGTTTTGGTGATGGGCTCGTTCTATTCAGGATCCCTCTTATCAAATTTCTAATCATTACTCATCCCTTCGACTATTGCCGTAGAATACCTAACCATGTAGCTGACGCTGGCTACGATGTATGTTTACCGGTCATAGCTACTCATTGCATCGTTAGTAAGCACAAACATTGTATCTCATGTTGAGCACTTGTTGACTTGTGTAAATTGTAAATTACATTTCCCTTACTCTTTCTTTTGGGATCTAATTAGATGACCCCTGTATTGCAGTCTTTATCCCTTTATTCTTCCTCAGGAATCTCATTAGGTATTCCCTGTATTGAAATAGTCCAGTTTTCATTCCTTCTGGGTCTCGTTGGATATTCCCAGCACGTCACCCATTGCTCACAAACAGAACACAAAATAGCGTGTTCTCGCATTTCACTACCGTCTTTCATTGCACGTCTTTTATACTTCCTTGTCTGTGTACTACCTACAGTACGTAAATTAAAAGTTACACGTATTAAATGTGACCTAGCACGTTTTTGTGACCTTCGCTGTCTTTACTTCAGTTATTAACCGACTGCTGCAGAATGCTGGAGTGTCCGTCGCGCGTGCGTAAGTACGGAGGCTCGAGCCTTTTTACCAGACGGGTAGATTCTTGTTTTTTTTGGCTTGCTTAGTCTGCATATCTAGCATTCAGACGCTGCTGCGAGAGTACTGACCCTAACAAGAAGTGGGGACGGTGCGGGATCGTAGGTGTCGCATGAACCTTCCGTCTCTCTCGCTGTAGTTCTAATGATCTGTGATCTACTGCAGCCGTGCATTCTTCTGGAAACCAATGCTATCTATGTGCTGCATGAACCAGTGTACGTGGATTTCCCAGTAGGGGCGTGCGGTCAAGTTGACTTTACCATTACTTTTTTTACTGTAAATCTCAAATAGATATTTACAAATATACCTGATCTCAAGGTCGTAATTTTCTTCAACAGCTTTACCTCATTATGTTACTATACAAAGTGTTTTTATCTCTATCAATAAACACAGTTGTGTTTCACTGTCTTATCTATTTTATTAGCGTCACATCTGGCTATGGCCTTTGTAAGCTGTGAGGTAATTTTGCGTAGTTCGGTACATCATTGCTTTACCTATTTCACGCACATTCGTATGTTACTGACAATGACGAAACATTCTGTTTCGTATTAAAAGTAAAAATATTCGTCAGCTAAACCACGCTCCGTTTCTAGCTAAGTAAGAATGTGCCTTATTTAATGCAGCAAGCAGCATACACATCGCTAGTGCTGTACGCTCTATATAGTAGTAAGTAGAATTAGTTTTTCGATTTATTCTTTCCAATGAACTACGACTGAAGCCGTAATGGCTTGCTTAACAATATACAGTATACTGTATCAATGTACGGTATCCTGCGTGGTACTGTTATTTATTTATTGGCATCTTATTATTATTGTAATGGTAGTTGTGATTGATACCACTGCCGTACATATATTATTGATACTGGTATTCTATTGCTTTCATGTGCAGTGTATCATGCATATAATTATTGGTCGTGCGTTGCTTCTATACGCGACGATGTATGTATATAAGGTATTTGATCCCCGTCATTCGGTGATTTTGGAGGTCTTTCGGTTGGAAATCATTTGGTCATCTGCAGAAAAATAAATAAAAATAAATCAACCGAAACCTGTGTTTCGTTTTGGCTACAGTACTTGAAGTCTTGCGTGTTCACACGATGGTCAGGTGGACGAGTTTCTTCGTCTATTCAACCGAATATTCTGTTGAATCTCTCGTATACGTTAGTAACTGTGTGTCTTACCAAAAGAGCTAAAATTTCAGCCTTTCGTTGAGTTTGTTTAGTGTCCCTAGTAAAGTCTCAGATAACTCTTCCGATTGGACATGAATTACAAGTCCGAGAGCTTTGTGCTTTCGAGCTGTTCAAAATAAAGGGATGCTGCCGCGCATTCGGACGAGGAGCTGATAAAACTCATTCGTTTGACCATAGTGTGTTCTCTGTTTTTTAATTACTTAGGAACCACGAAACGATAAGAAGTAAATGCCCGGATAACATACCAAATTAATGATTTTTGCTATAGCTGGAAAGGGTGCGGGGTCGCACAGCTTGCGCCATATGACTAAGGATCTGCTCGCCACATAAAGTCTCCAAAAAGGACTACAGAAATAAGAAATTATAGCCATATGACTAGCTTATGTCTTATGTGGACTATCCCTACTTATATAATGTGTTGTGTGGGTGTTCAATAACACGCTTGTGGAGTTGCATGCCTCAGTGAGAAATTGAGTCACCATCCCCTACCGAACATTCATAGGCTTTTAACTGAAGCCTAGGAGCGGCGGCTTCAGGTAATATCCAATAATCGTCTATAAATTTCCGATTGGAAATTTTTTGCCTTTATTAGGATGTTCCCTCAGGGGACATGGTATGGGCCATAGGGTACAGTTAGTTAGGTGCGCCCATCCTATGTTATAGAGAGCCCCTTTGTGTCAGTATGTCATTCAGTGTTATTGTACGTTTAAACCGAATCGACCAACTGATGAAATAGCAATATCTTCATTTTTAAGAGTAATAATATTAAACGAATCGAACACTGTAGTGCTGGACTGCTGGTGATATTGCAGTTAGCTATTATTATCCCAAATTTGAATGTTGAAATCAGACTTGATAGAATCTGTCTAGACGGGAAAAATTATCTCTACGGCAGATGTTTGCTGTTTCGGTTTCTGTCAAGCAAATACGACGATTGGTGTGGTTACGCCAAACACCGTCAAATAAGTATATTTTGTCCAATTTGTTTATAATACATTCGGTTGTACTTTGCATTAAGTACACTGTACATTCATATGCTGTTACATCCTCTGTTATTGATGTGTTCCTCTTTATCTATGCGTTTTATTTTTATCTCCTCCCCTTGCAGATAATTCATCATACAGTATTCACTGCCGGTTTTCAAAAACGGACGTCAGTGTATGATAATAAATCTGTTCGTGACAAAACGGACGTCAGTGTATGATAATAAATCTGTTCGTGACAGAACGGACGTCAGTGTATGATAATAAATCTGTTCGTGACAGAACGGACGTCAGTGTATGATAATAAATCTGTTCGTGACAGAACGGACGTCAGTATATGATAATAAATCTGTTCGTGACAGAAAAACCAGGCTTAGAATAATACGCTGATGACTGGGTCTGATTTACGCCGATGGGGTCTGAGGCTCTTTAAACCTGAAGGAGGGTATAACCATAACCAGCAAGATATAGCTACAGCTGCTTAATGAACTAGAGCGCCTCGTGGCGTAAGATCATCACTTGCAGTGTGAGCAATTTCAGCGTGGCTATTTTTTATGGCAAGCTTACTCTTAAAGAGTTTTGGCATTTTTTACGTGTAGGTCAACCCCAATGACTCCCTGCAAAAAGTTATGAACATGGCTCAACTCCTTTTTTTTTGAGTGGACAAACAAATCTGCATATATGTACATATATGTTTGGTTAAAAACAATGCCGAATTGTAGGCTTACTATATCTTTATTTAGTTTCCCTAACTGTCTTAGCTTTTCCTGTCACAATATGTTTGGGCATCACGTACCAAAGGGTCCCGACTCCCGAGTGACCTCTCCGCAGGAGATGTAGCATCTGGCCGCAGTTCGTGCTGACGAGGTTAGTTTTGTAAAGTTAGGTAGGCAATCAATACTTCCCCTTCTATTTCGGGAGGGGGGCTGCCGATCGAGGTGCCTGACCAATTCCCGCTAGACTTCTATCTTCTTGTATTCCGTTTCCTTCCCCTGTGCGGCGTAGCTGAACGAAAGCGTTCAGCCGCGCCCGGGATTTGGAAATGCTCAGCTTGCGCCTTTTTCCTGTCAGTAGTGCACTGACCACTCTGAGACCTCCCGGCAGAAAAGCCGAGACAAAAATCATTGACAAATTAAAACGCGCCTAGTCGACGCACGAGCCTGTGGTTAAACACAGGAATACGTAGTTCGGCGCGATATAGGCAGTGAGCCACTGAAGCGCTAGTAAGATCTACTACTACTACTGTCTTAGCTTAAAAACAATGCTTCAATCTTTGGTTAGGTGAAATAGTTGTCCCGTACTGAGTTCCTGGTACTGGTGTTGCTGCTGTTCCGTGGCATTTTCCGTTGTTGTACCTTAGTGATGTTCATGCGACGCGTTTCGACCGGGTATCGGTTAATTTCAGGCAGTTGATAGGATGGTGAGTGGTTGAGATAAAATCTGAATTCTTGGAAATTATTGGCATACCTATAGAAGTAGATTGTGGAGCGCAAGCAGACTGGCGGACTCATGGGCGATTGGTTAATGGGAGCTCTCCGGAGCTCTGTTCATTCATATTTTAGACCTCTCCCCGACAACATCCATGCTCCCCTAATCGATTTGCAAATAAAGCAAATTTTTATTGATAGGCTTTTTGTTCATAAGTTTGTTTTCTGAAGATGGGATTTGTTTCCCGAAACGTTATATTTTAATTTTGTCGACTTCTATTTAATATTCGACTTTTTGTCTTAGTGAACCAATTTTGTTTAAACTTACCAGTCAAACTGCATACTATGTTATTAAAAAGGATCAAAACACCCCAAGCGCAGAAAAATAAAATAAGTTTCTCATAATATAAGATGTTGTGAAAAGGAGCCAAAGCGCTTTCTGCGACGGCCTTACCTTCCTTAGGTCACGGCTTTAGAAATTTAATGTCATTAGTATAAATTTGAGGAGAGGGTCGCGGGAATTGGGGGGGGGGTGACGGCTTGAGGTTTTTTACATTTACATGTACGAAGTTGTATTCTAATCTGACCAAAATATAGAATAAAAAAATAAGAGCAAGCTGAAAAAATATGTATACAAAATTATTTATTTTTGTCAGATTTGAGAAAAACTTGGTGCAGGCATATGTAATATCGAAAAAAATGTAGGTTAGACTTCTGTACTTTTCCCCGTTTTCTATGGGAAATGTACAAAATTCGAACCCACCTTTTTCGATTTTGTATATCTCTTCCAACTTTCGTTAAGATCGGCTGAGTAATATAAAAAACTTTTTTGAAGTAACTTAAATTTTAGAGAAACGTCTACCAGATGATGGGGATTTTGACTATGTTATTCAATGCCGTACCAGAGAATGAATGTGTTAAAAAATAAAAATGGAATAAGTGCAAGGTTACCCTGCAGCACGAAGGGGGACACATGAGAAAGAAAAAGCTGAAGAATTATCGGTCCACTGCCTTACCTGACACTATTGTGAAAATCTGTGTTACCTTGAATGACCAACTGAGCGAGCGGAAGTGCTAGGGGAGGAACAGAATGGTTTTAGGAATGATAGTAGAGCAGAAGATAATATGTATGTTGGGAGTGAAGTCATTGGACGAATGAAGAAAGAGGGTCAACGAGTGTACTTGGCTTTTCTGGATACTGAAAAAGCGTATGATAGAGTAAATAAAGAACTGTTGTGTGTAGTCCTAGGACATGTGGGACTAAGCACAAGTGAATATTTTCAAGAGTATGTACGAGAATACGAAGGGAAAATACAAGCTAGGGAACATAGAGACGAACTGGGTAAAAAGCAACAGGGCGCGTGCGCTAGGGATGTGTGCTGTCACCAACTCTGTTCAGCATATATACTGAGGTATTGGCTGCTAGGTTGAGGAGGAGGGAACTGGAAATGAATGTTGGTGATGACCCGCGACTGTATTTGCTCTTGTATGCCGATGATGCAGTGTTACTAAGTGAGAGTGGGAAAGAATTGCAACAGTTGCTTGATACTGTGAGTGGTTATGGTAGGGATTTCCATGTTAAATTTAGTGCTGAGAAGAGCAAAGCTTTAGTATTAAACTTAGCACAGCAGCAGACGATGTAAATAGGGTGCGGCAGCTTGGGGGTCAAGACATAGGGCGAACGAGAGACTACGAATATCTAGCTGTATGGGTGGATGAGCTTGGGTGTGACAGAACTAAACATGAGAAAGTAAGCAAGGCAAATGAATGATTGAGGCGACTGTGTAGTGGGGCCCGCTTAAGGGCTTGCAAGTATATGAAATTCTGAGGGAGATCTGGAAAGAGATGGCTGTACCAAGTGTGATGTATGGTATGGATGTCGTGCCTTGGAATGAGAGTGAGATAAAAAAAAACTAAACGTGATACAAACCAAGGTTGCTAGAGCAGCTCTCAGTGCACCTAGGTGGATAGCAATAGAGGCATATAGGATGGAGCATATTTAAGGAACGCATGATGAAGGGCATACTGAACAATAACGTATGACTGGAACGTAAGGATAGTGGAAGGTGGGCTAGGAAGGTGCACCTGTGGACTGTCCGTAAGGGCAAATGGAAAAGAGTGTGTAAATGTACAGTTGATGTATGTGGCCTACACGTTATGTGGGCACACCAGGTACCTGGACTGGCTAGAGATGAATGACGAGTGCATGTGGAAGTAGGGAAGGTCTGGATTGAAGTGTGCCCCTTCAGGGAGCATAGGATGGGCCATAGGGTTAGGTTAGTTAGGTTCGCCCATCCTATGTTATGGGGAGTAGCGCCCCCAGGGGGTTTGTGTAGGTTACCTTAGCCATTAGCTAGGCCTTCGGGACGGCNTCTTACTCTTCTTTCCCGACTTGCTGTTCCCATGCGCGTTGATCCTGTGTGGGAACACCCTCATGCATGGGTTCCACGTATCTATCGTCACACTATGTGTCCCTTGCTTCTTTCTCTGTTAGATCGCCTTTGCTGCGGAGACGGAAACTTAAACTACTCAATACAATAATAAATTGAAGTGTGCTTCAGTGGAAGAAAGAAATTGATAGGTGAGTGCAGACATACGGAGTAGATAAATGGCGAGGAGCTGTGGAAAATAGGTCAGCTCTAGTATGGTACAGGAATAAAGAATGTCCTAAGTATGAATGTTGGTATGATGGAAGTAGAGGTGGCGACCTACTGTTCCAAGCACGGTTTCAGGCTCTCAGTGTACGTGAATGCTCGCATGTATCGGTGGAATGAAATAGGAAGTTGTGTGTGTGCCAAATGTGTGACTGGGGTGAGGATGAGAGTGTAGAGCATTTAATCTTGGAGTGTTCAGCATATTCACAGGAACGAGAGGTGATAATGCAAGTGGTCCTGGAAGAGTGATGTGCAAAAGATGGAGTGGTGTACGAGAGAACGGGCCTGGATTGGTTGACTCGAATGCTTGCATGGGTGTGTAGGAGGGGCAAGTGTGAGGATGATTGAGTGTGCCAAGGAGTACCTGGCAAGGGTGTGGGGCAAGAGAGCGGTGGCTATTAGGGGTAGATGATTTTAAGCATGATTAAGGAGTTCCTAACTTACTTGAGTTCCATTGGGAGAACTAGTATGGTTTAGGTATGGGTAGTCTTGTTTGTTGTTTAGGTATTAGTAGGTATATATAGCTGGTGTGGATGCCTCCCTGGTCTGGTTGTCCTGCACTGGGATGGGGGTGCCTTTGCCTTGGGAGCTGTAGAGGTGAATTGCAGGGTCGTGTATAGTCGAGTGACCTGAGCAGCTTTTGCTCCCGAGTGTTTGCTGTGACCGGCCACCCTGTGAAGGTAAAATATGTATTATTTACAGCTATGTAGTTCTATCGCTCCAAAGATATGATGTTGCGAGTTTGTCCATGCCCGATTACACATCACCCTGCTAATGGAACTGGAACCACCTCCACGACCAGCCCCAATTCCACTATTTAGACTGTCATAGTATTGCTTTAGCATCTTTTTTAAACTCCAATTTGTTTGTATCGTATAGCTGATTTTACGTCCGATATTCTGTAGTCTGTTCTTACCCATAGACGCACTGTAACTTCAAGTCATGTGATCCGTTCTGTACTCAGTTTATACCCAACCTTTGTAACGCCAGTATGTCTTAATAGATGACTAAACAAGCTTCGAGTATTTGTGCCATAGTCGCCGAACAAACGTTAGCTATTGCCGAACCCGACATAGACAAAAAAATGCGAATGTGAAAAATGTCGTTTTCCCACAGTCTACCCTCTCAGGCATCGTGAGGTGAACATAGCGCTTACAAACGTTGTCGTACATTACCAGGTGCAGGGTAATTACCTTATTTTAGAGTGATTTCATCTAGTTTAGGGTAACAGAGTAGAACTTCGAAAAATGCCAAAATCTAGGGTAATTTTAGAGCATGATGAGATAAATTGGAATAAAAAGTCTACATAAGGCGTCTTTTTATGGCCATGCTCGTGATCAGAATCACCGTGATCATGATCATCGTGATCACTGAAAAGCACAAGAACGGTCAACGATTTTGTAAACAAACCAGAGACGCCATGTCAATTTTTGGAAAATATATTTTTATCGAATTTTTACGGAAATGGTGGGGAATGGACTTCTTATGAGCCTTTATTTATTTTGGAGCCAGTGCATAACTGAGCTAGCAGGATTTGAAGCATTTTGAACGTACACAGGCATAAAATTTACGAAACTACAAACCTGGAAATCAATATTACAACCAATTGTAACGACATTGTTTAATTTATCCCTATACATAAGAAAACATCACAAACTTGCATTTCAAATTTTGAATTTTTATTTGTCCAACGGCTGGAATCACTCTTTGATCACGCATGATTAGCCTGCGGAGGAAATCATGCTGCGATCAATTCTCACCACTGATCACGGTTGACTGCTATCAGAATCACGTCAAAATGCGGTCACAAAAACGCGCGAATCCTGCGCGATCGGGAGAAATCATCCGCGCGGTGGTCACAAAAAGACGCCTATAATAAAAAGGTGCACATGCGTATATATTTATATATAGAGAAGAGTCATTTTCTTCGTGTCATTTGACATTTATTGGAGAGATAAACTGGTGCCGTCGAGATATACGGCGGCCGAGTCGGACACTCAACTTGCAAACGCGGCCCCGAGCGCGGCCCTGTGCGAGGCTCTTTTTGGCAGTGACCGTTGCTCCGGGATAAATTTGGCCAATGTCTTTGCATTTCCACATTTTTGAACCGATTTGGACTATTCAAGCGCCAAAATGCGTCTCTATGAATCGGCGTTCCTACCAGGTATATATGCATTTCATTTGACCCAATTAAGTCCCATTTGTCCCCTTGGATAAATTTGGCCAATTTGGCAGCTATAAGATAGATCTCGACAATCGCTTCGCATTTCCACTTTTTTTTTTTTATCCGATGCCAAAATACGTCTCGATAACTGGGCCTTAGGACTCAATTTACCTCTTGGCGACTTTTTTTTCGCAGTGTACCGTGTAGGATAAATTTAGTCAATTTCTTCGCATTTCCACATTTTTCATTTGATTTGGACCATTCAAGCACCATAATGCGTCTCTACTACTCAGCCTTCCGACCAGCTATGTATTTATGTATCATATATGTCTCATTTGACCCAACCGAGTCCCATTTACCCCATGGGGAACGTTGGCCCCTCTCTATTTTTTTTTTTCATTTTTCGTTCTATTGAAACAATTCTTGCGCCCAGGAAGCAAAGAATGTTACGCTCTTTGCTTCCTGCTTGCTCCAAACAACTTTTCCTAACGTTATCTTGTGTCAAAAGTACCATTTGGTCCCCTTGCTTTCAATTTAAGTTTACCCTTCCCGCGGCCTCACCTCTATTTTTTGCAATTTTTCACGTCTGTAAGTTGTGTTATCAAACAAAGGATTGATGCTTGTTCAGTAATTTATATTCAATGGCTAACTGAACAAGGGGCTAATTTAAATTCAATGTTTTTTTTAGAATTAGTCACTGTGATTTTGGTTAATTGTAGGCAATCTTTCTATTCATGTATAGTCAAACTTTATTATTTTATGTATAGAGTGTACCGAATAGAGCATAATATGGAATATTGATTTTATATATATAGTATATAACTAGTGGAGCATAATTTTCAAACATATTTTTTACATATTGTATGTAGAGCACAAAATGCACAATAGGTATGCAATGCAAAACTTAACACGTGTGACGTGTGATACTGGTATTAAACAAGTACAGTTCAGTATTGTGCAAGGGTCGTGTAGAGTATCAGGTTTGTACACGAGACGCCAACACACATGGCTTTACTTAGAATACGAGTGAGTACTATTTTTCATGTATCATAGCGCTAATATATTATTTAACAGTTATATAAAGAATATAAGGTAATTTTGATGAAAACAGGGTAAGTTTGTGACAGAATCTAGGGTAATATCAACAACTTAACCTGGCAGCCAGATTTATAACAACAAAACTAATCTGTAAACATTGCCAGGGCGGTCAAGCCGGTGACATACGGTAAGGTTGTTTCATCATGGCTGATTTACGGCCTATAATAGATGTCTTTTATGGAGTCACATAAGTGGAGCTCACTGATAGTTGCATCCTTACCGTGCTTTAGTATTCTTTCTCCACAGTGTGGCACTGTTTGAGAAGTTCTAGGCTCCGCAGTGAGAGCTAGCATGCCGTTTAGGTATTGGTAGTTTAGTTTGGGGTTACTTGGGGGTGCAGTGTCTTGTATGGTTGAGTGACCCAAGCGGCTTTTGCTCCAGTGTGTTTGCTGTAACCGGCCACCCTGCGGTGGTAACTTGTAAAACATGTATTATTTGGGTAAAATTCGCTTTTAGGACCATCACGCATTTTCAATATTTTGAAGTCATATATAGGTAAAAGGACCCATTTTAAGACGTTTTTCACGAATGACTTTTCTGGCGCAAATGCATACTTTT
>LQNS02277998.1:711214-735523 GCA_001587735.2 Parhyale hawaiensis | reverse complement strand
ACTGAAGAAATACCTCACTAATCATGGGAAAATGATGAAATTTTGAAAAAATTCAAAAGAGTACTTATCTGTCTTATATGAGTGTGATGACTCTGACCTGTCCTCCTGTCATGGAGAAGCCTCGGCTATGCGAGTCTAAGTGCAACCAACAGAGGTACTCTGCGGAGCAAGCCACTGCAAATATGGGTTTGAGATATTACTGAAAAACATTGCTTTTATTCTGTTGATGTTGATATTTTACATCTAAATTGACAGTAGCTTGCTATATTTCAAGCAAGCCTTAGGCCTAATTCTCTGTTTACAGTCTCATTTTGTCCTGTGCAGGGCTACTATGCTTGATCAATGTCACATCTCCCCTGAATCTGACATGCTGCTTGCGGATGGTTGCAGTTGCACCCCTACGCACTCCACATTGTAGCATTTCAACAACCCCATCAGTAGCAGTAATGCCCCCTCCATTTAAAGGGAATGTGCCCCCCAACAGAGACCGTCCCTACATTGACCAATTTGTTCCTAGGGTTAAAATTAAACAGGCCCGCAAGACAGCGTCTCCCCCTCCTATGCCACACAAGTTCAAGCCCGTGCGACGTTCCTGGAACATGCGAGAGATTCCTTCTGATGAAGAGGCTCAAAAACTACATGATGAGATTGCACCCAGTAAGTAGCTATTTAGTTTTAGAGCTTTGTTTGGATTGGTACAAGCTATGAATGAAAGTTTTATTCTGCATTTGTCTGGACCCTTATTGTGCATTTACTGCATCTGTTGTGGTAAACCACTGAATCCAGTACTAATAATAATGATGATAATATTGTGCATATTAAGCATAAATTATTTCGCAAGTTGGATGATGCAGCTATTATCAGTGTCTAGGGAGGCTTCAATAATATTTTCACCCACTTATTTCATGATGTGCGTGGAGAAAGGGAGGTTTAATAGAAGGAGATAGCAATGGATTCAAAGACCTGAAACTGAAATTTCCAGCAAGGCTGATGCTCTGATTGGCTGCATGGACGTCTGGGTGCTTGTGATTGGTGGGGAGGGAGCAACTACAAAAGCGTGGCCGTTCATTTATTACAGATAGTTATGTCAGACAATCGAGTCTGCAGTGCCTGCAGTTGAAGCATTGTGACGTCGCACAAAATTGTTTCAGCCAATAGCATCACTCCTTTTGCAGTGGGGCATCCTGGGTAGCTAATCCCAAGACAGACATTCTGCCTAATTTCCAATATGGGGTCGTGTGTGCGAGAGGTGAAGTGTGTGTCATAACTGTTTATTACATAAACGGTGGTAAAATTGTTCAGTTGCAGTTTATTGTGCTTTTCATGTTTGTATAACATTCTACTTTATAACCTGTTGTAATGCAAAGTTTTCTTGGTGAATGGAAATTGTCTAATTTTGTCTTTTTTAACTCATGCGAAACAATCTATTTCGCACAAAGCTTTTGCTTCAACTTAGGCAAACATTTTGCGATGATTTCCACAGTTCTTTTTATGGCGCTGGAAATTAAGATGCAATACACGACAGTACATCAAATCTCTGGTCTCTTATTTTCTTGTTTGTAATTGAGTGTATGGTAGGTCCAAATTGGGATAATAAATGATAAATAATTGGCGGGAAAGTTTTTCTGGTACATATACTGCAGTACAACCAGGGTTGCGGAGTTGGATAGTTCAAGGTCCGACTCCGTCTCCTGGCCCTCCAGAATTTCGACTCCGACTCCTTAATCCAACAAGTAGCTAGATAGTTGATATAAACATTGAACATGTCCAAATAATTTTTGTTAGTATATATATACACATATCAAGTTAAAGATGCAAAATATCATTGTACATATACACTGATATTTTGCATCATTTGGGACATTAAAAAAGTTTGTGTGCAACATTTGCACCTGGTACATTATGTGAGTGGCATGGGGGCAAAATAATAAATTATTTATCAATTGTTCTGAAATTTGCATAGTACCGTATATGTAGTTTTGGAAAAAAAAACACCTTCTACTCCTTCAATTGTTTTGATTTAGGGCTTAGTCTTTGAGATGATGGAGATATATATATAATTATATATATAAATACATAGCTGTGCATTTTGTTTTAAATTTCAAAGGAATAGAACTCAATGAATTTTCATGCGTCATTAAAAACAATGACAGTTTTCAAATCCATGAAACATTCTTAACAAAACTACAGAGCTGGACTCTCCATTTTCTATTCTGTCCGATTACTACTTAACTAAAATATAGGGGAAATATTGGTTTTGAGCTGTGTTAAGGAAAAAAAATAGGGCACAAATGGAAGATCCTGCTCTATTCCTCTGAAACTTAGAAAAAATGCATATTGCTAAATTTTTAGATATTTCCCATTATCTCAAAAACTAAGGCCTAAATCAAAACATTTGTAGGAGCAAAATGTGCTTCTTTTTCAAAAATACATATACTGTAGCTACTAAGCAAATTTCACAACAATCGGTCCAAAATTGATCATTTTGCCCCCTTGCCCCCCTCATATAATGTACCAGGTGCGAAAGTTCTACCTAACATTTTCTCAATGTCCTTATCATTTGGAATAGGAAAATACATGGTACCTATAGCTGTAAAGAGAAATGTACAAAAAAATGTCCACGTTTACAATTTTTTTTAAACTTGACTGAAAATTCAGAATTGAATATTTTATTTATAAATGGGATTCCAGAGTCGGAGTCACGCTGAAAATGCCGACTCCTAGAGCAAGTGAGATTCCGACTCCGCAACCCTGAGTACAACGAGCCAGTGGAGCCGCCACTTGCGGCCTCATTTGTTTACAACAGCATAGTGACATGGCAGTCGCCCATTGGCTGAAGTTAATTTGACTGGTCGCTTTTTGGCTGAGATGGCGTCACGGCAGTCGCTGGTTGGCCGAGATTGAGCGAAAGGGTATTTGCTTAGAGCTGACATACATAACTGTCTGTAGTAAATGAACTGTGATACGGAGTAAATGCAAATAAACCCCTGAGGCGTTTCTCCGTGAACAACCAAAACTACTACGGCGCCTGCGCCGCCATCACCCATATGACGGCGCTGGCCGCTGGTGTTGAGATGGACAGGAAGTGGGGCATAGGCCGGGAAACAAAGATTCAAAACATTCAAAGCTGTCCAGTGGACTTTGCTCATTGATATTCATAGGGAAAGTCTTATTTGTGAGTGAATTTATAAGCCTCTAGGATAGTAAATAATTTAAGATTTCGTTGTTGTTGTTGTTGTTTAGGCTCAGTATCACTAGTCTGTATGTTTCTTATTTCTTCTTGGTAGATCGCCTTTGTAACGGAGAGGGAGGCTTTAGCTTGTCAATATAGTAACATTTTGAAACTGTTAATAACATTATCTTGCAGCTGTTTTCAATGAAATAAACACGCAGTTGGAAGAGGGTCGCGCCGGCCGTCTGTTCGCTGTCATCCATGTCATGGGCCGGCGGTTCATGGTCAAGTCGGAGGACATCGTGGTGGTCCCCGGGCACTGGCCGCCTAAGCTCGGAGAGACAATAAGGCTGGAGAAGGTAACATTAGAGGAAAGAAGATTTGCTTTGTTCCTCAAGTGCAGTCATTTATAACTGCATCAGCCTTTGTCCACCATTTAGAGGTTTTATAGTTTGCAACTGATATGCTGGGTGTCCATAGGTAGTAAGCCTAATAATGATACGTATGTATATTTTCTAGGTACTTAAAAATTAATTGATGTCATCATCGAAACAGCTTGTAATATCGGCATCCAGTATTCAGTTGTATTCCCTTCCAATAGTGTTGCTATTCCTTGATTGTTGTAGTGTATAGTTACCGGGTGTAAACGATGAATTGGGACTTTTTAAATTATAAGTATATATTTTTCAGGTGAAGTCTGTGACTTTTTAAGTTTGAAGTTAAAAATTTAGTGTTTTAAGTTTATTGCTACAGGAAAGGGTTTAATTGTAAAAATATAATTGCCGCATTGTACCATGCTGATAACAGCGCATCTTAGATTATTTAAACTGAATTTTTACTCTGCATGATAGGTGGAATTTCAGATGTATTTGAAGCAATTACTCTCAGTTTCTTCAACTCCCCGCCTCATCGATGACAATTTTTTTTTTTTTTTCTCTCTCCAACAAAGACACAAACAACTCCACCACTGTTCTTCTGGCGGTTAAATAACTAAAGTCTCCTCTCTTTTCTAATATCTTTGGAACGCAGTGTGCTGATGTTTGAATTTGACATAAGACTTCATTTTCAAGTCCACTCTGACAGTTTGGATATGGTCATTTGCTAGCGTTGCAGCTTTTTGTCACTGATGCCATCGATTTTATGGGCTTGGCCTTTATTGACTTTTTAAGCTGGCAAGAAAGCGAGCACTTCTTAGACTACGGTTTTTTCGTTCAACTCTCTTTTTTTTCCAGCTTTTAAGCTTACATCAATGTGAAAAACGGTGTCTTTGCATCTCCTGTGGCCTTTATAATTTCTAATGAGCAGCTAACAGCGCAATACATTTCTATAATTGAATCCCTTGCCTTCTGCTGTTGTGAATGATTCATAACTGTTGATTCACAAACTTGAAATGCTAAATGTTTAATCTTCAACAGAAAAAACACTGGCCTCACCTGAAAAAATGCATATCTATATTGTTGAAAAACAGTTTCAATTTACCGTTTACACCCCGTAGTATTTTTTTTATCTCAAAATCAGATTTTGGAGTTTCTTTGATAGATAGCTAGTGGTAGCTGTTATTGGTACAGTCCCCCTCAGGGGGCATAGGATGGGCCATAGGGTTAGGTTAGTTAGGTTCGCCCATCCTATGTTATGGGGAGTAGCGCCCTAGGGGGTTTGTGTAGGTTACCTTAGCCATTAGCTAGGCCTTCGGGACGGCTGTCTTTCGTGCCCACTTTGCTTCCTTCCCATCTTTTCCTCCTACTGCTCTTTCTTCAATCTGTTCTTACTCTTCTTTCCCGACTTGCTGTTCCCATGCGCTTTGATCCTGTGTGGGGAAGCCGCCGTGCATGGGTTCCCCGTTTCTCTCAACATGCTATGTGTTCCTTATTTCTTCCTCAGTTCGATCACCTTTGTTGTGGAGACGGAGACTTGAACTATTCAATAATCGTATCTTTCATTATCGCTCGATTCGGCTTCTTACTCATTGCCCTAACGGGAGATTATCCCTTGCAGGTTCTTGCCATGGGAGGTCGCGATTTTTCCTTGATCGGCAGGCCGCTGCTGCCCCTAGACCAGGTCTACGTCGATGCTACCGTTGTAGAGAAGACGCTCTCTCACACCAAAATCTGGTTCAAGACGATACAGCGGTGCGACTACAATAAGTTCAAATGTAAGAAATCCCAGTTATTTCTCTTAAATAACGGCACCGTGTTTCTTGAGAATGGTCCATTCCTAGTATTGGTTTAAGTATTAGGCAAATGTTCGAGAGAGCATTAATTTACCCCCTCGGGGGGCGTAGGACACGCCACAGGGTTAGGTTCGCCTATTCTATGTCATGGGAAGCAGAGGAATCATATCGATAACATTTCCCGCAGGCCCTCAGGGGTATATTCTGGCGGGCCTTTTCCCTGCCACAATATGTATGGGCATCTCGCACCCAAGGGCCCCGAGTGCCTTTTCCGCAAGAGATGTTGCAGCTTGCCGCAGTTCTTGCTGAGAAGGTTAGTTTTGTAAAGTTAGGTAGGTTATACTTCTCCTTCTGTTCCGTAAAGTGGGCTGTCGATAGCCGACATGGTCCGCGGAACACTTTTACTCTCTCTCGCGTTTTTTTTTTCTATTCTTTACGCTTTTTTCCGCCAGTAGTAGCGCACTTGGCCAACTGAGGCTTACATGCAGGAACGCTGAGATAAAACATTCCTATACCGATATGACATAATAAACTGAGTCTCACTGCTTGGATCACGTCGTATGACGTGGGTGCGGTGGAAAACCAGGAAGTTAATAATACCTTTGCCGTAGCTAGATTTTCGGAGCGTCTTCCCTTTGTGCCCACTTCCACATGTCTATTGATGATGTTTTATTGTTCTCTTTTTGCTAGCCTTGCTGTTTCCAAGCTCGGTGATTCTTGGTGGGAAGATCATCGTTCATGGGTTCCACGTTTCTGCTGACATAGTACATGCCCCTTCTTTCTTCCTCTGTGAGATCGCCTTTCTAATGGAAACGGAACTATTCAACATAATTATCGACATATCCCTTCCTTTTCCTCTCTTGGAGCATGATGCTCTGTGGGGTATATTCTGCCGAGTCCTGTCCCTATCCGAATATATATGGGCCTTAGGACCCCCTAGGGATGTCGCAAGTGCCTTCTCCGCCGTAGGTGTTGCAACTGGCCGCAGGTCCTTCTGGAAAGTTAGTTTGTTAGGTAGGCTGTCAATACTGCCGCTTCTGTTCTGCGGGGTGGGTCACTGAATGGTGGTAAGCGACCCATTCTACAGAACTCTCATATGCTTCCGTAGGGGGGTGGGCACGTAAACGAGTTGGATCTTTCTTCTGTCTTCTCGTTTAGTTTTTCGTCTCTATACCTTGTGAGGCGTGGCGGAGGGCTAGGGATACTTTGCGCCTTGTTTCCTGTTTTTTAGCGCACGGCCCACTTGAGACTGTAGGACTCCTCGGAGCTCGCATGTGTTCTTAAGCCCTTCGGCAGAAAAGCCGAGATAAAAATCATTAGAGAAATGGGCGCGAGGCGAGTGCATTGCTCGCAGCGTTAGTAAACCCTTCTCCAATACTACTTGAAGCGCCATAGCTGTGTCCAAGGAGGTTCAAATTACTTGTTTATTAATAGTTGCATGAACTGTTAGGTATTCTGTCTCAACAAGCAAACGCTTAAGGGAATGTGCATCATGTAGTTTTAACGGACTTATATCCGCTAAGGAGGTTGTGTTTCGTCGTTTGTCTGTCACATAGATAATTCAAAAAGTCATGGACGGATCTCTATGAAATTTACAGGGATAGTTAGGCGTGTTAAGAGTATCACATGATTAACTTTTGATGAAGATCCTTGCCACCGTCTGTTTGTCTGCCTCTGTTCTCTTAGTAGCTATCAGAATTCAGAAAGTTGTGGACGGATTCTATGATATTTATGAGTTTTCAGGTATGCCACGAAGAGGAAATAACCAATTTTTTGTGATCTGCTTGTTCGTTTATGTGTTTGATGTATTGTTTGTTAGCATAATAAGACAAGTTATGAACGAATCTCTATGAAATTTACAGGAATTCTTAAAAATGGTAAAAGACACAGAGTAGGGGCCCAAAGGAGACGCAGTGGCCCAATGGAGATGCACTTACGGTGAAAGGGGGGGGGGGCTGGACGTTGCGAGAACTGTCCAATCACACACCATTTTTGGCGGCTGTTTAGGCAACATATTAAGCTTTTTTTCGCTGGTATTAGACATTTCTTGCAGCGTCCGGTCGCCGCGCCACAGCCTTCTTACAGCAAGTGCGCCCCCATTGGGCTTCTGCGTCTCCTTGGGGTCACTTCCCCTAAATGATCAAATTTTAGTAATGTTCGGTTGGTCTGTTTGACTAATATATGTCAGATTATGTGTCAGCAATATAACTCGCAAAGTTATGGACAGATCTGCAAGAAAATTACAGAAGCTGTTATTACTATCGAAAATAGCTAATGACCAAATTTTAGTTTCGATGAAAAGAAAATCATATTTTCAGAACCAATTTACATTTTTCATTAATGCGCCCATCCTATGTTGTGGGAGTAGCACCACTGGGGGTTTGTGTAGGTTACCTTAGCCATTAGCTAGGCCTTCGGGACGTCTGTCTTTCGTGCCCACTTTGCTTCTTTCCACTTTCATATTTCTACTGATTTATTGTTGTCTGTTCCTCCTCTTCTTTCCCGACTTGTTCCCATGCGCGTTGATCCTATGTGGGAACACCTTTGTGCATGAGTTCCCAGTTTTCCTTTCGATATACTGTATGTCCCTTCCTTTTCCTCTCTTAGTAGAGCTTAGTACTTATTTAGGGAGGCTTTAATCTTCTTATACTACTACTACTTTCCGTTAATGTTGCCAGCTTAGCGGAGATATGCGCTCCTAGTGCTCTAGTTATTTGATTTATTCTTGTTAATATTCAGTTTTAGGTAAAGTAACGAGATGAGATGTGAGGAGGCTATAAAACCTCTTACCGTCTAGCGCAATTTATTATTAGGTATTATTAATGGTGGTTTTGGTGCTAGTAGCTTTACTAGTCTAAATTGCGTCGGCGTCGGAATATGCCTTCTTCCACGTCCAGTAGCTATAGCGTAGCTTGTGCACAGTTGCACGGCACTTCTCCGCAGATTGTGTAGGATGAACGCTCGACCAGAAATTTACCTTCCTCTATTGTGGCCCATTGAGATGAATATGGATTCCATAGGGTTATATCGCACAAGCACAGCTAAGTAGTGGTACGGATAAAAGTTGCGGCTTGACCTGAATGGGAGCCACAATTAATGATATTTTTGCCTCTAACGGTTTTATTGACGGAAGTATTGCAAAACACCCAAGGGTCCCGAGTGCCTTCTCCGCAGGGGATGTAGCATCTGGCCGCAGTTCTTGCTGAGAAGGTTAGTTTTGTAGAGTTGGGTAGGTTCTCTATATTTCCTTACTGTCCCGCGAGGTGCGCCGCCGATCGAGGTGACCAACTTTTTCTGCGGGGCTCTTACCTTCGCCCGTGCGGAGAGCCACAGAAGGGGCAGTCCGCATGGGCGCTTCTGTCTTCTTCTCTTTTCGTCCTTCATGCCTTGCCACCTGAGCACAACGTTGTGGTTCCGGCTGTAAGCCGAGTAAATAAATTCTCTTAGATCGCTGTTGATTGTCTTAGTTTCAGAAATGGCGAGACAATGCCAATATAATAGTTATTGCAAAAAATTAGAATGCCTCTTGGCGTAAGACAATCACCCGCGGTGAGTGGCGAATTTCAACGCCGTTATTTATCTATGGCTAGCTAACTGTTGAAAGTTTTGGCATTTTTCACATTTGGGTCAACCCACTAGATTTCCTGCAAAAATTTATGATCATTGCTCAACTCCTCCCTCTTTTTGGGCGGACAGACAACCAAATTTACTTTTAACTTAAATCTTTAAAGAAAACGTTGGTCACATCTCTCTCTCTTCGTGTGTGGGTGATGTTATTATATTGAGTAGTTTAAGCCTCCGTGTCCACAACGGCGATCTAACAGAGGAAGAAGCAAGGGACATATAGTATGACTATAGAAATGTGGGGGAACCCATGCACGTAGGTGTTGCCACACAGGTGATAATCAGTATATTCGTTCTCCGGAAACTGATTGCTTCTAAGGTTGCCAGTGTAAGCAATTCGTATTTATCGTTTATTTCTTTGAAAGGGTTTTGGGCTATATCTATGATGTATGTGATTCGTAGTAAATATTTAATGCATGCAATTAGACCCCTCTGGGAGGAGCAAAATTTTCACTAGTGAAAAGGCTGGCAGAAAAAGAATCATCTCCTCGTTGGCGTTGTTCATGTAAGAATTCCAGGACTTTCCCTTGTTAATTTTTGCTTTTATTTTTTTTAGCAAGCTTAAGCTCGTTTTGTCAAAAATCTACCACTAAGTGGTAAAAGGGTTCGTGTTCTTGGATCTTGGTAACTAGGAGATAAACACCCAAGAAAACACAAATGTAGGGTATCGAGGTATTGGTCCTAGACCATTGAATTTTGTTCGGTCTCTGGAACAATGGGGACGGCTTCTAACTCTATGCTGCCCAGTCTTCATTATGAAAAGTTTCGACCAAAGCAATGCTTGGCCTATCGTAATTTTTGAATAAGTGTTTGGGTCGACCTCTCAACTAAAAACATTTAGCCTTCTTGTAGTAGTAGTACTATTTTTGTGTCAGCTTTAACGATATTAAACTTTGTAGTTTCAAGTAGTGCCGTCTAAATGATGACTATGCATACAACTTTAGCGCCATGGGAGGAGCATCTTGTGGTGAGTTATACATACGTTTGTGTATTACCGGAGATTCGGCGTGAGGCGGGCGTGATGCCTGCGGCGCTAGTAACCCAACCCACTATAATAATATTAACGGAGATGTTTAAACTTTGTGCAGTTCTCCGCGTGCCGCTCACGTACCTGCGCATCAACAGCGTGTGCGTCCTGAACAAAGTCAACGAGCTGCCCGAGGGCGAGCGACTTGAAGGAAAGTATGCTGGCAGGCTGTACGAGTATTGAACATGTCCATTCAATCCTCTATGTGCATAAAAAAAACCTTCCATCGATGGCTCCATAAATCTTGACGTCCTGTGATTAACTGCAGCCCTTCACCTCTCTGGGACAGTTGGCCTACATTTGCAGCACGAACCAGTGCGCGTGGGTTCCCTCAGTAAAGGATGCGATGAAGTTGAGTTTACCTAAACCCATTCGTTAAATACATTGTGTCTATATTGCAGCGTCATTTCTTTCCTTTATTACTCAGAAACCACATTATGCAAATGCCCGCTTAGCTCTTCCCACGTCGGCCCGATTGTGGTCGGTATAACTGGACCCACATCAAACATGTCCTAGAAAATGCAGTTGAATGATATCAAAGCTGAATCTTGTATGCTCATTTGTTCTGCGTGCAAGTACGTATTGTTGCTTCGGTTGTATTAGATATAGCACATAGATCCGCGGAGGTTACCACCTTGATGTATGCAGATATTCGTCACACCACAAACAACCCCCGCTCACGTCGATAGTTTGTACTAATAGTAGATTGACCAACTCTTCAGTGGCACACTGCCTTACCACAGGCTGGGGCACGAAGTACGTCTCATTTTAAATTAATAGGAAATATTAAAGAGGGAATCGTACAGTTTGAATACTTCGGAAGAAAACTTAGCTTGTACTTTGTTGACAGACGGCGCTTGGAACACATCTCAATCAAATGAGAATTAGCTGTTTTCAGCACTGCCAGTTTAGTGTGCAGTAATAAACCTGCGCCTCCTTTGCTGCGTACCTTACAGCTCTGACATCCGCAGATGCGAATATTCGCCCCCCATCACTAGTAATACTACTCCTTTTCATTTAGAGGTCAAAATTGTACGCAGAGATTTGCATCTTCGGCCCAGTGACTAGTGAGCCACAATGGCAATCCGCTAGTAACGACAAAAGCAGTCCACTCCGATTGCGTTACGCAAGTACTCCAGTCTCAGTGAGACACAGCATTTTCACCCCAGGCGCCACAGTGGTACGTAGCCTACTCGCGACATCACCAGAATGCAGTGGCGGGTCGTACCCTGCGTTAGGTGGGCCCGTTGTATTTATTTGGAATCAGTTAGGTGGAAAAGCAAATTCCTATGCAGAAGTCAAGTCTGGAATGTGAGTAGACCTGAATTCAGCACAGTAGTAGTAGAAGTTAAACTAGAAAATGGCTTTTCTACCTAATAGCTTAAAAAAAATACGGCGGATCCCACCTTACACAGCACGAGCCGCCGCTGCCAGTAAGTAGTGCAGCTCTGTGGTCGCAAAGTAAGTTCGCAAATTCTCTCTCACCACACGCAAGACTGTGACAATAAAAGAACGAGTTCTCCACTCAGGTCCTTTATTTAGAAGAAGAACCCAAGAATTTTGCCTCCCAAGTGTTTCCTCTTGGCTTCTTCATGGTCCATTATACCATCGGAGGTCGTGAGCACCACGTGTCTGCAAAAGAAAAAAAGAAAATTAACGCTACAGCAATAGTTGATACAGTGACGTGAGGTTGAACGCTTGCAAACCGAAGATTTGGAGAAGTCATTCTGACACCAATGCAGCACCGAATTCCCCTTTAGACGCACAGTCATCACTTCGCAGCGGTCTCAAGTAGTAGTAGTATACAAGTTTGGTCGCGAAGTTGCTATAGGCTGCATCGCACCGAAGGTCAAGTCTCTAACCTCAGCATTTCTACAAAAGATCTGGAGCTGACTGCGAACTTTTCAGCGTGAGTTTTCTCTCCATTGTTTTCCCAGGAAATAAGGCCCAACCACTCCAACTAGACGAGAGAGAAATTAAGAGACCACTGTGTGTGGCGTCCCTTCGTGGCCCCCACAAAGGAGCAGGTGAGACTCGCTTAAGGAGGCCACCTCGTGGAGCAGGAGGGGAAAAATGGAGGAACTACCCAACTTCACTAACTAAACTTAGCAGTAGGAGCGGCGGCCAGATGCAGCATTGCCCGCGGTTACATCACCCATCAACCTTAGGGGAGCGACGCCCAAACTATTCTGACAGAGGTGGGGTCAGTTAGAATATCTGTTACCCTGCCAGCAAATATTTTGATATAAATTAGTCAGACAGAATAATCGATCATCACCAAAATTTAATCATTTATATTTTTTAAGTCTTTCAACATTAACATCTCCTGTAAATTTCATAAAAATCGGTTCATAACTTTTTGAGCTATGTATTCTGCTAACAAGTATAAAATGAAACACACACAGAGATAAATGGATCATCACAAAAATTTGGTCATTTAATATACGCTTCGTAATATAGCAACCTAACAACTCGTGTAAATTTCATAGAAATCCGTTAATGACTTACTGTGTTGCGGTACTAAGAAATACAAACGGTTAAGCGGATCTTCACCAAAAGTCTACCATTTGCTACTACTCAACAAGCCTAACAATCCCTGTAAATTTTGTGAATATCCGTCCATAACTTTCTCAGCTACCTTGGTGATAAACACGACAAAAACAACCTCCTAACCGGAAGTAATAGCTAGGTCATAAATTTCAAACTACAGGTAAACCTTTTGAGAGGTAGGGAATGCGGACTGAATAATGTGTACCTTACATGAAGAAGGCACCTTCAACCACATCAAATTAAAAAGCCCAGCAACGGTGCACCGTATCATAAATTATAACAACTTCAAAATACCAACTAGAATATAAAAGAATCATAACTAAAATTGGTGACTAACAGACATCCTACCTTCAGAGTTTCACGTACCTGATATTGGCCTTTGTACGAGTGCTACCTATAAGAGCTCCTCCGCCTCTATATTTATTCCAAATGTAAGCTTCCCTATCTACGGCATATAGCTACTGACCAAAAGGGAGCAAACAAGAAGAGGTATAT
Organism: Parhyale hawaiensis; assembly: GCA_001587735.2. Lineage (NCBI taxonomy): Eukaryota > Metazoa > Arthropoda > Malacostraca > Amphipoda > Hyalidae > Parhyale > Parhyale hawaiensis. The sequence continues at coordinate 722,485 of LQNS02277998.1, read as the reverse complement.
GGTATGCCAAAAGAAGCGTGGAACCCATGAACGAGGGTGCCCTACACAGGATCAAAGCTCCCTGGCCTCTAGACACTCACCCGAATTGTCTGGAGGGGAGGAGATTGTTGGTCCATTTGTCAATGGAAAGATTAGTGACGTCAAAACGAGGCGAGATGACTCCGCACTTCATGATTCTGCCAGTGAGGTTAACCACAATCTTGTTGGATCTGTGATCGTCTATGATCTCGAACTCACCAATATAACCTGCACAATAAAAACAATGCTTACAATCTTACATTTCACACATAGGTTGTTTTTATTACCATGATTATTTTGAATGTGAGCCTCTCTAGCAGCTCCAACGGCCATTTCAGAGAGGAAGAGGGACACGCAGTGCGTACTTTCAAGGAAAGCAGGCACCCAGTGCAGGAAGGAGCACAGCAATTGGAGGAAGGAGAAGAATAAAACTGCGCGAGTTGAAGAAGGGAGCACAAAGTCCCAAAACTGAAAACTAACGAGATCTTCCTAGGAGCAAGACTTCCGATTAATGCTTTTTCCCTTGAAACTGACAGGTGTTTTTATCAAATTGAGGCAAGACAATAAAAACACGGTCGATATTTATCTCTCTTCAATTCCATCTTCAAACATTCCTTCAAATCATCCTGTTAACCAGTGGTTTTTCATATTGAATTCAAATTGAGCTGAACCGACTATTTCACAAACCTCAGGTAGGTTGAAAAAAATTATTCTCCCAATTAATTTTTGCCTCCATGGAATGAAGTTGCAATTGCATTACTAAAGTAGAATTGGCCATGCTAGCTTTTCAGATACTATATTTGAGCCTAAGACTAATTTTTTCTAAAAATATAAATATATTATTAATGATGTAGGTACTCCAGAGTCCAGGGTATTAACGGGTCAAGCAAATCAATGCAACGCATAAGCACTACAAAAGAAAATCACCAAGTGCACTGAGGCCCGTGATCAGACCTATAATGAGTATAATCATTAATAATCCGTTCCCAGGATATAATATTGGGAAGGGTTCGGATGGACGGAGAGACAGCTCTCTTATTCTAGTAAAGATTGTGTGTTCTCAGCGACAATTGAACTGACACCTCAGAAGCAAAGCACAATTGTCATATCAAAGAAACTCAAATCAGGGCACAACACTCGTTTCTGCACCACGCCACCATCAAGTGATTATGGAAGTAACGCTAAAACAGGCTTAATATACATAGAATAATTTAAATGGACTCACCATTTTTCATCATTACAGTGAGAAATTTCACTATAACTTTAGATGAGGGCCTAATCAGCACCTGAAAAAATAAAAGGACATGTGACTCTACTGTTACAAGAAACTTTCCTTCACATTTACAGTATATTTCTTTGCAGAACAATAGTGACTGCCCTTCACTCTTAATACCCAGATATACCTAGTAATTCCTATAGTACACCTCTTTTTTTTATTCCCTTGCCTTTCATAATTAATACAGAGGATGAGCTACTGCATAATAATTCAAAATGAAAAATCAGCATGTTAAATTGAAGCAGCTGGATACAATGCTGTACGGTACAAGAAAAAAGTGGTAAGGGGACCTAAGGGATGAAAAGATTAGGTAATTTATTAATATGAAAAGCACTCAGCAAGCATACCTCAACCAGGCAAGGCAATAGCAAAAAATTGAACTAGGTACTAAATCAAGGATTTCTTTACTTTCAGCAAAATTTAATGATTAGTGCCTTTCAACATTTCAAACAATCTATAGATACTGTAATTCTGCTAGTCCCTCCATTAGTTAACTACTAGAACAATGATGTTTTTATTAGTATTAGATAGGGTGAAAATTGGACATCCTTGATGCATGGGAATGATCAGTAATAGAAGGGCTACAGTTCAAATCTTAAGCTGCTGCTGCTGCTGCTTGCAGCTCATAAGTCTTAGGTAAAAGATTCACTGCCTGTCATGGAACACTTTTCACTCTGAGTAGGTATGCATGACACAGGCCCAAAGCATCGTGTCGACACGCCCTGCATGAATGCATTTAAGCACCTGCAACAGAAGACCACCTAGCATTAAGGACCAGGCTGCGCCCTGATCTGGTCTTCTTACTATCATAAACAACACACTGACATCGCAAGCATGTAGTGCACGGCAAATAAGCCATTAGCTTTGTCTTTACAGTGAGTGATTGTCATCTGTAATATTGAAGCTACAATATACAAGAGTTGTATTTTGATGTGTGTGCTAGACACTGCAGAACTTACTATGTGTCCATATGAGTGAATTACATATTCCCCCAGAACGATAGATGATGTGATGGACTGAATGTGTCTGCAATCGTCATCAATGTTTTATTCTATACAAATCTCTAAAGTATTCAGTCCATGATATCATCTATCGTTCTGGGGGAATATGTAATTCACTCATACGGACACAGTGAGTTCCGCAGCGTCTAGCACACACATCAAAATACAACTCTTGTATATTGTAGCCTGACTAGCCTCAGTATTACAGTTAACAATCACTCAATGTAAAGACCAAGCTAATTGCTTAGTTGTCGTGCACTACACGCTTGCGATGTCAGAGGGTTATGGTAAGAAGACCAGATAGGCGCGCAGCCTGGTCATAAAAGCTGTCTGGTCTGCTGTTGCTGATGCTTACATGCATCCGCGGAGTTTATGTTGGGCATGTCGACACAGCATCACACTGAGGAACAATGCTCTTATTCTGTAAAATTTTCATCATTACTTCGATATTACATCATATTAGAACGGGTAAATTAGGATTATATGGGTCTAAGATATCACTGAAGAACATTGCTTTTGTTAGCTATGTGTTATGTAGAATTTTTCCAAGTTTCAGCTAGTTACTATTATTATATTCAGAAGTTTAGGTATATATTCCACTACAAAGATGATGTCACAGAGGAAATAAGAAGCAACATATAACAAGACAAAAGACACGTGCAACCCAGGCACGTAGGTGTTCTCAAACCGGTTCAATGTGCAAGGGAACAAGTTGGGAATGAAGAGGAAGAACAGATAAAAGCAAGATCAGTAGGAGTACAAAATCAGATGGAAGCACAGTGGGTACAAAAGAGACATCCCAAATACTTAGGTAAAGCCAAGGCCTTAGGGTAACCCAAAGGGTCTGTCTGGTGGTACTGCTCCCGTAACATAGTTTGGGCAAACCTAACCCTATGGCTTTTAAAGTAGAAAAAGGGACACCACCAAAGTATGTAAATAAAAAAAAAAAAGGAGAATCAAAGTTTAAAATATGCAAGGAAAGAACAAGTCAAGAATTAAATGCATAATAAAATTGAAAAAGTGGAAGGGGTATAGTGGGCTCATATAGCTCAAGCAACCTAAAGGGTCTTTTCTTGGAGGCACAACCTCCAATATAGGAGGAAGAAACCTTGCTTTCAATCCCATCCAGATACTGCCTCCTAGAGGAAGCAGGAGATGCATTTGTGGTAAAAAAAACTATGGCATGGTAACTTTGATGTAAGAAATGTCAAACACCCGTAAAAGAAAAATTAATATATCTCCTAAACACCCACCAAAAATGCCTGCAAGTTGTAAATTTTGATGTGATGACACCAGCAATGATGAACAGTCAGTTTTGGGCCAGTTTCTTATGAGAAGCTGAGAAAAGACTTCTACAAAATAGCAATATATAAAGCCATGTAGCATGGTACAAATACAGCTATATTTTTTCTATACCAGGTGTCTTGTGGATGTCTGAATAGAGTTATCTGGGATTGACAATTGACATGCAAAGTGAAACTTGGTCATAATGCACATGGTGAAAAGTCAAATGCATCATCTCCAGAGGGCCAGGCGGTTTAGAGGAGATGCACTGCATTTGGAGGGCTATTAGCTATGCAAGATAGCTACTAATGCAAATCAGAGCAGATTATGTGAAAGCAAAGATTTTTCTCACATATTTGATGCAAAGCATACGAGGATGTATGCATTACTAACAAAGTTATAGGTACAAAATGCTAAAATTCACCTAAATATATGTCTCCTTTGGGTGGCTCACTCTAAGAGCCCCAATTAAGTATTTCACACTCACCTGCCTCTTGCCCTTCTTCTCTGCATTATTGATGCACTTCAGTGCATTTGCAAGTGTGTCCATAAGCACCATCCTGACTTTGAGTTAGAACTTCTTGACCCTGAAGTATAAAAAGAAGTTACTTCAGTTAGCTATAGTAAATCTCAGAGCCAAAACAAGTTACAATGAGAATAATTTCTTCAGCATCCACTAGTGGAACAGAAACTACTCACCTCTCCCTCTGCAGCCCTCAAAGCCCCAGAGCATGACAGTCAGATTAGGGAGACAAGCACAGCCCCATGTTCTGGCACCAGCAAGAAAATACACAGGTAGATCTATTCATTAAAGATTGATAATTTTGTTTGAGTGGACACAACATTTTTAGCTTAAAAATAAGCCAAATCTCTGGTTCTCTCAAGTTACAAACATTGTTCAAAATGTTCTCTTTGAACAACCATAAGATTACATTAGATAGGCGGCAGTAGACGAACCAAAAGGCCCATTCCCAATAAGACACCAGGAATTACACCCCGGTCCTCTATGAGCTATTGCCATTATGTTAGTAGAATGTAGAGGAATGGAGAAATGAGAAGAAAAAAAAATGGAAGACAAAAGAGAAAAAAGAAAGGAGAAAAATAGAAAAGGGGAAAAGAGTCTACGCCAAAGCGTTTAAGCGATAGCCATTAATGCCCGCAAGCATGATCGATGGCCGCTGATACGCGGAGCTTAAATAGGGTAAGACGGGGTGATTTCGCCGCGGGTGTTTTTTTCCTTATAGAGCCTATATCTCAAAATGAAACTGACATACAGAAAATCTGAAAGTGTCCAGTGGTAGAGGAGTTACTAAGGATCAAATTAGGCTATTTGAGATGCATTTCATTGCTATAGAGAGGGGGAGGGGCAGTAAATAATAATAGTAATGGAAAAAAGACGGCGAATTCACCCCACGGCAAAATCACCCAATTTTACCTAACAAAAAAGTGGGGTGGCGAAATAACCCAATAGCGGGGTGTTTTCACCGCCACGTACCACTTTTTTTTCTAAGTCCTTATTACAGGTCAAAAAAAAAAAAAAATTTTTTTAGAAAAAAATCAATACTGCAAACTTATGGCCACCCTGAATGTATACCTCATTTCATAGTGTGGCACTTCTCGCCAAGATCTTGGCGACAAGTTTGCCACCCTCGGAAATGCGGGTGGGCGCCTATGAGCGCCGCGACCTGTGGAACCTCATTTCATAGTGTGGCACTTCTCGCCAAGATNACAAGTTTGCCGCCCTCGGAAATGCGGGTGGGCGCCTATGAGCGCCGCGACCTGTGGAACCTCATTTCATAGTGTGGCACTTCTCGCCAAGATCTTGGCGACAAGTTTGCCGCCCTCGGAAATGCGGAATGTATATAAACTGCACTAAAATTTGCCAGTATCCTCACCGTATTTTGGTGATATTAAATAAAACTGCTTTTGCGGCGAAATCACCCCTTTCTACCGTATTATATCCAGAAGTTTAAGTCTCCAAAACAAAGCAACATCAAATAGGAAGAAAGAAGGGACATATAGTATGATAGACACAGTTACCCCATGCACTAGGTTGTTCCTACACAGGATCAAGAGGAAGTCAGGGAAAAAAGGGAAGAAACATCAGTACTATGAAAAGATGGGGAATTTATCTAGCAAAGTGGCATTAAAAAAAATTGACCTTTTTTCATTCTATGTTTTTTGGGGTGTAGATTAAGAATCTGAAGTCCGTTTGTGGTGGTCGGACCTAGTTTCTGAGATATTTTGCTTTGAAGTTCCCATGTTTTCCTATGGGGAAAAATACCTGGTGATGCCAGAGTGTAATGGAATAGCTTTTAAATAGGTTTTTAACCTAACCTAACCAAAACAGGCCTTGCCTCCCTAACCTGTTCCATTACACTCCACCATTGCTGGGTAATTTTCCTTATAGGAAAACAATGGGAACTTCAAAGTCAAATACATATCTCAAAAACTATATCAGAGTCCCAAAAAAAAATAGAATAAAACAAAAAAAAGGTCAATTTTTTTTAATGCCACTTTGCTAGATAAATACCAAAGATGGGAAGGAAGCAAAGTAAGCACAGAAAAAAAAATGTCCTAATGGCCTAGCTAAAGGCTAAAGTAAACTACACAAGCCCCCTGGAGCCTGGAGTTGCCGGACCCCATTACACAGAATAGGCAAACCAAGGAGCTGCAATTGTTCAATGTGCTTCAACGCTGCTCTGGACGCAATTTAGGGAGACTGCCAAAAATCTTCCAATCTTCCCATACTTTGCAGTCTGGGTTATACCTAGGGAAAACTACCAATTGTTCGGTTTGCATGTCTATTCTGGCTCCATACTGCAGAATAGGTCAAGGATTTAAATATCTCCAGTGATGATTTACCATATTTCTCTGACCTCCTGGAGATGGGGATGAATTTGCATTTATTCAATACTGTGGAGTATTTCTAGTCACAGTGCTCAAAATGAATCAATTATGGCACTAATTTCAAGGACACATTAGTGGAAAAGCCACAATTTTGGTGACTCATTTCAGTCATTTGACATACTCTGCAGCCAAGGACTGGCTGCCTCATTTCAGAGTGTAGCACATCTTGCCAAGATCTTGGCGAGTAGTCTGCCACCCTTGGAAATGCGTGTGGGCGCCTATGAGCGCCGCGACCTGTGGAACCTCATTTCAGAGTGTGGCACTTCTCGCCAAGATCTTGGAGAGTAGTTTGCCGCCCTCGGAAATGCGGGTGGGCGCCTATGAGCGCTGCAACCTGTGGAACCTCATTTCATAGTGTGGCACTTCTCGTGAAGATCTTGGCGAGTAGTTTACCGCCCTCGGAAATGCGGACTGGCTGCATAAAATAACACACACGGTGTGTGATATTCTATTACCTTGATACAGTTGATAGTGTGAATGGGCACCAATCATTACATCACAGCCAACTATTGCTTCTCTTGCCCTAACTAGAGTACCTACTCCTCATTTCATAGTGTGGCACTTCTCGCCAAGATCTTGGCGAGTAGCTTGCCGCCCTCAGAAATGCGGGTGGGCGCCGCAACCTGTGGAACCTCATTTCATAGTGTGGCACTTCTCGCCAAGATCTTGGAGAGTAGCTTGCCGCCCTCGGAAATGTGGGTGGGCGCCTATGAGCGCCACAACCTGTGGAACCTCATTTCATAGTGTGGCACTTCTTGCCAAGATCTTGGCAAGTAGCTTGCCGCCCTCGGAAATGCGGATTTCATACTGTGGCCCTTCTTGCCAAGATCTTGGCAGTCGTTTGCCGCCCTCGGAAATGCGGTAGCTACCTACTAAACCCAGGTAGGATATTTAAATCTTCAGCCTTAGAGTAAGAAATAAATACAAAAACAGAAAGAAAGACAAGATCAACCATGCAGATGCACTGCCATGCTGTAAATTTAGAACTGCAAAGTCAAGATTGGTACTAGGCCTAACAGTTAGGGCTATGCAGTGTTTAAGGTATTGACATCTTTGAATTACTTTTCCTATTTTCATTTTCCCATACTTAAAATATTCTTTTCTTATGTGTGTTAATTCTCCACTTTTCTGTTCACATCCTATTTCAGTGCCACTAAGGCCAATTATGGGTGCCGTCTAACTATTAGGCTATGGTCGTCCGGTTAAGACTAGCCCACTAGGCTAGGCCTGCAACCGCTAATAAGTCACGATCTCAAGAAATTCGGTACTGCGTGAAGACTCAACGCTTGCTCAGTTCCCACTTGACTAAATACCAAAAAGCGTGGCTTCAATTATATTTCTCATTTGGAATTCCATATACATCAAGAAGTAATGGAAACCTTTGTTATTGTTTACGACTGATAGTAAACATCTAACATTTCAACAAGAATGCGCAACCGCCGAGAGCCGACAAAAGAGTATGTGATTTCATATTAATAACCCCTTAATGTTCAATCAATTCTATCACCAATAAACGATGGAATTTAGCAATTTACCTGCAAAGAAGAAATTTCACCGAACACCACTACACGTTACAGAACCGCTACCATGACTTAAAAGGACTGAGCGAATGGTTCTCACTGAGGTCTGAAGTAGGATTGGCGCTCACAACATCTATCACAGCACTTTTTTTTAGAAATACCCGTTCCAGTTCTATTAACAGGGTGATGTGCAATAGGGCATGGGCAAAACTGCAACATCCTATCTTTGGATCAATTTGCCTGCATAGCTCTAAATATTACATGTTTTGCCACCACAGGGTGGCCTGTCACAGCAAACTCTCAGGAGCAGAAGCTGCTCCGGTTACTTGACTATACAAGACACTACCATTCACCTCTGCAGCTCCCCAAGCCCAGGTACCCCCAGTATAGGACAGCCAGACTAAGGAGGCATCTACTCCAGCTATAGATACCTATTAATTCCTAAACAACAAACAAGACTACCCATACCTAAACCATGCAAGTTCTCACAGTGGAGCCCAAGTAAGTTATAAACATCTTAATCAGTGCTAAAAAGCATTTATTCGTAACAGCCACCTCTCTCTTACCCCACACCTGGCACTCCTTGACACACTCAGTCAACCTCACACTTAGAAGCAGTTCCTGTTCACTTTCATTCGTTGGGCGATGTGCAATAGGGCACGGGAAAGCCCGCAACATCATAGCTTTGGATCGACGCACCTGCATAGCTCTAAATAATACATGTTTTGCCACCACTGGGTGGCCGGTCACAGCAAACACACGGTAGCAAAAGCTGCTCGGGTCACTCGACTATTCATTATACTGCAACTCAACACTGCAGCTGACCAGGCAGTAAAGCACGTTGATCTGTGGACTCTAGATAACGTTGTTAGCACATTAATTGTGAGTGCGTTGTGAGACAACGTGCTGGCAACTCTATGTCATCAGTCATAGCTACCTGACATTGTCAAATCATCTCCAGATAATGCTGTTAGCACGTCGTATCACAACATGATGAACACGTTCTCAGCACGTCAAATCATAACATGCCAGGGACGTATCCAGCACGTTGTATCATTACGTACAACGTGCGTGGCCACAATAGACAAAAAGACGCCCTAAGAAAATGCCCGGAAATGTTGTTACCACGTTGTGATACAACCTGCTAACAACGTCATTTGGACTCCATAAATCAATGCGCCACAGCTTACCACGTTGATTCTACGTCGAGGGTTAGCGGGGATCCAGTGTCCAACAAATTAGGGGTGCAGCACCCGGAAGTATTCATTCATATATGTCTGCTCGGTTGTGAAGTTGTTGTGCGCTAGGGGCATTTACTGTTATCCCTAAGCATATATAAGGCCCTTATATGCAATTATCGATCCAATTTAAACACACAACAACCCCAAAGGAGGGTTAAGGAAGCAGCGTTTAGGGAGCTTGTTGTATTGCGTGCGGGATTATCATGTGGAAGATGCTTGCCTCCCCTTTGTGTTACCGTCTCCTCCCTGCACACGGTAGAAAATACAACATCAAAATTGAAACGTGCGGAGCGCCCTGCTTAAATTCTTACTGTAATTAGCGTTAGATCTACGGGGAATGGATTTGGCGATGTGGCTTAATTTGCACTACAGCACTTGACTGTTGATTTTTCCTGTTTGGCGGGTATGTCTCGTCGGACAGGAGGCGTTGATTGCTGTTTGCGTTTTGTTCAGGTGGTTGCAATTGAGTCCGGGTTCCTTAGGAGCCTAAGACTTGCGTTGTCTCCGTTTGGAATGTGGGTAGGCTTCTGAAGTTCTTATCCCCTGCTAGAACTGCCCAGAAGATATCGAGTGGGTCTTTGCGCTATAATGCGTGCCTTGACCCTTTGGCGTGTTTCCGTTCCCTCTGTAGCTTTACTTCGTCAAATGCCTCAAACTCGGGCTTTTTGTGTGAGATCCTAGAGAACATAAACATTATTCCAGGGCGGCACTTGACTCATACATATTATGTGCGTGGGTGAAGATAAAGGTATCCTACGTTCTAAGTCTAAAATGTTCACACGTACATAAGGTAACCATCCTAAAGAAAAGGCGATTATTTACCACACTACATACTATATCGGTATATTACATCGTACTGTCTACAATTACACTGTTATAGATACGATTTACGTAACACACAAACGGACATACCGGCAAAAAAAGCACTTGGAACTGTACTTGTATGCATAAGTTTACACTAAAGCCGCGTCTACACGACGATCTTTTTCGTCGAAGTTTGTGATCGCGGAGAGATTTTGATCGCTATACACACGCGGCAAGCCTTCGAAGTCCGTGATCTTTGATCGCCGACAGTACTGGAAATCACGATCAAAAATCACGATCACAAAAAGTTTGAAAACTATATTTCGCTCTGTAAATAGATGTATCTAGTTTAAATATATTATATTGTAATTAATGCATCACTTTTTATTTCAATTTACCCACCCGCATAGCGAATTTTGTTTATGTTTGTTTCGAACTTCTGTACAGCGGGAAGCTTTTGGCAAAAATGTTTGCCAATTAGTAATAACTGTAGCATATTCCTCAAGTTACGTCTGTATCTTCTTTTTTTTTTCATTGGTAAAAGCTACAATGGAGCAAGAGTTCCGTTTGAATGGAATAAACGGATGTACTCAGGCCTCAGGGTGAATTGCAGTAGATATTAAATAAATTTATGTATAAAAAAATGAGAAATTATTGTTCTATCGTGTGCATTTCTGCATTGGAGAGGATGCCAGTGAATGAATTTTTAGTTATACTTTTTGCCAGTATATATAAAGTTTTACCCGCCAATTAGCATCAACAACTACAATAAATATCTGACCGTCGACCGATAATGTGAGGGTGGAATATCGATTAATTGTAATGGAATGCTGAATTCGCGTGTAGTGACCTTGAATTGATCGTGGCTTCTCTTTCTCATATAGTTGAAACAAGGAGGCGAAATTGTTTGTGATTTTGATCGTCGATTCTTGTGTTTGTGATAGCTGAAAAGATCGTCGTGTAGACGCGGCTTAACACACCTCCAGTGGTAGGAGAGTTAAGAGCGCGCGCTCGATGACACTGTTGGTTTTCGACTAGTGGGCCGAGCTGCTGGGGACGTTATATAGTTATGTGTTCCATATTACTGAGTTCTGTTGTATAATTATAGCGTACAACCTCTTCCCATAGAAATTGCGCGTATTAGGCTATCAATAAAATATAAAAGCCAAGTTAGTGTTTTTCAGTGCTTTAGGAGTTAAAATCTATGAATCGCTACC
>LQNS02277998.1:650442-684858 GCA_001587735.2 Parhyale hawaiensis | reverse complement strand
GGGTTTGGCGCTCGGTCATTTCAATGGGTGGGCAGCTGGAACCCCGAACCTGCTGCTCTCTCATTATGGGCAATGATTTTTTTGTTTACATTCTTTTCTCTTTACTGATTTTTGTAGATTATAAATTTTACCTGCTGGTTTAAACCACATCTTACATCATGTATTACGAGATTAGTTTGAATGTCTTTTGTTATATGAACTTGTATTTATTAGGTCCAAGAAGCGTTATATGCTTATAGCGACCAGTTGTCACTTGTCGTCTTTTTATATATTGTGACTATTCCTGTTTTTATGAATATTGGTGACAAATAAATTTCTATGGAGTTTCTATGGAGTTTCATCTCTTTTCTTACCTATGTTCCAAATCTTTTTTGATAGTCAAATTGATAGATTACTGTGATACAAATACTAAGTAGCTCCTTTCATTTAATTGCGTAATTATATTTATAAAATCGGATTTATTTAGATTATCATACTACTATTACTCATGAATTTATCGTTTATTTCAGACCACTATAGCCAAACAATTCGAAACTAGATGTACAGTGTTTGTATTGGATTTGTAAGTGGCACCTTTATTTGAACGAATCCAGGATGCAGTGTCGAATGTTTGTTTGAACACCTTCTTTAAGGGCGCCCAAGTGCCCATTCAGGAGCTGTCGACACAATGATATAGTACCATCTATTTATTCAAGAAGGGCTCGAGAAAAATGGGGTTGCAAACATTGTGTGCTCTGTAGAAAATTTAAATGGAATAAGTTAACTTGGATGCAAGTACTGCACATGAAATCTATCAAGAATTATCTGTTGATGAATTAGCGGGAATAGCTAGAGACTTGAGAACACTCAGAGATTACGCAGCTATTATATTGTCCTAGGCATCTCTACTGGCGATCCAAGGGAAGGAAAAGGAAGGAACACTTAGTATGTCGATAGAAACGCGGGTCTGCCGTAACAAGGTGAACCAACACACTAGGTAACAGCAAGTCGGGAAAGAGGAGGAAGAACTGATTAGAATACAGCCAGCAAAGTATTAAATCAGGAAGGAAGCAAAGTGGGCTCGAAAGAGAGACGTCCCAAAGGCGTAGCTAATTTATAGATCAGCCTACATATTCCCCCTGGGTCGCTGTTCCTTAACTCAAGATGGGGTAAAGTCGGTCTTAAGTGTGTTCCCATGCTCACACCATCTGTTGAAGGTACGACTGTCCAGGGTGTTCAAATGGCATTTCTCTTGTGCAGGATAGCAATAGATTTTTGAACACTTCCTGTGGACAGAGAGGTGGCTGGAGAGATGGGTGATGGTAAACGCGCGACATAATGATTTCAACAGTTTCATGGAGGGCTACGTTCGTAGAAAGTGATTGAACGTCTAATGAAACGACATTATCTGCGGACAGTCGTACCTTAAAACAAATGGTGTGAGCATGGGAACACCTTTACGACCAACTTTCGCAGACTGTTATATGTCGCATCTTGAAGAAAAACTTCTGTCTCAAGAACAACCATCAGACCCGAAATATTACAAACGATACGTAGACGTCATCATGGCCGTATTTTCAACTGCAAAGCATCTTGACTGCTTTAAACGAAGACTGCACAGCAACTCAACCCTGAAGTTCACCCATGAAGAAATGAAAGACGGCAAATTTCATTTTTTGGACGTTCGCATACAGCTACAAGGAACACATTTCGCCACATTCGTCTTCATCAAACCCACAGACAATGGATCCTACACCCACTTCAATTCACAAGTACCTCTATCCTACAAAAAATCAGTAGCAAAGACACATCTCCATCCAGCCTGAAGTATAGTTCATCTTGGAATACCTACACTTGCCGAAATGAAGCAAATAAAGAAAGTTTTAACAAACTACGGCTTCTGACATTACTGGTCAGGTACCACAGCAACCAGCACCGCACTGAAGAAACAGTTGACCTTTACCTACAACTTCATAACTTGAACTCCTACAGAAAAGATTCATACTTTCTAAGCAATACCATCTCACAGCACTTTCAACCTGTCGACCCAGCGAAGAAAATGACAGTGCAGCCATACTACAAACCTCGGAAACTTACAGTGTTCTTCAGCACCAGACCAAAAGTACCGGACCTCCAGCGTGAGGGCGTGGTCTATAAGTTCACGTGTACACATGCCAGCTGTAATGCTACGTACATTGGACACACGACCTGCGCGCTGGAACGGAGAGTAAAGCAGCACCGGTACTCTTTTACGGTATCTTCAAGCATTACATAGACGATCACCAAACGGAACCCTCCCCTCCCCAATCGTCGACTTCGACTTCCGTCGAAATCTTCTGATACCCATTGGGCCAATGTTGCGGTAGGGGCCAAAATGGCGTGTAGAACACGAGATTAAGTTGAGCAAAGGCATTTGGCGTTTACACGTTGAAGATCGGGTGAAAATTGCGAAAAATAGATTTGGGGTAAAAATTGTGGAATACTTCCACGTAAATATGCACGTAATTTTTTACGGGGTTTGTCACTCCGGTTTTCTATCGCGCCATTTAAATATTTATTAGTTAATGATTCTATTGTGTTCGTAACAGTTTTCTATTATGAAATAAATATTCAGATTACTCAGTAATTAACAATCATATGCCTTTATTACACATATTATAACATTCTATCTACTTTATTATGTTGCACTACAGTATAGATACAGAATATATTCAAAATACGGGATAAATAAGAACGAATGATAAAGTAAACATATATTGATTGAATAGCTTTCAAAAACGTGAAATGATATATTCAATAACTTATATTAGCTATATCAATAATTTTTAGCTACGTATTTAACAAATTTAAATAAACTCAACATACTGTAGCAATCAAACTCACACTTTTAATACATGCGAAAGCTAGACTGAATTGTATCAGCTTGTGAGTTTCCGGTCATAGCCTTGCAATTGAAAGAAAAAGGTTAAAGGGCTAAAAAGGGCCAGAAAATATCAAAAAGAGAGCTAAAAAGGGGCTAGGGCTAAATTGACCATTTTACTGGCTAAACTACTTGGAAAAGGGCCAAATTCAGCTCCTTTCGGGCTAAATTAGCAACACTGTTGCCAGACGTCAACGGAGAAGTGCAGTCGGGAGCCTTATGAACTAAAACCACACGCGCAAATTGGCGCTACAACAACATGTACATTATTGTATGGATATCATATGAAAATCACTCAATCGTATTATGATTCATTTTTGCTTCCGGAATGAACAATGAAGAGTACTTTCAGAAGATTCTAGTTGTATATAATGTCTTCTTCCACGTGGCGCACTGTTTTGTTTTAGAATGGTTATAAAAGTTAATATTTTACGGCATGAACTGCAACGCGAGTTACCTCTTCCTTAGAAACACGAAGACGCCTCTGTCTATGCCTGTGCATTGCGCGTCCATGCATTACGAAGCTAAATTTTGCTAGATAACGATAAGAAGGACACTTAGCTCACTATATAAGGCAGGGCCTACACCACTGCAACAAGCAATGCAGTGCAATTGTTATGAGAGAAGAGACATGTTGCTAGTGACGGACAACAATGTACGGTGTGTCGCGTGATCTAGGTTGCGTCGGTGAGGACAGCAGATTTCTGTACCCGACGTTACGTTTCTTTTGTGCGGCAAATTTGTGACGTAGCTTGTTGCACTGGTATGGCGGTGGCTCACATGACTTATAAAAGCTATCGTTATTTTTTACGACGGTTCTTGCGATGACTATTAGAAACGTTAAGGTGACACTGGACTGGGAATGCTAAGGTATGACGAAGTATGTTAGCTTTAAGTTGGGTACCTTAGGTTGGGGTACCACTGGACATATTAAGGAATGAGGATTAGTTAGGAAAACGTAAAATTAGTACTAATCATGTCCAACGCAGGAACAATCGCCGTTGTATTGCAATTTCTAATTAATAGTTAGAAAATTTGGAAATAATTTTAGCTGGAAGATTTAAAAAGAAAAATCCTACATTGCCGGTAATTTTCGTATAATTGCATAGTAAAAGTCCTCAAACTCAGAATCATACAAAAGTGAAAGTTTCTTGAAACCAAGACATCGTGAAACGGTGAAAAGCTGGCATGCATCGCCATCTGCCATGAATTGAGGCGCTAGCCAACCATGATGCAGTAGGCGACTATAAGAATGGTGTAGTACTATAAAATGTGACTGGCAGTGTATATACTACAGTACAACTTGACGATTTTCTATGTATTGCTAAAGAAAACGCTTACTATTGTTAAGGAAATATGTACAACGTAGAACTTGTGTTGTCGAAATGAACACCATACATTATTTCGATTTAAGTTTTTTCGGAGTTCTACTGTACTAAAAAAAAAAAACACTGTTGATACGTTGGAATTCCCAATAATACGGTGTACGTGGACACTTAGTTCAGTAGAGAATCAGTTCACTACAAAAACGATGGCTACACTGATGTTATAGTATTTTAGTGTAACAGGGTTACAGGATTCTGAAGCACTTCATCCGGGATCAAACAGTTCTATCACAGTAAATTAGAATTAGCATTAAAAATAGAAATGTAGTACATAACTTACGAGCATAAGACTGCAAGGCACTCCACGGAAACATTAATGTACACCCGTGATCGTAAATCCACTCCTCATTGATCAGTATTTCCAAACAACATTTTTGTGCGAGTGGCAGCCTACTGTATATATTTGTTGGCTATATACAACAATTAATATAGATATATACATTAGAGCATAGACCGCAACAGTACTTGACTTTTTAGGTCTGACGCTGGCGGCCAAAAGTCGGCAACGGAAAAATGGGATTTTCTCAAGAGGTATTCTTTGCCCCCTATCTAATACTGAAGAACAAATTTCCAAGGTAGCCAACATTTTTCTCGAGGAGAAGGTGTCTTGGATACGGAGGGGACGAACTTGGGCGCTTGCCAGCATGACCGTGTCTGGACATGTTCATAATAGCTCTTGAGAAAATCCCATTTTCCCATTTTGGCCGCTAGCGTCAGAGGCAACTTGAACCTAAGAGTCAAGTACTGTTGCGGTCTATGATTATGGCTCACAGTGGTGCCCGAAAATTAGCAAAAATGAAACTACTCTATTCTAGATTTTTTTTATTGCAGGGGCTAAGTGTGCTTATATAAATCAGTGGCTACGACAGGATATTTGCATTGAGGGAGGTGAGGGGGAGGGCTGGAGTAAAATGCGGACGGGCTTCACAAGACAGTCATGTATGTTGGCTAAGTGGGAAATATATTGTGGGATTAGTTCATTATTGAGGTGAGGGGGTCTCAATCTCCCCCACGATTGGCGCTGCCACTGTTAAAAATGTTAAATGAAGTGAAGCACAGTTCCGTACAAGTGGTATCGCGACATTTTAATTTTTCCAGGAACAAGAACATTGCTATGTACTGTGCAAGTGTAACGAAGGTATTAAAGGAAAAGTTTCATTACACTGATAACAGTGCTGCAACTATGCAAAACTATAGACCCTTTGCTCGAGACAAGAAGATGCACTGGTTATCATTCTAAATGAAGAAGCGAACCAATATTCATAAACTTTCAACAGTCCAGCGAAGAATATACATGTTTTGAGATTCCGCTAAAAAATACAACAATTCATTTTTCCACACATACTAAGAAGTACGCGCGCATTACGCTTCGCAAGTTGATATTCTGGCTTAGAATAGTTGGTTATGTTTGTTTACATGAGTATAAGGTTCTATCTTTTAAATATTTAGGTATATTTTTTACTGTAAGGTGCATCTGCATGCTGTAAAAGGTAAAATGTAAGCATATGTTGTATGATACTTTGTTATTTAGAGCATAAAGGAAGCAGACACAGTTGTGTAGCGGATGCCGCACTTCTCTCGAGCAAGTCTTAATTTGGGGAGCGTTCGATTGGATAGCAAAGGTGGATCCCAGCCAACCCCACTTGACTTGTCCGGAACTACTGACAGGAACTTTTACATTGCCAATCTGAATCGCGTGGCAAGTTGCTATAGCAGCAACCCAGTATTGGTTGAGTCGCTCAAAACCTCCCTTTCCTGAAGCAGCATTGAGTTTTCGGCCGTCTCCAGATGCAGTTCCCGACGAGTGAACTCCAGTGGGATTAACTTTGTTTGACTTGACACCTTGGCACTTCTGTTTGATAACACCTTCACTCAAGCCGTCTCTAAGCACCAAAGAGATTCCCAACGTAAGTGCGACGAAGCTGTTCATGTGCTATGCTTCAGATATCGTTAGAATATACAGAATATAGGGATTGAAGAAACAAAGCCGCTTTTGGTGACGTAACTGTAAAGTCACTTGTGGCCTCCCTCGATGACAATCGTCAGCAAACCGCACTGAAAAAATTAGTAAATTATTCAGAAAAAATCATGGCAGCAAAACGCCGGAAAACCCCCAAAATTTAAGGTTGTTGCGTAAAGTATTTGAAAGAACTTTTCCGTTATTTGATGATTGATCCGTGAACTTATGAGGAAATGGTCTTTCTTTTACAATATCACTGTAAAATTCCAAGACTTTGCGGAAAGATTCAAGGCAGTAAAAATGAGAAAAAAGTAACACATGTTCATGATTTTAATTATTTACATTGTACCACGAACTTAGCAGGGCCAAAGAGGTAGTTTGATTGCCAAAAGAAAGTACGTACCCATTAGCCAGCTGGCGGGAAAGGTTCATTTTCGCCACGCTCATGACGTCATTTCCGTACTAAGCTAGCGGCGACATTGATTGGTGCCACACTCCATGTCATACGATCACATGAGCACACTTAGTGCTGCTATTGGTCTGAGAGGACGTCCTTATTCGTGACGTTACCTTAACACTCAACAAGCGGTCGCTTTGATTAGAGACACAATGCGCGTATTACCATCACGTGAGCTATTGCAGCGCTGGTATTGGTTGTTGATGATGACGTCATTACCCGTGACGTCGCCATAGCAACACTGCTTGCCAATACCTCCTCGAACTTTACTGTGGCAGGCATCAGAAGGCTACTTATCTTGTCAACAATGCAAGATTGTTCTCTTATCCTCAAGCTTAACCTCTAATGTCCACAATGACCACTAGTCACGTTTTAGATAAAGCTACTTCTGTGAAAATAGCATTTTATTGGGATGTCGGTTCTTACAGCGTTATTAAGCAATAGTTTTCGAAAGCTTAGCATTATCTGACACTGGATTGCAAGGCCCTTCGGTGAAGTAAAGGGCTAGAGGGATAATCATCCTGTCGTTTCTCTACCCTTAGCTATACCAGATTCACATCAACACTCTTTCTAACACAAGTTTCACCTTGAGTTGTATTCACTTTCCTTATTACTGTGAACCTCATCGCTCCATAATTCAATTTCTTCAATATACCCACAACAGCAGGGTACCATGCGTGTCTGACTTCTGTGCTTGAAGTGCCAGGATCGAGCCTGCCGGGGCGATCTTTGTGGAATCCCGAGTGCAGAGTCGGCAATTGCTTTGTATGCGGAGCTGTGTGGGGGCACCTGCCTGACCAGGAATGGCAGGGTACTGGGCTCCGGTTGCTGAACCATCCGTTTCGGCACCATAGCTCTTAGCCACCCGTGGTCGGCTGCAGCTGTACTTATTCCTCTGAGGCCAGTTGGCCTATATCTGCAGCACAAACCAATGCGTGTGGGTTTCCAAATTGAGGGTGCAGTCAAAGTTCACTTTACATTTACCTTTAACATTCATTACAAAAATTCATTGGGTCACTGGGTATCTTCATCAGATGTATGCTATTAGCATTAAATATCTACTTGGACTTTTCGTTAAAGAATTAAATGTACAAAATTTACAATGTCAACCCTCTCGCTAGAGAAACTCTGCTTTTGAATGAGTTTTTTTAATAAACTATTTTGTAAAAAGTAATAGCAACTGGGCTAAATTGTAACTTCAGAGAGGCAAAACTTTCGCAGAGACTACTGAAGATGTCGTCAACATTTTGAGACAAATTAATATCGCTTTAGAAACGTGTGAGAAAATTAAAGAAAAGCGCTGGAATCTACAATAAGGATACTATCAACAATGAGGGTGTTCACGTCCTGCACAGGTTACTTCACTCAGGAGTGGATGGCTTCACTCAGGAGTGGATGGCTTCACTGAGGAGTGGATGGCTTCACTCAGGAGTGGATGGCTTCACTGAGGAGTGGATGGCTTCACTCAGGAGTGGATGGCTTCACTCAGGAGGAGTTGATGGCGCTTCAGACAGCGGAGGAGCAGTTGGGGCGATGACCTTGTAGATGGTGGAAGAGGTGGTGTGAGCAGCGTTGCTTCTGCAAAATAAAAAATAAAAATGATGAGGGGCGTCGGAGCAGCGATGGTAAGTGCTCTTTTTCTGAGGAGTAAACGCACGTAACCAACATTTCCAAAGAACTCCGACAATCTACAAAAATATCTATGTGAAATTTATGCCCTTATAACTGATATGAGCACGCCCTTTAAGTCGCAATCCACTCTTTAAGAATAGTGTATGTATTTGTAAAAACTTAGAATTTTGATGCTTCATTAGCATTGTGTACTTAAAAATTATGGGGATCAAACCCAGAGTAATCCAATAAACTCCATGTCTACTAGTTTTATGTTCTAGATATCTAAATTATTTAAATATAAACATATGTTGCATTTTAAAAACTAATGAAAACTTAAATTTATATCTTGAATGCATTGGCTTGTATTAGCAACGCACAAAAAGGTAGCAAAGAATTTCAACTCCCACAAGGACCCTTCCTACCGCAAATATGCCCCTCTGACATAATCTTGCCTCTGTCGCCTTCAGTTCGTTTCGCCGCCCGCATGATTGAATGTGAAAACGTTCATTTTATTGCCCATCTCCTTCAATAGTAACCAACAGGAGCAGAAAGTCTCTCCTATATTTAATAAATAATTTTGTGCAACGTGCGACATGCACGCCACACAGTTTCCTGTTCCAACCTACAAGAAAAGTAAATGATGACCAAAAGCAAGAAATGTTTCTCGTAATGATACCAAGGGAAGCGCGATAAAAGTGAAGTGAAAACAGCAGAGGCGGGTGAAAAAGATAGTATTGGGGTCCCCATTCGTACTATTCAACGTTCTTATAAACACAACCTACCAAAAATTTATTAAGATGGCATGAGTAGCTTTAGCTAGTTTAGCAAGTAGTACCAGTAAAGTTTCGGGAATCTTTTCAAATTCGTAGTGAATCAGAAGCCAAAAGTGAATAAGTTGATGCTTAAATATATACAGCAGAGCATTCGGACGCTGTGCAGTGCGTATATAAGGACCAAAATATTGCCGTGGAAAGCCGTTCCAAAACGATGGAGCTCACTTGATGGGAGGCAGGGCTGACAGCGGCTTGAGGCGGCCTTTGAAGGTCTCCTGAGTCTCGCCTCCTGCCACACTCGCCCGCCTATTGTTGTTCCTTTTGGCTAGACTTCTTCCGAGGAAACTCTTCTTCTCGGGACTTTCTTGACTGTCCCCGGAGGACAGCGTGTCTGCATTGGACACTTGGGGACTCTCAGGAGGAGGCAGCGCTCTCCTGCCGGCGGAGTTGGACTTTACGCCCGCCCTGAAGGCTCGTATGTCTTTCGGGAAGGCCTTAGTTCCGTTAGGGAGGATAGAGTTCTCGTGGATATTGCCGTTGCTGTAGTTAGGGTAACTTCTGTCCACCCTGGGGTAAAGTCCAGCCTCGGGGGCTGGAGCTGGTGGAGGCGATGGTCTCCAGTCCTCAGGATGCTCTTCTATCCTGTTCATCGGCCTCCCTTGGTCCACCTGCCGCTGAAAGCATAACAAAAACAAATAAATCAATCGTTGCTGAGTAAGTTCCCGTGAATAATTATTATCTGCATGAAGCAGACTTATATCACAACCATTGGGCTGCTATCTACGCTACTTTCGCTGAGAACAGATCTCATTCACATCTCCTGCTCAGTACAATTGAACTCCTCAAACGGATACTTCCCAACAACAAGAAAGTTCCTGAAACGGAAATATCCTGGAATAGAGCAAATTTTAAAAACGCAGAAAATATACAAAGCCACCTGCAGGGAACTATGGCTATAGCCGAGACCACATTGAGTGACTTAGTGATTGGTTTGTAAAACTTCATTGGTAGTGTATATTATATACAGTACAGTGCAACTTGAACGAATTTACATAGTGTTTGCTGAAGAAAACATCTCCTGAACGTATTGGAAACAGATACAGATGCTGGCTGGAGAACTTGCCATTTCGCAATGGAGACAACACTTTTGTCTATTTCTTTTGGAATTCCACCGTAATATCTTTTCAGCCACAAGCGATTTCTGTCGTCTAGACATATAAACTAAAAGTAGACAGTACTTTCTTTCAACCTCGCATTCTTCCTGCATCTCTATGGGGTCAACAGTGTCTATAGTCAATCAACATGGAGATATCTCGATGCCACTGCTCCCGCTGCATATGTGACTGAGGTTTGTTTGTTAGTGCTGAGCCAGGCCATGCGGGTAGTGACGTCATTGTACCCACAGATGCTCTCGTTTTGACCAACTGCCTTCAGCGTACTGTGGTGATGAGTGTAGTGACGCCACTTAGGAACGACAACAGCTGCGTTTCACCTCTTACAAACAAGCCTTTGTTCTCCTAGAATTGCTCTTGATGCATCTCGACATTTAAATTTCATCCTAACAAAAAACCCAAACCGCAAACTACAGACCTAATAGATCAGCGTTGGAATCCCGGCGGTACACCGACATCATTACGACAGCCAGGCAGACAAGGGTGGTATCACACAGCTACGACACTCCACCTTTGTTAGGGTTTCAAATGTATTTCAGTCATTCTGACGTCAGGGTTCAAATGAAACTTCTTTCTATTTATCTACGATCTCGCTGTGATTCTCACCATCTGGACGGAGGCAGACACGATGAACAGGTCCGGCGAGGCGTAGTTCTTGGGTCCAGTAGGCAGGTCGGGGGCGTAGACGTGCTGGGAGAACTTGTCCAGGGTGTTGTTGCCCAGCTTACCACTTTCTGTCTTCTCCATGGCGGTGATTTGGGAGGTACGCACGTGGTACGGAAAGTTGGTGGCGTTGGGACGTGTTAGGTACTGCACGCAAGAGTTAGAGTGTTAGCTTATGTGCGAAAAATATACAAATAAGTAAGTAAATACATATAAAATACGGTAAGTTTGCACGTGTCGTTTGCTATCAATTAAAATGGCAATGTCTAGATTCTAGATAAGCATCTAGGAACACCAGTGATGTGCTATACAGATGTCTTACATTCTAGCAGTGAACTTAAACTATTTACTTCACCACACTCAATACACACGGTGGGGATTTATTTTACGGTAATTATAGACTAACTCTATTGCATCATCCTTACCAAATCTCAAAGTCTTATTTGACTAGAACCTAGACAAGGATATCAGCGAGAACGGATCTCGGAGTGTAATAAACCAGTATATACAATATTATACATATACTAGTGTCCCGAGCCGTCATTGTAAATGACGGCCTATTGGGTCATTAATGACTGGTGCACGTGTTCGATAAATGGCGGCAGTAAGTTACTTCAGGAAAACCCCCGCTGTCTCCTGTGCTTATTACTGTTCAGA
Organism: Parhyale hawaiensis; assembly: GCA_001587735.2. Lineage (NCBI taxonomy): Eukaryota > Metazoa > Arthropoda > Malacostraca > Amphipoda > Hyalidae > Parhyale > Parhyale hawaiensis. Next base: position 673,278 of record LQNS02277998.1, on the reverse strand, counting down.
AGGCTTCTTTATTGGAAATTCAGCATTCTGCCCAAGAAATTGGATATATATATTTTTAATGCCCCGTGCCGTCATTATAATGACTATACGCTATGATGACTATACACTCAACTTGATGACTGCACATTCAACTTGATGACTGTACACTCAACTTGATGACTGTACACTCAACTTGATGACTGTACACTCAACTTGATGACTGTACACTCAACTTGATGACTGTACACTCAACTTGATNACACTCAACTTGATCACTGTACATTCAACTTGATGACTGTGCACTCAACTTGATTACTGTATACTTAACTTGATTACTGCACACTCAACTATTCCAAGGTACCAACTTTTTTTCGCCATTTGAATGAATGAATGAATTTTCTCCTATCTTATTCCCATAGAGCGTGACAGGAAAGATATAAATATATAAATAAATAAATAAATAAATAAATAAATAAAAACACGACGTGAATTATTATATAGTAGATATTTATTTAGGAATTAGATGAAAAGCAAATCATTTTAGTTGAAATTTTATTACCCACGACGCGTTTCGCAGTAACCTCAGCTCATCAGGCGGGAGGATCAAATTTGGTGAAGAATAATTCGATGACATCTTGAAAACTTCAGAGGTTATCACATGAGGTTTGACAGGTTGTAAACTTTCGCTTTCGGCATTTCTGTGTGTCTGTACTTAGTGCAGTAGCTGAAGTGAACAGAATGGACTTAACTTAAAAAACGACAACACATTTGTATTAGAGAAAATGTCATTTATAGCTTTCGTCAAACCGGTATCATACTTACATCTTCATGTGATAAGTGCCAAAATTTTCAAGATGTCAACGAAACATTCTTCACCATCTTCGATCCTCCCACCTGATGAGCTGAGATTACAGCGAAACGCGTCGTGGGTAATAAAATTTCAACTAAATGATTTGCTTCTCATCTAGTTCCTCAATATGTACGCCATCTAGAACCAGAATATATTTATTTGTATACGATGGAAGCAGCTTTTCTTTTAAACAAGTTTCATTGTAGACCAGAGGTAGTTCTTTATTCACGATTTTTCTATTCGTTTTTTCAATTTTCCGAACTAAGTTGTTGTGCTGGAGTCCAAGGTTGTTGATTGAATTTCCCAAAGTCATTTTTGCGGTTTACTGGCAACGTTTCGAATGCATACAGCAATTCATCGTCAGGCGCAAGCACTTCTAAAAATTTCAAAATGGTATCAAGTAGCTACGTACTATCGCGTGGTATTATAGTACTCGACGAACAATTACTACAAAACTACTAATAATCAATAGCTAAATGTACACATGAAAATAATTTTAACGTTCGAGTAAATCCAGAGGCCTGTCTGTTCAGCTTAGGAGAGTATTGAACTACATCATTAAGAAGTTTACAGCCTTCAACCTTCTCATGTCCAGATGAAGGCTGTAAACTTCGTAATGATGTAAGCTATATTGGTATGAATACCACTACTTTGAGTCGTAGTTTGACCATGCATTTGGCTGGAGGAGCCCCTAAAGAACACTTGGGTACCGATCATGACCTTACCTTGACAAGAAAAATCTTGGAAGAAAACACCACTATATCTTGAGATGCTGCACCGACCCCACGAGACTGGCTATTGCTAAGGCGCTATAGATAATTCAATACTTTCCTCAGCTGAACCGACAGGCCTCTGGATTTGCTCGAACGTTAAAATTATTTTCATGTGTACATCTAGCTATTGATTATTAGTAGTTTTAGAGTAATTGTTCGTCGAGTACTATAATACCACACAAAAGTACGCAGCTACTTGACACTATATTGAAATTTTTAGCAGTACTTGCACCTGACGATGAACTGCTCTATCCATTCTAAACGTTGCAAGTAACCCGCAAAAATGACTTCGGCAAATTTAATCAACAACCTTAGACTCCAGCAGAACTTGGTTCGGAAAATTGAGATAACGAATAGAAAAATCGTGAATAAAGATCTATCTCTGGTCTACAATACAACCTATATATATCTCCGATAAAAAGTGGAGAAGCCAACGTTCCTGTCTGAAGTTATAGCTAAGTCCAAGCGAGTGGATTTGACTTTGCGCCGCATCAATCGATACCGCTTTATTATCATCCCGAGCAACGTATGTAATGTTATTATAATCAGCATTATTATCATTAGCATTATTATCGAGGGGATTTCACAACCCAGAGTTTGATCGGTTGAGCGATGTTCAGCTCAACGCTTTGGCACCGGGTCACATCCCGCGACCTAAGGCTCAGAGCACATTGTGAATGATGTGCGCTGTTCCAAGCAGAGTGCTTTTCTGGCGCTTTTCCAGAAGAACCCTCCAGATTAGCATTATTATTATTCATATGATTAAAAGGCGTTCATGGACAATACGTGAACCTCAAAAGGAGCATAACCTAGACCACCCCCATCTCCTTTCCCCAGGACGCCTCGAGCGTTGCTAAGAACTATCACGCAACGCTATTAACGGGTGACTTGAACGCCTGCTTATCAACATAACCTAACACGTATACATGCGATGAATTCCAGGCCAACAACGACTGATCTTGGGATTGTGGCACCCCACAGTCAACTGTGTGAGTTAATAAGTTAACACTGGGCAATACTGACCAAGGACTTCATGTTGTAGCTGCTGCTACTTAGCGAAAAATGTTCATATTAAAGTTACATACCAAGAAGAAAGCGTGTCCACATATGACCACGGCGTGCTCCACGCCATTGACAACCTTCTCTCGTACCCACTTGTCGATAACTAAGTTGCTGATGAGAATAATGATGGGTCCTGCGATGAACCTGTGAATGGAAATATGTGCCATGAATATTACTTTGCAATCTTATTTGTTACAGGAGGTACACTATTCTGGATAATGATGATATTACTTAGATTACGTGTTAATTGTTAATTGTTACGGTTAAATATAAACAATGAACTTAGTGAGCCACACATGAAATTACCAATAAACGCGTCTAGTATAAAACATACGTACGTAGGATATCTACATAGAATTTTTTACTACACAGAGGCGTTAAGACAACAATTAGGGATAAATATCATAACAGGATGATGGTGTTGAGCATCTTTTCCTTTTTTGTGTCCACGCGTAACATATGATTAAGTTTGGTGTACTTCCTCCTACCTCACAACCTTGGATTCTATGTCTCCTTATCACACGGTGTAGAATATAGCCAATGGGCAATAAAAGTTACCCTAGATAATGCTGCAGACACAGTTTCCTATTATGTCAGTGCGTACTACAGTATAAGGTAAGTCACTCACCACAATGTGTAGAATATGAGGAAGGGGTAGTAGAAGTTACCCTTATCAGGGTAATGCTTGAGTGTGAAGAAGCAGCTGTAGAGCAGCATGGCCCACCCGACAAGTCGTAGGATGACGAGACCATATCCCGCCGCACTCTCATACAAGTACAGCACTTCTCCGGGGTCAAAGTACTGTAAATATCCGATAACTTTTATTTAAATACCAAAAGTGACTGATAATACGTTCTCGGTGATTGCTGTTTCAGTCTGACAACTTCTACGCAAATTGAAAAGTCCATTGAGGCTGCTTTGTACATTTCAGTTATTCCGTGAAGATCACTGAGACTGTTAAATACAGTAGGTATGTAGTACGCTTAGTTTACTCCGTGAAGTCTGCAGGACTTTTGTGAACACCTCCATTGCTTTGAAAATTCTCTTGAGCATACCATGAACGTTTTATTTATTTTTAAAAAGTTAGTATATACCAGACTAGGCAACATGAATATTTCATTTGCTTAATAAAGTCTACGGAGACCCCTACGAATATTTCATTTACTCTGTAAAATTGACGTTCACTACTACAAATATTTTACTTACTCCGGAAACACTACTGAAATTAAAATAGAACTGTCAATTGCAGCACAAAGCCAAAGTGATATATCAGTTCTTGGTCTTTTAAAAGCACCAGGAAACTCATGCGATAATGTTAGCTCACTTATTTCCACTAAATATGCCTCTGTAAACGTTGGAGAAATACTTATGATTTTCTGATAGGAAAACATCGCTTCTTTGCCCGACAGAGTAGTTATTTAAAATAATTTTTCGTAAACGATAAAAAATCGAATGCGTCTAAGCCAAAAGGTCGATAAGTACAGCTGCTTGTTGCAGCTTACAACTATTTCTTCATATTCTAGAGGAAGTGATGAATACTGTACATCGAGTCTTATGAGCTATAAACCCAATTTTCGTTCATTGCTATCACAGCTCATCAAATCAACAGCAATTGAGTAAGACGGCCATTCCTGCTGCACCGTTCCCGTAGCTTCCTCCTACGGCATTATCTGCTCTACTAAGTCAGCAGATGGAGCGCATGCTCTACGTCCATACATCACAGCGTTCAAATGCGTTAGAGGTAGCGGTAAATTCAACTTGACCGTACACCACACTGAAAACCTACATGCACTAGTTCGTGCTGCAGATACAGTATATGCCCACTCGCTCTGCAGCAGTACACGGCTGCACTCGATCAAATATTGGCAGAGATATGGCGCCAAAGATGATGGAAGGCTCTTTTGCGACAACCTGCGTCTCCACGATCATCCCTATTTCTGGTGAGGGTTAGTACCCTCGCAATAGCATCTAAAAGCTGAATACTGACTCAGCCAACCAAACAACCTGCCTGGCAAGCAGGTTCGGACTTCCGCGCCTGCGAGCCAACACTCTAACATTCTCCTATTGCGGGTGTAAGCAAATTTAAACAACAGAAAAATTTGCAGCTTTCCGAGTTTAAATTTACTTCACAGTCGAAGCGACGCTCGAACTCCGCTCCTAAAATTTCCAGAATAAGCTTCCTTGACGGCTGAAATTTTGCCAAATCTTTTAATGTGCACACGGTTGTGCTAGCAGGGACACAACGAAATACTTGGAAATTTTGGAAAATTAACGTAGGACATTAATGCAACGAGTCAGTGCAGAGGTTCTGGAGTAGGAAATACCAAGTCCGATTCTAACTGCTGGCTCCAACTAGTTTCTCACTCATTGGACCGAAGAATGCCCGACTCTTATCAATCCAACTCTTTTTCGTAACAACATGGTCACATTTTTAGCGACTCCGACTCTTGGGTTAGACCATTTGACAACTCCGGCTCTTGGTTCGGTCATTTGATGACTCCAATTCCAGCCCCAAAAGTGTCCGATTCTTAACGACTCTGACTATGTAACCCTCGTGTGGACTGTAATCATTCCACTGCAGCGGCTATACAGTATATGCAGTCTACCGCTCACTGCTGTTCTCCGTCCACGAAAAAAAGAGTTCAGATCGAACTAAGGCTCCAACTGTGATTTTTCAGTGAAAATGAGCCTTTTTGTTATTATCCAATCTAAGTCAATATGAATATGTAGGTAACCTCTGCAAATGGTGGCTACAGCCGTTCTGGGCTATTCTGGCAAGCGAAGAACAATTTTCCGTCATGCTATTTGCACCATAAATGTTGCTCATACATCAATCAACGGAGCTCGGAGTCTAACTGCCAGTTACTTTACATGATGCAAGTAGGTAGAAAATGCAGTTTTCTGCACCATTTACCGCTCAGTGGACACCAAGTGTCAGAAACTTCAACACTGAAATCCCAAGAATCAAACACTCATCCTCTTCAAGGAAGCGAACCTCTGACCTCAAGGCCACAAGTAGCGCTCTATTCATTCCGCCACTGTACCTAATAGTTCCCATCTCCCGCTGTGTTCATAAATAAAAAAACACTGTCCGTAGCCGTTCATTACTCACGTTCTGCTCATACAAGAAGAGCAGGACGTATGTGACTGAGTAGAGCACCATGAATGTTGTGAGGCGCACAGCAGTGTTGGGCTTGAGTCGTCCACGAGTGATGTTGAAGCCCTTGGCCATGAGTAAGACGAAAAGCACCGTAATGATCGTACTCACACTGCCCACCATGCGACCTGCAGGTCAGTTAGAACAAAGGCGTAAATTAAATTGACGTCATGACGCCCACGACCCCAGTAGTACAAAGAAGACTACGCCATTTGACATATACACTGCGTGTATTGTTTCTTGAACGGTTTGGTTAATATCAAACTTATATCAACTTTAAAGAACTGGAATAGACATTCCAGACAGCAATCTCAAACCTACTTTTAATAATTGCGAAATAATGTATTTATATTGACATAATTTTGTGAATACATATGTTACTCATGGATATATATATATATTCCATATTATAATGTATTTACATTTTGCTCCACTCAACAACAATTGGAACAAATACTTCACAAACGGGTAGGTATATACCCACACAAATAATATTTAATATACATCAGACTTACAGACTGGAGAAACATAACTCCTATATTTTTCTAAATACTAATATTCTGAGATAAAAAGTTTGAGGTAAATATCAATGCCACCTTAAAAACAATTACCGTAAGCTAAGTCTCACCGAGCAGTCTACAGAGCGGGAAGCCTACACCGTCCACTCCGTAACGACCGTAGTGTATGGACATGAGTATGAGGGAGCAAACCTGTAGTACTACAGCGTACATGTACAGCCTGTACGTCGAGTGTAGCATTTGACGTCGCTTCAACTCAGCTGTTAAATGAAAGTACCATATTTAGTAATAATTAAAGCTGTAGACATAATTCTGCTCAATACGACCACATTCGGTCCTTAAAAGTGGACACAAAATAAGTGCGGTGCAAACTATCGGATCAGCATCATCTTTGTAATCATGTTGGTGCTATACCATGGCTACTTCGGCGACGTATTGCCACCCTTCTTGTACATACAGAGCTACTGTTAAAAATTATTATAGAACTACCTTCTTTCGCATTAATAACTTTAAAAAATTAATACTAGTCATTCGAATCGATCAGAAAGATCACGATTACAGGACATTGGAAGATACAGGCCGGTAGTTTTTGCCAGAGAAAGAATACAGTGGTTCAAAATAAGGGCGAAAATTAGACACTAACACAATTATGCATAAATATAAATAAATTATGTATACGAAGAGACACACAATGTGTAATTTTCAGATTTAAATTGCTGATCAGTCTGCGCGCTCTAAAGACATGCAGCAAAGCTATAAGGTACGTTCGATTGGACTGTGGGACTAATTCTTTGAGATTTGACTTCTTTGGACTTCGGACCAACCGAATCGAGTTTCACGCGAGTTTCATTGGTTATCTTTCAAACTTCTAAAAATTCAGACCAGCTCCTCAAAATGAAATTTTCACTCGTCTCCTCTGAATCGGATTGCTTCTAACACTTGCAACTCGATTTAAGGTGACGAAACCAACGCTCCTGCCTGAAGTTCTGGTCAAGTCAAGCCTTAGAATGTTATTCTCACTGACCAATCGAATGCGCCGAGCTTTGTTCCACGTTGGTACTCCAGACACATCAGCAACTTAAGCTTAAAGGTTAGAGTATATCATATATCTGGTTCATACATCTTATTTATATATTATATATTAGTTGATTTATGTGTAACTGTAGTTATAGGTAATTTATGGCTGTATGGAGTATGTAAACAGCTTTCGGTTTGATGAAAAGCGGCAAGCTAGAGCCGAGACGGGGCGGCAGGTGTCAGGAATGTCAGGGTCTGGATTTCTCCAGTACACCTAAATTATTGCCCACAGGCTGCCCAACAAAAGGTCACGGTTGAGCAATACAGAACTTATGCAGACACTGTGACGTCACAACCCACAATGACGACATAAGGCGTCGTCGATTGAGACGCTTCCGTCAACATAAGCTAATCTTCTTCGCTTTAACCAGTTCAAAATTCCAGTCGTGAGCGTTGGTTTCGTTACTTTTTTATCAGGTGCCAGGCGTTAATCCTAAGCTATTTTTTTAGACTGCAGCAAACTCTATCCAGAGAATTCACTTATTTAAATGTAAGCGTCCCATTCGATGGCTCGCCTTAGTCTGTTACCGCTAATTCCTCAGCTACAAAGTAAACGATCATCTCTTGGACACTTTCTGACATCAGCATTTATTACATATAAATAGAAATACATATGTATTATAGAAATACATAGCTGTGTATTATAGAAACACATATGTATTATAGAAATACATAGCTATGTATTATAGAAACACATATGTATTATAGAAACACATATGTATTATAGAAATACATAGCTATGTATTATAGAAACACATATGTATTATAGAAACACATATGTATTACAGAAACACATATGTATTATAGAAACACATATGCATTATAGAAATACATAGCTATGTATTATAGAAACACATATGTATTATAGAAACACATATGTATTATAGAAACAAATACGTATTATAGAAACACATATGTATTATAGAAACACATATGTATTATAGAAACACATATGTATTATAGAAACACATATGTATTATAGAAACACATATATATTATAGAAACACATATGTATTATAGAAACACATATATATTATAGAAACAAATACGTATTATAGAAACACATATGTATTATAGAAACACATATGTATTATGGAAACACATATATATCATAGAAACACATACGTATTATAGAAACACATATGTATTATAGAAACACATATGTGTTGCCGTGCTATAGTGCTAGAAAATCCTGGGTTCCACTCACAGGCACAGAGTACGCTGATGAAGAAGATGCCCATCTCCAGGGCAATGGCGCATAAGTTCGTACGTAGAATGTCTGAAAATAAAAAATAATAATATAAAATACCTTCCATAACTGATGACTGAGGCAGCCTACACCATTTTCCTTGAGTTCAAACATGATTTGTCTACTAATTATTAATACATTCAACTAACTTGAAATTCATGAACAGTACAATACACAGCAGTCAAGGGAGTCGAGTCGTCTACAGAGTACGTTCGATTGGTCGCTATCAATTTAATCTAATCTGATCAGCTTTAAATGATCAAGAACGTCAATCCCTAGCTTTACATTCACCCTTTGGATTGGGCATCACTCGGGAGTTAAGCCAATTACTCTTGAGAGAATCGAAAATGCTTTTGCTCGTCTCAAACAAAATAACCTAGTCAATAACGTCTCAAACATAATAACCTAGCCAATAACGTCTGAAAATCCATGCAAATTGTAACTTCAGTTCGCGACCATAGGTTTGGAATACTTGAGGCTAAGCGACGTAAATTATTTTAGTACGAGTGGATCAATCATGTACACCTTCGGACTGACACGCAAACGCATCATAGACACGCATTTGCCTGTCATACTGGAATTGAGCGGTAAATAGGCGTGCTAACTACCGCAGAGGAACTACTTGAGCCTTAGGCCACACAATACAACTTGGCTGCCCACTCAAATTTGTAAGTGGGCCTGACGGTAAACTGATTAAGCCTGGAAAAAATCTCTTCCAGGCAACAGAGTGGCCTAACAAAAAGGAAGCTGCTCTCGGCGATGAAAGAAGGACAAATTCGTAGCTAGGTATCAGCTGTAGGCGACGAAAACTAAATCTTAGGATACCAAATTAACGCAAATTTGGCTGAAGTAAATTTTGCAATTTACCAATGGCCAATGCTCACGTGCACGTGCTCTTTCCAATATCTGCATACTTGGATCTCCAAGAACCGTTTATTTGCTTAAGGTCGCTATGCTGTTTGAAAATGATTTTACGGAGGTTTTATTATGTTGCCATGAGGCCCACTCGGGAGGAGGGAACAGTTAAATATTGTGTGGCTTATACGTGAAAAACAGGCATGTGTCTGTGTGGCCAGGAGGTACTGCTAGAGGCTTGGTGACCTAGAAACAAAATTAAACTAGAGCACTCTCACAGCGCATACCTCCGCCAAGCAAGGCAACAGCAACGAAGAATTCAAATTAATTCTGAAACTGTAATTTTCTTTGTATCAACGCCAAAATTTAATCCATTTGTGCTTTATAACAGTATCAACAATTCCAGTAATTTTCTTGGAGTCCGTTCAAAAATTTTTTAGTTATGCTGCTAACAAACATTTGGACCAACATAAGTCAAACACATAAACAGACCAACCGATCATCCTCAACAGTTGATCATTTATGTCTTTTGCCATTCCTAACAACAGTCCTTTAAATTTTATAAAGATCCATTTATAACTTTTTGAGTTATTGTGCTAACAAGCATAATATTAAAAACAACAAACAAATGATCCAACAGATCATCATAAAAAATTCATCATTTACTCTTCGTAAATGTAAATTTCATAAAAATCCGTCATTAACTTTTAGAGTTATGGCATTAGGAAAAATGGGGAAGCCAACAAACAGAAAAACGAATGAAGGGATCGCCACAAAAAGTTAATCATCTGTTCCTCCTAACATACCTAACAATCCCTGTAAATTTCATCAAAATCCGTCCATAAATTTTCAAGTTATCTTGGTGACAGACAGAATAACAGAAGACAAACTCGACGAAAACATAAACTCCTTGGCGGAGGTAAATATATCAAGGCCGCTAGAAAGCAAAGCAAATTATTCAAGGCCGCTGGAGAGCAAAACAAATGCCTCAAGGCCGCTGGAAAACAAAACAAATGCCTCAAGGCCGCTGGAAAACAAAACATGTGTCTAAAGGCCATTGGAAAGCAAAACAAATGTCTCAAGGCCACTGGAAAGCAAAACAAATGTCTCAAGGCCGCTGGGAAGCTGAGTGATAGCCTTTTTTATCGAAAGTGCCCGTGTGTTGTTCTCCATTCACCGTGCGGAGACTACTTGTGTGCTAAGTGTTTGGTGTATGTTGAAATTATGTCTAATATCCCGATGAGCCAGCTGTGTTTGAAATTCAGGAAACCAGGACAAACTGGCGATACTTTAGAAATGAGTATTGGATATGCTTTTAAGATTTAGGAAGGAGGAAAACGGCGAGCTTGTTTTGCGTGCTACATTTATATGACTCTCCACTTCGTGCAGCTTTCCGTTCTGAATAGATTTATAATTTTAAAACTACTGTAATCTGTTTCATTAACAGGCTCGTCTCACGAGCGAAGTTAATGTGTGACTTAACGAACTAGATGCTGTCTGGACTACGCTACAATGAAACACAAATAAGAATCTAATCAGAGGGTCGTGCAATTGTACAAGAAAAAGTAAACTCATGGAGGTGCCATAGTGTAGATATTGCAGCAGTGACAGGTTTCCAACTTACAGAACTCATCGGCGGAGAAGTGCCTGTCCCAGTAGCTGAGTCCGTTCGTTAGGGTAAACTTATAGCGTAAATTGAGGCCCTGGGGGAAAAATACTTTTGAATCAATATTTTTATATCTAACAGTCGCCAAACCTTAGAGTACATTTTTAAATTTAATAAGACGTTAACTGCATTCGCGACACGGCTAAAGGAGGTTTTGGTTCACCAGATTTTTTAAAATTCGCTGTTACTATATGATGACGTAGCAATGACGTCACCAACGACCAATAACAGAGCGTTGTGTGCTCACGTGATCGTGTAGCATGGAGTGTGCCTCTAGTTGAGGCCATCGAGGAACGATCCTACTTTTTTCTACGGTCTCTGCTTGACACACACACACACGTTGCGTCACTCGATCAGCAATGCTAAAATGAAGCTTTCGTATTGGTTGGCTTGGCAGGTCATTTTTCTATAGCAATAAAATAAAGTCTTTTAGCTCTATACTAAGTGCATCTATTGATGCGACTGTTTTTTTTTATATTAGTATAACTCTTACTGTAAAATAATAATAATAATGTTGCATTTGCACTGCTACATTTCTGTAGCTACAGCTACAAGCGAGACTACAAAGAGGGAGGTTGTGCGTTTCACTGTATATTTAATCAAGCAGGTACACGTATAAGGCTAGGAATAAATGCCTTATGAATATAGCAGATATTGTCAGTTACTGTACCAACAAATTCATCACTCCCTGCAGTATATAGCAAGGGTGGTACACGGTGAAGGTTGGAAAGGGCAACTGTGCAGGCAATGTTTCCCTCAATGTTGTTAGAAATAATAAAAAATAAAAATAAATTATTTTAGAGCACAAATGGTCAAGAAGTTTTACTAATACCCAACATTAATACTATTATAATAGGTAGAATAAATCAAGAAAGAGTCCATCACATGCCAAATTTGCATAATAGAAATGTTATCTTCAGAAGATAAATATATCACTACCTTCTGAACTCTTCTCACTCAAATATAAAGATGATACGAATGTTGTATAACAGTACCGTGGATGTTACTCACGTGCATACTTACACCTTGCACGTTGCGGTAAACTACACCGAGGATAGTTTAGCTTAGCAGTGAAGGTGGAAGAGTGACGTCACTATGATGTTTCGTCCCGGCACTGAAATGTCAGTTTAAACAGGATACTCAACTTTTGGAGTTTTTTTTAACGAAAACTATTGTTTTGACTTTCCGCTCGAGGCTTTGTCCCAGATCTGGGAATGGGCTGTTTACTCGATCCATCGTCGAAGATCTAACGTGCCCTCTTGTTCGGCTATTGCAAATAGGATTAATTGTAGCAAACACAGCCTGAAGCATAGCCCATCTCTCCATGATAAGAATTTGACAGGCACTCAGTTCCGGACAGACATTAGCCACTGAGGTTTGGACACCCGGTTGGATATTTATACTGTTACCTAGATATCCTCGCTTTCGCTTCGCTACAGTCGGCTGTAAAAATTACTAAGCAGTGTCGAGGCTGTGAACAGGTGCGGTGACATGACTAACATCACCTGGACTTCAGCCAATGTAATGACCCTCTAGGTATATAGTAAAAAATACACAAACTTACATTTTTGGCATCACAGTTACTGACAGCAATGAACCACCAGCGTTCCCTAGAGCTGGCGAATATCCGATTGCCCTGGCAGTGGTAGTATCTGCTGCTGGCATCCGTTGCCTTCACCACCTCACATTCTGACCCTCGGGAGTACAGGGTCAAGTTCACGATCTGGTTACCTGCGGCCTTCATCACGCCTTCTTTTTGAGCACACGTCTGTAAAATAATATAGAACGACTGTTTATTTTCCACAAGAACATATAGATATACAGGTAACTTTCAAACAGAGGGTGGCCTGAGCAACACCACCTGGACCTCGTCTCGTCCGAAGATCGACCAAGATAAGGGGCTGTCTCGGTGTGTATACGCAGAAAAAAAAATAAAGTTTTTGAGCCTCAAGAGTGTGCCACGTAAGGGCAGGTACGTGTCCTTGTACAGAGAAGTTTTCCATGGTAGCGTTCACATTGTCGTGGCTTAGGTATCTATATTACAATATTTAATCTCCAAGTCCGGAAAAATAGTGTAGGCGCATTCTTTTCGTATGAAGATATTTAGGAAAGCGAATATTTGGTAGACGTCATAGCTCTGACCATCTGAGGTCGACTGCAACCGTGCACTTTTGTAGAGCCAGTGGGCATGTATCTTCATCATGAACCAATACGTGTGTATATACCATAAATTATAGGGTATGTTGCCGAGTTGACTTCACCCTCACTATACAGCGTATGACTAGATAACAAAGGCACAGATAAAGAGTAGAAGCCCTTATAAACTACTAGCAATGTCTTCAGCAGTTTGAACCCCTAAGTGGACTAGAGGCCGATAGCCTGTAGCTTCTAAACCTATTTGGATCCTTGGTACCTTTCAAAAGGTACAAATAGAATATAGACTGTTGCTCAACTTCCGCAAGGAAAGACGAATAGACTGCATGCAGTGCCGCAGCAAGCTACGCAGTGGACCACTCTAGCTATTTAGGGCTTGGTTTAGTAGCTAGTTAGCACTTTCTGCAATTCAGTTCTGAAAATTCAAAGCAATCGATTTGATATGAAGTATGCATGGGCTGACACACATCTTGTCAGATTTTTTTTAAAGCAAGATATTCCATAAGTTGTAGACGCACTCTGACAAATACACCTTGTCAGAAATGAAAAAAAAAATTCTATAAGTTACTTACATGCTTAGACATATACGACTTGTTAGAATTGGGACAAAAAATTCGATATGTTGCGTACATACGCTGATACACACCTTTTCAGTGTTGTACACAGCCTCCCACTGGTGGGGCTCGTCGTAGTAGAGCAACAGTTTCTGGTGAGTGTTGCCCTCAATTTCGTATTCAATGTCAAAAGTAAACTGCCCCGCGGCCGACAGGAAGCAGAAGCGGGTAAGGAAAACCCAATTCTGAGGAAAAAATGTGAATTGAAACGTGTTACATATAATCTTAATTTATTACAAACAGATACGCTAGAGATTTAAGAGATAGGCAGGCAGATCTAGAGAAGTGTATAAAAAATCTGTACTTTACTGGACACTGATAAACCTAAATACAATGCAATCTATACTAGTTCAATTTCTTGTTCATGCCTCCCATAGATATAAATTTAAAAGTGTCTAAACGATAAGCTATGTATTCCGTGAACAGAAATTAATAATTGAGCTTCAACAGAAAATTTTATAATGTGTAAATCAGAAATATTTAGTGATCTACCTATTACCGATACTTTTTGAGTTCTATACGGGATATTTCGGGATATCGTAATTGTGAGACTAGAGGTTGCTCCATTTTTAGTGAGTTGGGATTTATTACCGTGACCCACAATGTCTTTGCAATTTTTTAAATTTTAACGAAAAATTAATAAGTTTCTCGGGTGGTTAAAACAATATTTTTCTAAGGGTATGAGCATGTATTACTTACGTCCGGTGTTGTCAGATGACCTTGAACATATTTAGCGTCCACCGCGGGACTCGAACCCGCGACCAGCAGAAATGTCACTAAAATGTACCAGGATCGCCACTGCCACAAATTTTTCAGCACTGCTGTCGCAGGTAGCGAACTTGAGGGCATACTTCTTGACAGCTTAGGTATCCTTGATACGGCGGGTACTTTTCGAAGTTGTTCTGCAGATCTAAAGAGTGATGGTGAAGACGATGGTATGTGTGAGCTGGAGTTAGAAGAATGATGAGTATATTGATGGAATACTGATTTAGATAATGGCTTTGAATGATGTATTGATGAATTTACTGTTGACTTAACGCAGTCAACTGCGGTTGGTAACAATGCTCTTGGACTGTGGATTTTGTCAGTTGTACGATTCAACTGTGTAGGTGTGGTGACGTCATGCATTTTGGGGTTTTGTTGGGATGGGTTAGTTAAAAAATTCACAAATGGTGGCCTACGTGGTGTTGAATTACAAATATTTGGTCTAAGTCTGTTGTGTGTTGAACTTGTGTTCACCGGAGGAACGCGTGAAAAATCACTTGAATAACCAGATGGCTGTTGGCTGCACTTTACAGAGTCATGGGAAATCATCACTGTATCTGTATTTCTAAATTTACTATCGATATGCTTCCTGTAGATCCTATTCCTACACAGGCAATTTCTTTGCACATCCATGTCTGCACTGGGTTTAGATTTACAGGGCAGAGAAGAACAAGTATTTGCGAAGTGTATCTGGAATAAATGCCGATAATATGTCAGTATCTCTCGTGCGATGAACACCCAAGCAAGCGTTTCAATTTCGCTTACTCTGAATTTAGACGAATTAGTAGCTGGCATGTCGTGAATATTAGGTACACAGTCGTTCTCGTCTCTCTCTCTCTCTCTCGAGCAAAGACGACTCAGAGGCAACGAACAGAAACTCTCAAGTACATGAATGGTTTCAGCATCGTGCTTGCACGGGAGTATTTGACAGAGACATTGATGATCGCCTGCGAAACAACGGCCAAAAACTCAATATATCAAAATTGAAGAACGCCGCCAAGCCAGCAGTTTTTCCCATACTTCATAATGAATTTTTGAAACAGATCCCTCCGAAGCTGTCAATGCAGAGACAATCAGTGCGCTTAAAAAATCATCTAGACAAACACTGTGAGCAACACCCTCCAGAGCTCTGAACTACCTGTCTGTGAGTCACAAACTCATACAAGGCCAAGCTTCGGAGGCCACCGTAATCCATTATCTTTTGTGTCTCAATTAACTTGACGTCTCTGAGTCTCCAATAGTCTGTTGCAACTAGTCGTGTTTGCACGATTACCTCCCAGGCCTGAGTTTATATTTGGGTCTTTTCTTCTCTGTTACATGTATTTAGCATAACGGCCGGAGCGTTAGTCTCCGGGAATGGGAGTGTTGGTCCGTGTACTGCCAGCTAGTTAATCTAAAATAAACAAGTCGTATAATTATCAGCTCGCCATGACCATGTTGTAAAAATCAGTATCCAGCCGCCTTACCGTAAAATATCCATAAGATATTACCTTATCCGAAACATCAATTCGCAGTCACCGTGTTGTAAACATCACTACACAGTCACCATACTGTAAATATTATTACTCCATCAACATGTCGTAAATATCTGTACGCAGTCACTGGGCAAAGTCTTCATCCGATGCACAAAATAAATACAAACCGTGACAATCTGTACCCTAACATCTTTACCCCGTGGAATCAATCAAGTCGTCATTCCAAGTTCAACTACGACGCTGAGAGGAACCGCCTGACAGACTTTTTATTTCATTTTAGAGGATTATGCAGAGCCCCACCTGTCATCCCCTTGCTACAGCAAAACAGGCTATGCAGTATTCTTCTGCTGTCAGATTATACAGTGAAATGTAATGAATATCAACCTCCGAACGGGCGAGCAACTGCCATTAATTAATACATCCTACCCTGCATACGTAGCCTCATCCAAGACGCCGTACGAGTGGCTATAAAAATAATTCGTACTTCTTTCACTCACTTCGAAAATTCCACTTTTGCAAAGAATGCAGCCTTGCCATAAGGAATATTTTCGCATCAAAGCAGGGACATTTGAGAAGAAATATAACACATGAAAGTCCATTTTAGCCCCTACAATAGTGATTAATAAACGATAAGAACACTCGAAGCCGCGATTAGTCGTAACTCGCAGCATACTCTACCGAAATACATGCAATATATCAATTCCAAAATACCGAAAGAAAGTGAGAGGGAATGACAGTAACCTCTCCTCGTGCATGCAGGAACTCTTTCTTTAATGCTATTACCGTGTGAGTCTAATACACAATTAGGCCTACTTCCACTTACAACTTTTCCGGTGCAACGTTGTAAACCTACAGTCCATGAGGGACATCACAACCCGCAGCATAGCACAAAGCAAGCGACAACTTTCTAACATGCCCGGAGCCCTGAGTTCGAACACACACCTCATACTGTCACCAATACAACCTCGCTTCTTTACAGTACGCCAAGCCGTGCTGTAGACATGCCCGCACGTCGTAACCATACAACCTAAATATAAGTTGAATAGAGATTCTAGGTATGTAACAAATTAGCCTACTGACACATAATAAGTCACTAGGACAAAGTGTGATGACAATTTTTGATATGACAATGATAATTCTAAGGGCAGGTTCACACTGTAGTGTTTTGTTCCCGATACGCAGCACAGAGAGAAAGTTTCGTAGTAGTACAGAGCAGAGACGCATTGAGACTCTTGAGCTCCAAATCGCTTAAAATATGAAAAGATGTCACAAACTTTAGCAGTGACACGTATTGAGCCACCTAGTTAACGAAGGCTAATATTTTACCTAATCTTCTGGTAGACAAACAGGTGTAGTTGCTGGCACACAACAAAATGTTCTGTTACTTGATACTGCGCACAGGAATCAGAAGACCAATTCCTAGAATCACAACCATGTGTTCTACGATGAACGCAACAATGACTATGACAGAGAGTGGTGGGTGACATTATTTGGCCTTAACCTTATCGTTCTTTGTTTTATTTGATTTTATCTTTTCAATATATCTCAACAAAAACCAACTCGAACATATTCAGTAGATCTGTTGCTGAAACCGCTATGATAAAATATTATTTTCTTGCACTATATCTTTTAGAATCAGTAGATATGAGCTTAAGATCGAAGAGCAACAGTGTAGCACAACCTTCACTTATGACGTCACGGGCACACTGACCGTGTGCAGTATGAAGCAGTATGTCTGATCTATTTGAATTATTGAGTATTTTTCAAGGTAATTGTAATCAATGATTTTATGAATAAGATATCATCTCGATTGTGCTGCAAATACGAATATAGGTCAATATGCTTAATTTAGGTGCTGTTAAACAGAAATTTGCTACCCAGCAGCAAACCGATTAGTCAACCAAGTTTATACCAATTACTTGCAATTAATAATTTATTAAGAACTTTCAAATACAAATAATAACTATAGATATCAAGCTTATATTGAAATGAACGCAATGACAGTGATGTAACCAATCGTTAATGTTGTAGTGAAAATCTAGAGTGAGATCACGTTGTCATGGGAACCGCGATGTAAACAAACCGGAGAGACCTTGACACATTCCGGCGCCATATTTGAAGCTCACAGTGAGCGCATTAAGAGCCTCTATGTCTATCATTTCTGTTACTTTATTGGTGAGTTTGAGAGGAATCAAAAGCTGGCAATGGTATATAGATTTCCTGCACTGCAGGCATGGCTTATCCATTTCTATTACATTAGATCTATGCCTACGAAAAATAAGAATTTGAAAAATTAACGCTGAAGAATTGAGAAGTCGTCTACTACATATTGATAAGCACAGATTTTTGCCTTTGTACTTGATAGTGTAAAAACTTAATAAAAGGAAATTATGATTAAATACACTAAACTGGCGATATGGGAACGGAGAAACTCCATGAGGTTGACAAGCCCCCCGCAACCAACCCAGCGAGCGAAGGAAAAAAAAAAAAAGAGAAGATCCGAGATCACAGAATAGCTCTGTGTTCAGATCGTCTGAAGCTGCAAATCAGAAAATGCATTGCAAATGTTTCTTTATGTATCAAAATTTAGCTACTTAATAGCCCAAAGTTGTGCTATAGATTATTAGCTTTTAGAATGTTAGAGTAGAGCATTGTCTAGTTATCGGAAGTCCATAGACATTACCACCTTAAGTGTCGGTGCTGTATAGGTGAAAGTTTTCATTTTCCCCTACAACTGAGAGATAATTAATAACAATCAAGGTTTAGCTAGATGTGTCACCCCCTAGTCACTATAGGAAGTCAAGGAAATGAGCTAAAATCAATACAAGGACAAGTGCGATCTGTCAAGACGAATGACTAATGCCTACGTACCATATGTGCATTAAGATAGAGAGAGAAAAAGAAAAACACTAAATCTCACTAAAAATCTAACTACCTATCATAAAAGGTTTAATTTATATAGAGATGCTATTTGTCCCAGAATAAGTACTAACAACTCCACAGCAGTACGTTGAAAATGTTGAAGTACTGCAGCTATAAATTAAAACTAAATACATCATTGTATAAATCCTATGTAAGAATTCAGACTATAACTGACGTACAACGGAGCACAAAAACAAAGTTATGAAGTTTTCTTGGATTAGGGTATTTTCTACCCGTTCTAAATATTTCTTCCAGTTCTCCATATCTTCTCCAAATACCTCTCGCTAAACTCTGGTGGAATCTCGCCTGCAAACAATACTACTTCTTCAACTAGCCTACCTTCCATCCCATGCATCAGACCTCTCATCTAGCGGCCCCCTACAATGTACTATATTGTCTCCTCCCGTCCCTCACTGCATAGCTTACAACTTGCATTCTCAGCGTCAAATCCCGTCTTCCAATTCAAGTTTAACATCTCAGCTCTAACCCTAAAATGTAACATAAAGCAAAGTTATTTTCGTGAAATTTTCCTACGATGCTAAGTCAAAATGCGACCTTCTGCTGAATTTCTTGCTGCCAGCATCTTTCATTGTACATATAATATTATTCTGTCTACGAGCTCTGAGTAAGTCATGTTGCCAAGTTCTAATAAAAAAAGCTTCTCCTACGTTATTCGTGTATTTCTTAATTGCAACGGGAAGCATATCCTTATATCTTTCGAAAATATGTTCAAAGACACTCTTGAGTCATCCCGAATTCCCTTTCCGTATATATTGGACATATTTATCACCCGTGAACGAAGTGAGAGAGGTAATGATGTTTTCGTTGAAGATTTAAGCATATATACTTGTCAATTTATTTGTCCACCCAAAAACAGGTAGAAGGAGTTGAGCAATCTTCATTACTTTTGTAGGGAGCTTGTTGGGTTGACCTAGATGTGACCCATACCAAAAAACTAGGCCCAGCTGGCCATCAAAAGTGACGCGTTGAATTTTCTCCACCGCGGCAGATCATCATAGCCACGAGGTGTTCTATTTTTTCCTACGTTATTATTGAAGAGATAATCTCTGGGAATGAGACTGTGCCCTAACCTCGTTCATCAAAAACGACTTCGTTGAATTTGCCCCTGCCGCGGGTGATGGTCTTACGCCACAAGGCATTCTAGTTCAGTTTTGTTTTCACATCTCTTATTACCAAGTTAGATGGTCCTATGTCTCCTCTAAGGGCAGCAAGTGGGAGGGAAACCTGGTGCTCCAAGAATAAATTGCCAAGCGTTATTTTCTACCCCGTGAAATAGCTCAAGCTGTTTGTCCAGACTACAACCGAAATTACAAAAAAAGAGGCGATGGTAGTACAACACTTTTCAATATGTTTCATCAATTAGTAGGTTATTGCAGGATTTTGTGACTACTGAATAGGTTAGACTTGAGTAATTTTGCGCCATTATGGTTTTATTACTTTTACGATGCTTGTGGCAGTCAATTGTGTGTGTCATTTACTGTTGCACCTAGGTAAGTAATTTCTTCAGTAGCATCAATTTCGTCAATTTCCGATGTTTTTTCACGTTAAAAATGGAAATGTTACGCATTTGTTTGTTTATTTTAAGTTCTACGGCTTCTGCAGCCGTATTTTTTATAAGCAACTGCTTATCTCCTATATTTTGTGCCAACGACAGACTCTCATCAGTAAAGAGTAAACAAAGGGACATACATACATACTGCATCGCACCTTAATCCTTTCTTAAGCCCAATGCAGACGAAAAGCAAAAATTGTCGAAAGTGGTATGTCGCCCACAAATGAAATGCTCCGCCAGACTCAGCGAAGAATTAAGTAGCCTGAAAAACGAGTTCAGCAGGATGCGTCTATTCGAGGCAACATGCAGTCCAGTTTTCCCTATTATCTGTTGACTACTATGGTATGTAACACCTCCATCTATCTATAATATACTAAAAGTCTGTGAACCCGTCTTGCTTGTTTATTTGTGTCTTATTTATCTATTCATTTATTTATTTATGTCTTGTTTGGCACATCTTCACTTTTACACGAGAAGTAATTCGAGGTATGGGGGGAGGGCAGTGGCATTCTTTCCATGGATTAGCTCTTCAATTCGATTGTATCTGTGATACGGAAATTAAACTGAGCTGGGCCTCAAGAACGGGCATGATCAATTCATCGGTTCCATGGGCAATACAACTGAAATACGTAATATATATCCTAATAATTTGACTTTGCTTACAACCTGTGTGTTGAATATTCGTTAGAGAAGCAAAGAATCTATTGATAGTGAACCGAACGGGCCTCTCCTTGACGGGCAGAAGAGGACGGCCGAATAGTGGGTGGTCTATGCCCAGCTAAATAACACCTGCTTTTTTTCGAAAGCGAAGACGATCGCAATGACGACCCAGCGGGTCACGGGCCGTCTAGTTTTTCTTAAAACTTTACGTTAAATTGTGGCGATTGTAACTGTAATGTCAAAATTAAAAAATGCATTTGTCTCCAGGTTACAACGACGATAGCCGCCGGAAACTTATATCTCAAAATTTTGTTTAGAATCTAAGAGATAGCACAAAACATTCAGTTGCTGAGTATGGCCGTTGACTAAAAATCCGGCGAGTAAACAAACAATAAACTTTATTAAACTGATGTTTACAATTTCTTTTCCGTGCAACTGCTAAAAACTTTAGCCTAGGATATCGCAGCTGCAAAAAACATTTCCCCCGCTACGTGTGCATTGAAACGTCGCGCCAAACTTGACGATCCGACAATTTTGTCTGGTCGAAATCAGCAAAGATGTCACTCGTCTTCGCACGGCTCTAGTCTTCATTACTTGCTGTACAATACGCCAGGTTTTATAGTGTGGCAGTTCTCGGCAAGATCTTGGTGCGAAGTCTGCTACTCTGTGAGAAGCAGATAATATGGTTTATTTACAGCCATTACAAAAAGCCAAGGTGACCCATTGCACGTACCTCTACCGTATCCCACTGGTGATTTCTACACTGTCAGTCTGTTCTCTACATTCAGGAACAGATGGGTACTTCCTTGTGCTGTGATGTGGCATCCATCCTTTAAAGGCTTGAACGGCTAGAGGAGCACGGTCTTCCATGTCCAGCTGAGCTATCAGTATCACACAGTTCACTTACTATAGTAGTTATGTCAGATCTGGGTGTATGCGATACGCCCTTGAAATTTTCAGAATTGTGACGTCAAAATTACGTTACGCCACTCTGGAAATACCAAAGATTCCTCGCTGCAACAGTGGCGTGACGCAATTGTGACGTCACAGTTCTGAAAATTCAAGGTCTTGTTGCAAACACTCAGATTTTACAAAATGAATTGTGGCTACCGCCTCGATTTGCCTGCTGGCCCTTACGTCTGGTACCTAACACGGTGGCATGGCTGAACTACGTTAACAGGTTGACTCACGCGCAGGTCGGGTTGCCAGCCCCGCCACTTCATCTCAGCTGTGACGTCACGTGGGGAGATAGACTCCAGGCCATGTTCATTTTCCTACCCGTCACTTGCTTTATAACTACAGTGAGCGAGGGCTTACATGGAGGAGAAACAATGGTAATCATTTTTACACAGTCACAGCTCTTAACTTCTCCGTGCAAATATCCGTTTGTGAGATATAAAGTAATAGAATGTCAAATAAATGAGCTCAACGACGAAGGAATCAAGTACAGCAACATAGCTACGACTTCTTCGGCATTACATTAACAT